>CM061534.1:176585780-176796035 GCA_030545055.2 Neoaliturus tenellus | reverse complement strand
CCCCACTACTACTCTATACGGAAGAAACACCTGTTACTAAAAGAAGGATTAGTGGCTAGAAATAAATATTTAGAGGAAACATTCAAACCCATTGTAGATCCTCTGAATAAAATAAATGAAAAAATTAACAAATCTAAGTTTACGGATCAAGAAGAAATAGAAACAGAAAAACCAGTAATTAAAGCAAACTCATCTTCAGAAACCGACAACTCAGAGATCGATTCGGAATTATTTAGTAGGTCAACGCATTCATTGGAAAAAGAGGATGAAGATGAAGATGAAGCAAGCAGTAAATCAGATGTAGAAACTCAAGATGTAGGCAGTTTACAAGAAGCAGATTCCCCTACAAATATCAGCATTTTAAGTAAAGAAATTGGGAACAAAGGACCTCTTTCACGAAAATATATTTTAAAAATGCTACATGGGGCAAGGAAACCGTCAAGATACCATGTATATGGAGCTCGCATGGATAGAGATGGTCTTCGAATGGGAGATAGTGTGATAGAGGTGGATGACAAAGATAATATTAAAGTAAAAGATCAAACTTTTAAAGGCACCGCTGGACTGTTTGAGTTAATCTTTAAGTCGTCTCCCCATAAATATTCCAAGAGGGATTTAAATAATTTTAAAAATATATGTTTGTTAACTAATTCCCATAGAAAAGGTTATTCTTCAAATGCACCTATTCATAGAAATAAATCAGATATGTACAAGGATGTAATTGCAAAGCTATTTTCTAATATTAGAGGAAAACCTTCGAAAGCCAAAGGTAAAGGGATGTCTATGAAATCTGCCTATGATACAAACATCATATATTATAATAATGTGAATAAGCTCGTTGACAGAATGCGGTTATTATATGAATCTATTCAGGCTGGACATAACGGGCTGGATAACGAAATGATTGCCTTAACTGAAGAATTAAAAAGTAGAGGATACATAGCTTAAGGGTTCAGTCTAAACATGAGTGTTGACAAGTTCGGTCGTCATGAAAGCTCTTTGGCCCGAGAGGTTTGGAGGGGTCCACCTGGTGAAGGTTTTCAATTGACTAGAGATGGAAACTATGATCTAAGAGGGAAACGTTTGTGCAACATTGCAAATCCCATTTCTAAGGATGAAGCAGTAAATCTTGGGGTTATTCATACATTAACGTTAAATTGCAAGAATGGTGAAGAAATGTTTGATGCCAAATATAAAAAAATTATAAATGTGGCGAATGCGGAAAATGATACTGATGTTGTAAATAGAATATTTGTTTTGGAAGAGATATACAAACTAAAGAAAGATATTTATGAAAAAATAGATAAATTACAGTCTGGGAGGAATCCTTTCGCCTTTTCACGCGGAGGCAGCAGTGAAACCCCTACAAACAGTGTGAATTCAATATATAATACGAAGAGCGTTCTAGAAAAACCATTACCATTGCTGACCACTAAGGAACTAACACGTTAAAACTATCATGCATAGGAGGAAGCCATTTAGTAGTGATCCGTCACTCATGAGAAGAGGAGGTGGACTCACTAGTTCAGCAGTAGGTCTTTTCAAGAAAGCGTTTGCGACTTTACCTTCAGGTGCACTAATAAATACAGCTATCGACGCACTTCCAATAGAGCTACATTTACCTGGAGGTTATCAATACTGTGGTCCGGGTACGAAATTACGGAAGCGTTTAGCCCGTGGAGATCCTGGAATAAACAAATTGGACGAAGCCTGCAAAGCGCATGACATTGCATATTCAAATTACTCAGATTCGGAAAGAAGATCAATCGCTGATAGAGCTCTTGCTGAGAAAGCTTGGCAGAGAGTAAAATCTAGTGACGCAAGTGTTGGGGAACGAGCAGCCTGCATTAGCAGTGACAGCAGCTATGAAAGCCAAAACAGCAGTTGGAGGAGGGTCGAGGAGGAGGAAAAGAAAGACAACACGAAGGAAAAATACATCCGGTGGAGGCACAAGGAAGAGAAGTAGCACTACTAAGAAAATAAATCGTAAAAGGAAAAGGTGTTCAACATGTTCTAAAAAAAAGTCAAACGGAAAAGGATTATACCTAAGACCATACCGTGCATATTAAATAACAACAAATTAATTTTGCCAAATAAAGCCTTGAACAACGAGGAGCTTGAACGCTATGCATCATGTTTGAAAATACCTTTTTTCAGAGGTGTGTTTATGCGGAACGGGTTGCCGAGAAAAATCTGGAAAAATGAAGCCGCAATCGTAAATCTTGATGATATTCATGGTGCTGGTACCCATTGGGTTTGTTACAAGAAATTATCCGATTCTGTGTTTTATTTTGACAGTTTTGGGAACCTTCCACCTCCAAAAGAATTGTACGAATATTTTGGTTCAGTGCCTAAAGTGTATTTTAATTACGATAGAAGACAAAAAGAAGAAACATCAGTATGCGGACATTTATGTTTGGACTTTTTAGCCACAAGCGTCAGTCAACTATAAGATGTCTTCCTGTACTGTAACAGTTACAGGCACATCGTCAACTTTGAGGAGTTCACTATTTCCACCATTACACCTAAGAGAAGATAAACAGTGGGAGATTGCACTTTTGGATTTTACAACTTATAACTCAATTCCAAACATAATAGAAGGTGTCAACAACAAATTACACTATACAAAAAATAAAACGGCTAAGGATCTCACTGAGCTACCTGAGTTTGTTGCGATTGAAACTGGTGCTTATGAAATAGCTGACATAAACAGAGAGCTCCAAAATAAGTTGGGAAAGGATGCAATTGAACTAAGGGCTAATAACAACAATTTAAAGTGTGAAATAAAATGTAAATTTTATTTGGATCTAACTCAACCGGCATCGATTGGCCCTTTACTTGGTTTTCCATCCCAAGACACAATCCTTGAACCAAATATGTTTCACACGAGTCCAAAAACTGTAAACATTATCAAGGTTAATACTATTAATATTACATGTAATATTGTTCAAGGGGCCTACAAAGATGGTTCAAACCAACATATTTTACATTCATTCTATCCAACCGTTCCGCCGGGATTTAAGATTGTTGAAAAGCCTCATAATCTGATATATCTTCCATTAAACACCACTCACATTTCAGACATCGTATTGAACGTACTAGATCAAGACGGTGACGCTGTGGATTTTAGAGGAGAAGTTATTACATTGCGCTTACACATTAGACAAGCACCATAAAAGAACGATGGGACTTGAATTTGGATATAGCACCAAACAACATTCGAACAGTTTCAGTATATCTCCTAACGCGGAGAGGTTAACCAGAGAGAACACTAAATTCTTAGAAGGACTCGGTTTTAAAGTTAATGAAAATGGACATACTGGATATAAAACATGGACCGGTTTTCGACGAAACACTATGGGAGAAAGAGTTTCACACACACAACCCCTACGCTTCATCGAAATTAGGAAATAATGATGAGATACGAATTCCAATACAACATCAAGATGCTTATACCTTACCATCTGAAAGTTATATTTATATTGAAGGAAGGGTTTTGGCAAAAAATGGATCTACGCCATCTAAAGTGCCATTTATTAACAATGCAATGGCCTTTTTGTTTGAAGAAATTCGGTATGAAATATCAGGCATTGTAGTGGATTCGACTAAAAAAGTCGGTGTGAGCAGTACGCTTAAAGGTTTGGTATCCTTATCACCTAATGAAATAAACGCATTAAAAACAGCCGGGTGGATATTACCTAGTGCAACCAAAGTAAAACCTAATGCAAGTGGCTATTTTGACTTTTGCATTCCGTTGCGGCTTTTACTAGGATTCGCTGAGGACTACAGAAGAATAATCATTAATGTCAAACAAGAATTGGTCTTACTGAGATCGTCTTATGATACAGATGTTATAGAAGCCGATAGTGAAACAACACCTGACAAACTTGAATGGAAATTGAATTTGGATAAAATAGTTTGGAGGGTACCTCATGTACGGTTGGCCGATGAAAGGCGAGTAAGCCTATTGCGGATGTTGGAATCTGATAGGGATATTGTGGTTCCATTTAGAAGCTGGGAAATGCATGAATGGCCAGTCTTGCCAACAACTCAGCGTCAAACGTGGGCTGTGAAAACATCTAGTAACCTAGAAAAACCAAGATATATTATTTTCGCTCTACAAACAAATAAAAGATCTAACATAACGGCTAACGCAAGCAAATTTGACCACTGTCAACTTACAAACATTAAACTGTTTTTAAATTCACAGTTCTTTCCATATGACAGCCTCAATGTTATGTTTTCTAAGGACAGATTTGGGATTCTATATGATATGTATGCAAGATTTCAGTCATCTTACTATGGAAGGACAAACTCACCTCTCCTCCAACCTGATTCATTCAAGAATATTGCACCTATAGCAGTCATAGATTGTTCGAAACAAAACGAATCAATAAAGTCGTCAACAGTAGACATTCGCATCGAATTTGAGTTGGAAGAAAATATTCCTGACCAAACTACAGCTTATTGTTTGATACTACATGATACAATTGTAACATACACACCACTAACAGGCGTGGTTAGAAGAATAATTTAGATTTTTTTATGACAGCATGCAGCTCTTACACATATTTACCCCCACCACAGATTATAAAAGAGAGATTGCTCGGTGAGAAAACATTAGTATTCATCCTGACACCAGCAAGTCAACATTGATGGTTAACATGGACAGTGTACTATCTACTATTCCTGACGATGAATCAACGTCAGGATATAAAGCACTCGAGACCACGCCACCAGCTATGACATCTGCGTCTGAAATATCGGCACATGATTTACCAGCATCCTCACAAACTAGCGAGAACTCTACTAAAACAACTGAAGATGTTTCTTTTGAAACTGACAAAAACTCACTAGAATCTCCATCTTCGTCAACAATAGTTCAAGACTTACCTACTAATCCATCAGAACATATTCCATTACCGGTTGACAAAGTACCGATTACTAACACAAAGCCAGCAAAAAACGAAGAACAACCAACTGAAAACTCCAAAACATCTACCGAGAAGATTAAGAAAGAACTGTCTGATTTTTTATCATTGGAAGGAAACGATCAGAGAAAAAGGAAACGATGTGACAATGAAGATGATGATGAAGAAAATATGGAAGTGTTGATGGATGTGTTTTTACGCTTAATGTACCCGTTGAATCAAAACATGGATAAATCTGTCACCGTTGGGGTTTTCAAATCGTTAAACTTCAATCCTGCAGTACTTATTAATCACTGCGGAAAAGCCTCGTTGCTTCTCACGTTGGATATATGGGATAAATTTACTAAATACGTATCTATCATTGAAGCCTATTTATTCAACAACTTGACAGGAAGAAAAACTGCAATTGGATTCGAAGATTCTAATTTGGAAATCGATAATATAAGACTTCGAGGTACCCAATTTGTGAGGTTTAGAGATCTTTCCAAACACAACAAGAAGATCCTCATGACTTTGGAAGAATTTCAAACTCTGTCAAACCTAACACCTGTAATAATCCGGTACATCCAGCAACTTACTACATATTCCCCTCTCATATTTGATTATCTGAACACTTCGGTGAACACAAATCCAGCTGTGCCACTGCTATATGGACCGATAGACCAGTCTATATACAACAGATTACCTCAAGAGGTGTCGTTCTACAGGAAAACTGTATTCTTCTTTAATAATCGTCGAAGTGAAGAAACCACAGTGAAAGTTTCTCCAACAAAGAACCAGCAGGAGAACATTGTAAATCAAGAAAAGTCGTAAAAATGATTTAAGTGATTGTGTCGTAAAGTGCTCTCATTAGTAGCACTTATACTTTTTTAAAAACAAAATGACGTGACCTTGAAACTGTTCAGGTTTGCACATATTTGTAGCATGATTTGAGTGATTGTGTTGTAAAGTGCCCTCATTAGTAGCACTTATACTTTTTTAAAAACAAAATGACGTGACCTTGAAACAGTTCAGGTTTGCACATATTTGTAGCGCTTACACTTTTTTAAAAACAAAATTATATGACCTTGAAAAAGCTCAGTTTTGCAAAGGTGCTATTGTAGGTATTACTTATACTTTTTTAAAAACAAAATTACGTGACCTTGAAACAGCTCCAGTTTACACATGTTATTGTTCTTTTCACCAACTATATATTAAACAAATGTTGCTACATGGATGCAGTTGATTGTAAGATTCACATTGAAGAACACTCGCAAAATGAATAATTATTGCTGCAGCGAAAAATGTTTTATATGTCCAAATTTACAAGTTGACGGAATAGCATGTAGAATATGTGAGTGCTTCAGTTACTGTAGATGCAATTGCAAATCATTTACAATCTCACCCCCAACTTTGCAGATGATAAAAATCTACAAGACTCAACACTACTTCACCTGTTGTATGGACATGTGTTACAAGTTTAATGTACATGATTTTACCCGCTCATGTTCAATGTGCTACCCTAAAGCATTCTGTGAATGTGTATTAAGGTTTTGTAAAAACAGGAAAGATTGGGAATCTTAAAAACACCCCTCCCCCACCACCAGCACATACAAACTGAAACTAAGAATTGACATGATCATAAAAGTCAAGCAACCTAATATTTTCTCTCAGTAATCTTTAGTTACTCACGAACAATGGACCGAACAGTTCGTTTTGTTGATAATGTTTCCATGTCTAAGAAGTGTGTGGTGGAATTCCAAGCTTTCAGAAACAACGATGACAGATTTATCATAAAAGAACTAGCATTTTTTGACATAAATACAAATGTCGTTAACTACTTTCTTTTTAAACCACCGTTTTCTTTTAAGAAACTAAACCGAAAAAGTGCTAGAACAAATTCGTGGCTAACGAAATACCTTCATCACATCACATGGAACGAAGGATTTACACAATACAAAGAGCTGGATAACATAATGTATCATTATTGTCAACAGTATGACGAAATTTTTACTGCTGGTGAAGAAAAATCTAATTGGATCAGAATGTACACTACGTCTGATATAACAAACGTTAGTTTGGATAAAACTTATGCTACGGACTTAAATGGTCTTTGTATCGGTGTGAAAAATCCTCAACACAAAATCTCCAACTGCGCATTGTCGCGAGCATACAGGATTGGTCGACTTATATCAAGTGGAGGGGGAAATCCTTATATACCGGTGTAGATCCATCCTACTATCATTCTAACACAGGATCTCATCCAGTAAACATCATCTCCACTATGGCTTCAAGTTCTCCATTGCAAGCTCTTGCGGACAGATTCAACCAACATTCTAAATCTGACCTTCTAACAACAAAGAAATGCAGCGAACTTCAAGAGAAGAAGCATTATGCAGTACATTCAATGAAAAAAATGGACACATCGGTTGGTGAAGCTGTCGTCGCTGTTCTTGGAGATTCGCCCTACAAGGAAGGAGAAAAACCCAAGTTCCAAGTATACCTTCCGAGACGATTTGTCAATGTGCTCATGAACGAAGACCTGGACTCTATCAAACCCGGAATTTTTTATATAGTTTCCCATGGACCGTCTGGGAACAACTCTACAGAAATTACGATCCATTTGAACACACCTTTGTAAAATGATCTAAGTTCATAGCTTTGTAAATATTCTTTCATTCTTTATTATTTAGCATTGTTAGTTCTCATATTATGTATGTCTTACGTTTTACTGTTATTTGTAAATAAATCTTTTTTAAAAACTCCAACCAATGACCTTGACATAGTTTCTTCAAGACATTATAGCTCCCCCTCCCACTTAAATTTATTCATCATAAGTAATCAGCCCATCACCGCAACCTTACAAAAAATATACACGTCTTCTGTACGGTACGTAGGATATACACGTCTTCTGTACGGTACGTAGGTAGGGGACGTTATAGATTGTATATGTAGTACTGACTACAAGCTTCATTCATATACTCCGCTATCCTACAACCACATCAACATGAAGTTTCATCTAGTTCTGTTGGACGAAGTGGATTTGGGAATGTTTCATGAAACACTGTTTCGTCTGATGAGTGGTGATCCACCTCTCCGTTTAAACATTACAATTGAGTTTGACGATATAACGGTTGAAGAACCAAATTCATCACAATCACCGCCAGGATCTCCGATAGCATCATCTTCACCATATGTTTCGAGTGATCAGCTACCTGTGAAGACAGAGCAAGAGTCCTCGAAGTCCGGGGATGATGTATCTCCGTGATGTTATGTTAAACTGGAAAAACATTAAATGATTTCTAACTACTAAAGTGTCTAATACTTAAAAATGTTTTTTAAAACTTCTTTTGAATGACCTTGAACATGTTTGAACTTGTTTTATTTTATAACTCTTTCCCACCGTATTCTGTGCAGTACGTAGGTAGGGTACGTTAATGGTTCATGGTATTTTACTAGCTAAATCCACTCAACCTCTACAACAACATACTCCACAGAAACATGAAGTTCCAACTTGACGCCTCTGAATTCGACATTATGGATGCAGTAATATGCTATCAACAACTTTATCGTCTGTTAAGTGGTGATGATCCGCAAGATTTATATATAACACTCGAATTTGTCAATGAAACTTTAGGTCAGTCCGATTCCACCCATCCTTCACAAAAAATTCAACTGGTTCTGTCAAACTTGGCTGATTTGGAAAGCTTCCATGGATTACTGTTTCGTCTCGTGAGTCGTGATCCTCCGCTGCATTTGAAGATAACAGCCGAGAGTGAATATGGAGTTTCTAACGAGTCCAATTAATTTCAACATTTTGTTCAATATTTGTAAGTTATAATTAAAAATATTTTTTAAAACTTCGTTTGAGTGACCTTGAACATGTTTGGACATGTTTGAAGTCGCCGTCAAATTTAGCTAGACGGGGTCAACGCTAAACATTGGTTTTCATTCAGAATAACGTGGCATTGGCGTCCGATTACGAATCAGTGACGTCACACCACCACGTCACACCCGTGACGTCACACACTCCACCTCGTCACCGTATGACGTCACACATACGTCATCACACGTCACTAATACGTAACCACTGATTAAAAACCGCTGAATTTGCGTTTGTCCTGAAACTCCCAAAATGCCTCTACTCACCGCATATATGCGGCGGTCAGGCCAATCCCACAGCCCATAAAAAAATCATGGACTTCCCTGTAGACCGGCCTTACTGGTTGTGACTTATGCCACAGACTACGAATAGAAACCGTTCAAAATTAGTTTTCACACTTCAAAATATCTCAATTTCATTAAATAAAAAAATATATACAATTTTCTCTTCATTTTGAGTAATTTTTTGAGCGCCGCACATTTGCGGCGCATGGTCCGTCAGATTACAGGTAACATATTTTCACTTCAGAGACTAGTGACATATGTTAGCGTCGGCACTAATATAACCTTATTTTTATTCATAACCTTTGAAAAAACAGAAAATAAAATACGGTTTATACATAAAAACATTGTAATGTATTTAGTTTACAAAAAGAGTTGTTTGCAATTCATTTACGTAGTATAATTATGATGTTTTACAAGTTTACAAAATGCAAATGTTTATACCTTTTTCTTACACAACAAACTTTTTCAATGTGTCATATAAGAGATTTGATGAATATTTGTGTAAAGATATCTCAAACACGTTAAAAATGTTACTTTCAAAAATACATTAAATCAAAATGTACGTAAAAACATTTCAGTAACGTCAGTGATCGTTTTAGCCACAGACCAAGCGCCGCACAAATGCGCCAGGCTATCCCGTAGACCGTGCCTAAGCTGTCTAACCATTAAAATAGACCGCACCGAAAAAATTTCGTATTTAGTATCATGGAACCATCGCCGCAAATCTGCGGTGGCAGTCTATTTTAATGAGCCCAGCTGCCGCAGATCTGCGGCGGTGGGCTCTGAGTAGAGCTTGCCCGCCACAAAATTGCGGCGGCGGTCTGTGGTTACGATTTTTTTTTAACATTGTAGTAGCAAATGTGTTAAAAAAATCACATTATTAGTAATTCCACTATATAAAAGAGGAGTTAATACTGATTTAAATATTATCGTCCTATTTCCCTTCTTTCAATTTTTTCCGAAGTACAATAATAGAAAAATTTATGAAATCCCGTTTACTTAAAGTTTTAAAGTTAAATAATTTTTTTGTCAGGTAATCAGTTTGATTTTATGGAGGGTAAATCTACTGAAGATGCCATGTTACATTTTTGTTCAAATATTTTTGAAGGTTTAAATAACAATGAGCATGTCAGTGGCATTTTCATTGATATTACAAAACCTTTTGACTCCGTAAAGCATAAACCCCCCCCCCCCCCTAGAACTCTTTAAAATTATTTATGGCTGGCTGGAGTCAGAGGAATTCCGTATTTTTGGTTCAGATGTTATATATAAATGGCAGATCACAGCTAGTAAAATTTAATTTTTTTATCAAAACTTAGCTCTTCCAATCAATTCTGGGGTACCTTAAGGATCTGTATTATGACCAATATTGTTTTTGATATAATATCAATAGTCTTTGTTAAGGTAATCTTTCAGGCTCTTTGACCTGCTTTGCGGATGGCACTGCTCTGTGTTACTTTGCTAAATGTATAGAAACACTAAAAATGCAAATGCAAAATGATATGGATAATCTTAAGTTGTGGTTCACTAAGGGCCGGTTTCTCCAAACACGTTTAACTTAAACTTAGATTAATTCAATGTTAATCAAAAGGACAATTTTGGTTTAAACTTGAGATTAGGTTTAAACTTGCTTTGAGAAACCGGCCCTAAGAATAAAATTATTTTAACTGATAAAACAAAATTTATAAATTTCTTTCTAAGAAATAAGTCTAATATTTTAACGGAGTTGTCAGGCAAATGCAAATCTTGTTCACTGACAAAAAAATAAAACATGTAGCAACTGTGTTGGAATATCTCGTGTAGAAAATATAAAATACTTAGGTCTCATCATTGATGAGAAAATGAGCTGGAAGGAACAAGTTTTAAAATTAATAAGTTGTGTACTCTGTGCTTAGAAAGTTTAATTTTTTACAATATATATGTCCAGTTTGCTGTTTTAAAAAACTGTTTATTATTCTATTGTCAGATCAAAGCTTAAATATGGAATAACAAGTTGGGGGAATACTTATCTTTCTACTACCATTTATGCTGTGAAAGTCTGCCAAAACAAAATTATTTGGATTATAATGAGAGTCAATCAAAGATAATCATCGTTTCCATTATACCAACGCTTGAAAATTCTACCACTAAGGTAGGCTATATTTATATTTACCGAGACTTGAGAATATTTTTTTAAGAGGATGTCATTTGCTTGCAAATGTCAATGTGCATTCAAAAAGACTCCAAAAATTAAATCGTGTTGTACATTTTCCTCGTGTTGAAGGTTTCAAACACTTTTTTACTTTTTCCTCACCAAAATTATATAATGCACTTTCAATTGAGATTACATCTGTCACTGTCAGATATGTATTTACTTTACATTTTCTGTAAATGTATTTACAGAAAATGTTAAATTGTGGCTTTTATCAAAAGAAAATGTTGAAGTTTTAATGTCATAGATAGATAATCGTAAATAGTATTGATCACATTTTACTACTATTAATTTGGGAGTTTGATTTTAAGTTCTTCTTAAGTAGGCCTAAGTTATTAGTTATTACAGTATTATTATAATTGTTTTTAATTTGTTATTGTTTTTTTCCTGTTTTGGTTTAATGAATATATTTATTTTATGTATACAGTAAGTATTATTTTCTTTCTAAGTGTCATGTCTATTTTAACTGTTATGTAAGTTATTAAGATTGATGAATAAGTTGTTTGAATTTTTTATTTTGGGCACTAAGTTTAATTTTCTAAGTATTATATAAATAGCAATCAACCTTTTATGTTTGTTTGTACTTATATTGGAGTGTCTGACATGACCGCTGTACAATTGTCAGTGATGGCAACCTCAACACAGCTTTCGCTCAGAGGTGCTTATCCAAAATGTACTACTTCTGTATGGTTATCTTTTGAATTTGTTGTTATATAATTGCAGTGCTCGATTTCAGGGGGAACGCGGCGGAACGGCGTTCCCGTACCTTTTTTTTTAAATAAAAAAATGAAATAATTATTTTAGAAACTACTAAAAAACTTGTTAACATAATTTTTATGTTATTTTTTGTCACAGTGAATTAATTTTGAGAAATGGTAATAACTTTTTATTTAACAAGAATATAATATTTCTAGAAGTGTAAAGTACCTACCGTCTCTAGGCCTCGTTTGGTCGCTATCTTTTATAAGTGGAGTGAGCGCAATGCGCTGGACGGCAGCGCAGTAGGCCAGTTCTTAAGGCTGCTTACTCACTGGAGTTACCGTCATATTTTGTGCTGGCGACATCAAGGCCAAACACCAACTCATGTTATCTTAAGGAGCTTACACACTGAAGTCGCCGTTACGATGCCCGCGACACGTGTCGCCACGCGTGTCGCGAGAGAACCGACCGTTCCGGAAAAGCCTTTAAGTCAAGTATAGTTTGTTAAATTGACATTAAAAATATTTTTAGTTTCATCCCAGTCCTTTAATTTGGTTTTCTTTCAAATAATATTGGGTGTTCAATAAATAGTTTTTAATACAATATGATGTTCTTGAAAATAATCCGGATATTTTTAAACTTGCAGAAAAATTAGGTCTTATCTAGATTTTACATTGTTAAGTTAGTCAGTATGAAACATGCCTGCTCCCGAAAGGCATAATTATTTATATTAAATCTTTAAAACTGTATTTTGAGTGTCATAAAAAAGCTGCAAAAATATTTTCAGGTACTACGTTAAAAACACTGCAACTTAAGAGTAATTTTAAACAAATTTCCGGGAGAGGCCCGTGGTGAGCCAGTTCCTTTACAGTTCCCTTACAGTACCTCTTTTTTTAGCGAATTTCCCATAGGGAATAAGCTATTGCCGTAGGTCTCATGGAAAGACCTAAGCCCGGGACCATGTTACTTTTTTGTTTTGAGGTGCCCAGAGACCGAAAATAATAGTCATTAAAATTTATATATGTATATATATATATATATATAATATATATATATAATAGTATATATATAATATATATATATAATAATATATATATATATATATATATATATATATATATATATATATATGTATGTGTCCCTAGACACGATAACTCTCGTAAAAATGGTCCGATCGACACCAAATTTGGTAGAGATGTGTAATCCTACGTTAATTCGGATGAGTTCGAAAACCAGACTTATCGACCTACCGGAAGGGGTAGTTTTGGGGGGTTTTGTATCCCAAAAATGGGTTTTTTGCATTTTTCATATGTAAATTTTTATTTTGACCATTGGATTTAGCTCAAAAAAACACACAATTTAGTATTTTGAAGCTTTGCTCTATCTCCATTGGTTACCGAGATATTAAAAAATCTAAAGACAGTACATTGTCTTTTGGGGCTCCAATGTTAATCTTATGGAGAATAAGGATGTGTTAATATTTCACTTATTAACCAATATTTTTGGATGAATCTTAGTATTTAGCTTCATTTGGTTGAGATTCATCCATTTAAGGTAAAAATTCTTGGCTTTTGTACTTATCATGGCAGCAAACCTGCATACTCTTTTCCCATGTTAATCATATGGAGAATAGGCAAACTCTTTTATTTATGGACAGATATTGATGAAACTTACTATATGGCTTTATATGGTCGAAATAAATTTTTTCTATGCTAAAAACCTACTTTTAGTGTCCCCCATGGCAGCATACCTGCATACTCTTTCCCTATATCTTAAGGAGAATAGACATTTATTTCCCTATTTATGAGCACATGATGAAATTTTGTTTACAAGTTTAGCTGGTCAAAATTAATATTAACTTACTAATTTGGAAATTCGCTGAGTACGCAGGTCTGCTGCGACGGGGGGTATTTTAGAAATCGAGCACTGTATAATTGTACATGTTTGGAATAAAGGATTTATTTATTTATTCTTTTGTACTTAAGTCCTGTGACATCCAGTTTATATTACTTGCTTAGGGGTAAGGTAACTTAGGCATATATTCAAATTGAATCAAAATAAACTAGCTGTTTCCCCTTTGCAACAAGAGTGTACGTTGTGGTAAGAAGAAAAGATGACATTTCAAACAATAACTTATAACTTAGGCCTAATATAAGTCTTATGCTGAGTCTGCTTCACACTCACCCCAACGTATAGTAAAATATATGTTATTGTAAGTTATACGGTATATGCGGTAATAAACTTGTTATGATTATGTTATGAGTGCTGCATTCTGTTGTATATGTTGGCTATAACTAAACTTATTGTTTTACTTGTTGGATTGGGGTAAATTTGCCAGTAATGGTCAGCCAGTTAGTAATGAGCAGCTTCATGTTATTTTTAATATTTTTGAACAATGTTTATAAAATAAACTAGGCCTAATGGAAAACTGTCATAAGGTTATGTACAATTTGTGAGTGTGCGTGTGTGAACAAGAGAGAATATTTGCTGGTGACCATCTGCAACGAAGTCAGAATACAAACTGACTTAATAGGTTATTGTCTCGTGCGCGGTGGGGTGCCCTAATACATTGACCAAAACTTTCATAAGATGTGTTCTTCTTTATATTTTGGTATTCATTGGTCAAGCTAAGCAGAACCTTATTTTATATAAGTATTTTCAATTCATTGAATTGTGGTATTCATATTCTATTAGTACATCATATATATTTTTTTTGTAACATTTAATTTTAACTATTCAGCCATAAATCATGCCATACTTTAATCAGAGTCACAAATCAGAAATTTTCTGAGAACAACAAGGTTAAGTTTGTTTGCGATAGAATCAGTCTGTGAATACCTATATATTTTATAAAATGAAACAACCTTAACCATACGTCCATTACTGGCACATTTACCCTATATTGATTAAACAAAATGTCTGTGTAAACTTCATATAGGCCTAACTTAATCATGTGTAGGCCTATTAAAAAATCCTGCGTCCATAAGAATCACATGGGAACTTAAAAAGCCGGTGCATGAAATCCTGACATATATATTTTTAAAACAAATTGATCCAATGTTAAACTGTGAGTTTTTCACTATTCCGACAAAATTTCGGTTTAGGCCTAATATGTCCAATGGTTTTGCTATGTGGAATTAAAAATTGAACAAATACACCGATCATAAACTCAACAATCACCAACACCATCCTTCCCATTTCTAAAAATAGTAGGAGAGCAGAATTAGTAGGAAGTAAAACGTTTTTTATAACACAAGATATTTCTAAAAAGTAATTAATTGCCTTACCAGGTGCACACTCTGGAGAATATGTAAAATGGTTGTAGCAGTTAATCATGTAAGGTTTACCTATCATGTAACAACATACTCGCCTATCCACAAGATCATGTAAAAATGTACTACCAACAAGAGTTCAAATTTCAATCAAATTCTTTAGGTAAAATATCAGACAATTGGTAAAGAGATGTTGGTAAATTATGAAAACATAGGCCTAGGATTAACAAAAAGTTGGTGTAAAAATCTATAAGATTAATTTTAAATGTGGGTTTAAATAAATGGGACAAGAATACAAACTTAGGGCTTGCTTGTTTAATTTTGTTACAACATTTACAGGATTGTTAAATGTTGTAACAATCCTGAAAAATCGATCTAAAAAATGAATCCTTGGAAAACTTTGTTAATTTTTAACTAAATATTTTTAAGATATAGTGCCTTATTATCTTTTTCACTTTTCTTATATATTAACTTTATTAAATCCAATAAAAAGAGCTGAAGTACAATGTATTTCCAGCCAACTTGACCCTAGGTTATGTTGTTTTACTTTGGAGTATTAAGGCCTACATTCTTATTTTTAAGCAGTAAAAAAAATTAATTATTATTATAATGCTTACCGCACATGATGGATTATTACAAGCCACGTTCAAGTTATCCACTGATAACACAACACTCAACGTCAAGTTTGACGTTCAAATGAGCTGACTACATAGAAGCAGAGCATTTTGTTTGACACCTTTCACTTTGGCAGATGAAAAAAGTTGTCTGCTACACAGAGAGTAAAGATTTGTGTGGTGTTAAACGTCATACCAACGTCAATGATATAACCATTGACTATGGATAGTCAACGATATAACTGGCTGGGTGCATTGACTGTACAGTATACAGTGTGATTAACAATGACTTAAGTGTGCTACCATTGACAAACCATAGTATCATCATTGAATATACATCTAAATAGAATAGCCAAGCAATGCTTTAATTTTTGAAGCCAAGCTTTTGAGAGCGCGACTAGCGAACCTGTTGGATTTTCAGCCAATCTCTGAGTTTTTTTCCCAATGCAGTGCTGCTTCCGTGGTCGTCCCTGGAACTAACGGCGCGCCGTGGCATCGTCTGCTTCCCGGCCGAGATATTTTGGTTTGGCAATGCTCCTCTCCTCACCCCACCTCACCGCTACCGATGAGCCGGCCGGCGCGGCGCGGCGCAGCGAGCGGACTGGCACCGCACGAGTGCCACAACGGACCGGCTACGTAATAATGGTGTCTGTCTGCATGATGCGAAAAGGCCTTATGTTTCACATTCACTTAGTTGCTGATCATTTTTATTGTGCTATTAAACACAACCATCTTGATTTTACATAAAAAATTGCAACTATTAGTTGATATTTAAAATTGAAAATTTTTATTAACTATCTTTGTTTGTATTCTCTGGTCCTTATGAGTAAATGAATATATTTTTTGCTTATTAATTTTGATGTAAACTGTATGTATATTTATAAGATGATTATAGCTTATCGTCTTAAAATCTAACTTAAATTACAAAGAATGATCTGTAAATAATTATTATTTTGCTTTTCTCCATAACAGACAAGAGTAGCCTATATTAACATACTGTTTGACATTTCATTATTATTTGTCCTTTTTATCGATAGTTTGTCTGTCTCTCTCATGTTGCGCCAGCATTGTTGCGTCATTGTTGTGGCCCGTAAATTTGTATTATTAATTTAAGTACCTTTTTTCAAAATCGTAAATTATCCTTCTAAAATGTTATCCTAATGCACCCATAAAGCAGTGTAGTGTTTGCTTTTTTCTCTTACTACAGTATGTTATATTAAATATTATAGGGTCTATTTTTCTGAATACTTGTTTATTTTCCTTGTGACGTCCAATTAACTTATTCTTTTTATAAATATATACGGGTGACCAATAGTGCAAATGCAAGTTTGTTGACTCTTCCTGACAAAACTTTGAATAACAAAGTTCTTCTTCACTTACCCAGATAGCACAAAAACGTTATTTTCACGTGAAAATAACGCTTCATTTTGAACATTTTCACGTTAAAAAAAGGAGGAAATCAAGTTATTTTCGCAAATGACATAAAAATTGCACTGAATTTCGCGTCAAAAACCCGTGAAAATAAAACGTGAAATTCAAATTTTAATTTCACCAAAATTTCACTCTCGCAAATTTATCACTGAATTTTCACCCTTTTTAACTCGATTTTCACATGAACTTCGCATTATTTTTACAATTTTTTTTGCTAATTTCACGTGAAAAAGACGTGAAATTCACGTTTTCAAATTACCATCATTTTACCTTTTCACTTAATTTTCACATTTTTTAGGCTACTTGCGAAATTCACATCACTTAAAAAATTGTCTGCTTTGTTTTACGTTACATTCACAAAATATTTTACATTTTCAAATATAAGATATAAGAAAATCAAGTAATTTACATTAAAACAACCTGAATTTAATTTGAATTTTATTTTTACCTGAATTTTATGAACCTAATTTTATTTTTTTAAACAGTTTACTAACTTCTTTTTTAAAAAGTACCATATCTTGCCAATTTGTTTTTGTTTTTGTTAAAAAAAAAAAAAAAATAAAATTATGACTGGCTTAAATAGATTTATGGATAATGGAAACTTTTAATTGCAAGAATGTCATAATTTAATATAAACATTGCTTTAAGTTCTACCATATTTTGGTAAAGTTTTACAAAGCAATATTATTTGGTCTCTGGTCTACTAACCATTTTGTATGATTTTTTTTTTTGTGTGTATCTAAATTTTTGTTATTTCAGTTACAATGGAACACATCTCTAAACCTGTAAATTTCATCGAATTTTACAAGACACAAACAGTTAAGACATTTTATCCATATAAATTTGTATGGATTTGAAAACAAATAACGTAGTTATTGCCATTTTACTGCAGAAAACATTGATTTTGAATTATACTTCCTGAAAATTAAGGTGATTTTATTAAAAAAAATCGCAATAATTTGTTGTCAGATTTTAAAAATTTTCAATTAGTTACAGAAATAAAAATTACTGGGTGTAATAAAGAAAATGGTGGCTAGTGCTATATATGTTCACATGAACTTTTTAGTTCACTTAGTTAGATCAAAGGAATCTTGTTGCTTAGAGAAGGCAAGTTGGCTGCAAGTATACTGTCCATTATGTCTATTTTCCTAAATTAAGGAGAAAAGTACTTCTATAGACAAGGTTAGTTTGCAATAAGTGCAACAGGCAAGTACGTGCAGCCATCAACTTGCCTTCTCTACTTTCCCCGTCTCTAAGGAAAATTTCCTTTACGCCAGGTGAAATTTCATTACTAAAATAGTATTCAATAAAAACAAAAGAGTTTATAACTGTTGACAAAAAATTTATTTCTAAATAACAGTAAAATAATCAACTTAAAAATATAATGCTATTAAATATTTATTTTTTTGTGAAAATCTTTGATTATTATAAATTTTTTATATATAAAAAATAAATAAATAACCAAAGGAAATTGACGGAGTACTCAGGTCTGCTGCGACGCGTTTTTTTTAATCAAACTAAATTCAAGGATAAACTGGCATTTTCAAGTCTCAAGGAATTTTCAAGGAAAATTCAAATTAAAGGCGTTTTCAAGGTTTTTTCAAGGTTGTAGACACCCTGTTCCCAAGTTATCAAGAATTCTAGGTTTTAAGGACTCTACTTTATCATTCAATAAAATGAATGTTCAAAAATATTCTGAAAAAAAAACGAGTGATCTAAAAAAACCTCAACTTACTCGAGTGCAATTAAGGAAAAGATGAAAAATACACATCACACTTTAATTTTATTTAAACTTTGAATGGGTAATATTTCCACATATTTGGTTATATATAAGGTTGAATTGTTCATTGTAAGAATAAAAACAATTATACAAAAATGAATAACATAATACAAACAAAAAACACCAGCTTAATAATGTTGAAAATATGACACTAACACTGATTGAAACACAAATTTGCAATTCGAAGATTTACACATCATCAGCTTCTTCTTGTTCTTTTATCCTGGAAAAAACAAGTATGATATAAATAGGCCAACGAAAAAAAATCACAAAATAAATATAGGCTAATTCACAAGTTCCGTTCTTGACCATTTTGATGCTATGGAGCTATATAGCCTACCATATCATTTATCGTGTTTTCCCATAAAATACTAATTATCGATACATTGTGACTTGCTTTTCATCCAAAAATTGCGATGGACCGATATATTGGCTCGCCGATGTCAATAAGGCAGACTTAATCGGGAATATCGGTTGTCTCGATTGTTATTTTAAAACACCGATGATTTACTTAGATTCTGTATATGATTGAGATTCAAAATATCGCTCTCTAGCACTTTTTTGTCGACAATTTATTATTTATAAATTTTTATCTCATGCTCTTTCCTCCACCTGCTTGGAAAAAGTTTCACTTTCAGGAAGTTATATATGGATAATAACCCAGGACTTTTCAAAAGTTGGGTGGTATTTTTCTAGCACTAAAATTTTAGAAAAGGTCCTTATATGAAAACGATATTCAATTTAGTATCAACACAAAGAAAAAAACATTCTTTCCCCATATTAATATTTTTCAAGAACATTATTTGAAGCCTAAAATGCAAAGCTTGATAGCAATTTGACTTGGTTATTTAAATTAAGGTGGGTTTGTGGATCTAACTATGTCTTTACTAAGGCCAATGTACTATTGACATACCGGTAGGGCCTAGCTATATGCTTAGGTATAAGAATCAAGACATCATCAGTAAGCCTTTCCCTTAAAATGTGAAGTGATAAATTAAAACTTTCGACAAAATTGTTCAGCTTGGGCAATCATGATATAAAAAATAGTTTACAATAAATTAAGAAATACTGTTAACCCTCAAGCAGCCGCTTCACCAGTAAAACGGCAGAGAGTGCATGCGGAGTTTTACTCTGCAACAGTAAATTGCACAAATTAAATCCATTTTACGTGTTTTATGACGAAATATCTATATATTAATACGTAAGCATGTTTCATTTCCTCCTTTTTTCTCAGCTCGTGCGCATCGTATGATAAATCGGAGCATACCGTTAGAAAGGTATAGTTCTGTAGATGAGCAGAATCACATTCTAATTCACATCGGACTTCAGGGCTACGCCCTACAGGCTTTCAAAATTCCAATGTTAATCTTATGGAGGAAGGAGAATTGAATGAATCATTAGACATCTGTTGTAAAAACAACTGCTAGAAAATTAGGAAGAACAGATGTTTTAATTAAAAAATGTTTTTAAGCTTCTTGGGTCCAGATCAACTGAAATTTTGATCGAATTTCGATCAGGAGGCGATCTCTAGTTGTATTTAAATGTTGACTAACTTCATCAGGAACCACATTTCATTAGAACCATTAATTGTTTAACTTAATAGGTTTAATATTTCAACCAAACATTGTAAGTAATTTTATAATATAAAGTAGTTAAAATCACTGTGTTACATGAGAGGGATTATGAGGAATTTTTCTTTGCATTAATCTAAAAATATAAAAGAGAAAACCCTCAATTACTCACCCACTGACTCACTCATCACTAATTCTCCAACTTCCCGACTAGAGAGTGCTGAAATTTGGTATACTCATTCTTTAGGCTTAAAATAGGAAAGTCTAACTATTGTCATATTAATATTTACAATGGGCAACGCCCTAGATCTCCTCAAAGTTATCATGTTATTCTTATGGGAGCAACATTTTTGTATTGTAACATATGATTACTAATTTTTGGCGATCATTAATTTAACAGCTCTTCTCATCTATATTATTGAGGGAAGATTGGCAATAAAAAACCAGACGATATTATAGACTTGCGATGAGTGAGCGTAGCAAATGAACTAAGCCTGATGGGGAGTGAGCGCGGGGAACGACCTTACCTGAACGGCAACAAATTTCTCAAGTTGGCACTGCGAAGTATGCCGGGTAAGCTAGTATAATTAAAAATCAATGCAGACAAAATGTATTTGATAATAATTATAAATCAAATATACATAAACCATACTTATACACACATACTATAACCTATAACAAAGAAAGTTTCATGGGGAAATAAGCTCCGCACTGAGCATACTCGCGAGATAGGGCGCACACAGAGAAAATCTCCTCCCTCTCTCTTCCCCCTCCAAACCCATGCTGGGCCTCAAAGAACAGTCACTTGCTTTCAAAGTACCCAAAAATCTAGTTCTTCACGTGGGTCTCGTAAAATTTGCAAAAATAGGAATTAAAATTCATTTTGTATAGCCCCAGAATAATAATTAGGAATGACGGATATTTCTAGCCCTGTAGCTAGAACTGTAGCTTAACATGGCTTCAGGATTATTCTTTTTTTTAACCGGAAGGATTTTGGAGATTTACACCCCGTAAACTTTTTCGGAAAATTTTATTATCAATTATTAACTATTATCAACCTTCAAACACAGGGCCAACAAGAGGTGACACCTTCTGGTTTTCCACCTCACATACAGTTTATAAGTGATTCTGGGGAAAATATGGGGGTTGCGAATTTGGAAAATAATCAGTTTGTTAAACATTGGTACAACAGTACGGCCTATAGGGCAAACCATTAATCCGATTAACATACTTTAGGCCCAACAGTTATTTGTTATGAATTATGCTTACAAAGAAATACATTATATTTTTATTTTTACTAACTACCTGCATTATTAATAAATTAGCCTATTGTCTCTTTCAACAAAAATAAAATATAGGCCTACCCCCAAATATAAGTACCCTTCTTAACAACCTCAAAACTAAAAAGTAACTTGGTGCCGGGCTTAGGTCTTACCATGACTACTACCATAATAGCATAGGCCTATTCCCTATAGGAAAATTCACTAAATAAAACTTAAACAATCGTTTTTACAACGAAATACAACTCCAAAATCCTCCTGTATAGAAAATTAGTGTGAAATGAAAAGAGAATGAAACTTTGCTTTACTGACCTTTTGCCACAAGAGAACTTCATGATATGTCTCAGCTAATTCTTTGCTTCTGAGCATCCTTTGTTGGTCTCTTTAAAGGTAGGCTCCCTGCCGCTGAAAAAATAAGTAAAGCTGTAATTCATATAAGGACCAATAAATCATTATTGTAGTTTCATTGTGTGTTGTTTATTCTGAATCACGTTGACTTATATTGCTAAAAGGTTAAAATACCTGATACAGCCAGTGATCCTCTTACTCCAAGACTGGACTACGCGTTTCGATTTTAAATTACATCATCTTCTGGTCACACAAAAACTTGGTTTCAACACATCGTTATGATGGTCACGTCACAGTTTAAAAGATACACATAACACTAACACAGACAACTAACACGGACGAATAAAAACTGTAGGCCTACTCTTATTAAAACGTGAGCGCGCGCATGACGGGTGCCGGGTCTCGACTGCCAGTAAGCTATCAGGCGAGTTTACATGGGATGGGAATAAACTAGTTCTGCCTGTTTTCTAATTTGCGTTCTCGGTAGGCCTACTTCTTGTAACTGTGTAACGTCATTTTTCAAATTGAATTCATCTACCACATTGACAATATAGCCCAATCAAGAAAGAGCATATCTTTACAGTGTTGTTTTACACCGTTTGACAACAAATTTTATAATTTTCCAAAAGACAAAATGATTAGAAAACGCTCCAATAAAAACTTAATAAACAACGGCATGTAAATTCCTTCCATATGTAGGCCTATCTTTCACAAGAATTGCAAAATAAAATGCATTTGGTCTACTACACAGAAGTCAGAGATATTGGCATTAAATCAGGAAAGTCAGGGGAATCCATATGGGCTAAATAGGATCGTTTTATAAAATAGTATAGGCCTAAAAGTGTTCGACTAAACGTTATCCTTCAAATTCTTGTTTTTCTCGTTACAAAATTAACAATCTTTACAGTACGGTACCGTACCAAGCCTTTCTAAATTTTTTCTCGCAAATGATCATAGATTATCTGTTTGTATTTAATTTGTCACATAGAATTTTTTCATGATCTAATGTCCAGTCTCATTCTTTAATCAATTCAACCGCATCACATAGCCTATCTAGTCGTTTGTACATTCGTAATCATTATTGTTATCAATTCAGGTAGCCTACAGTTTCATATATCTTAGCGCCTACACAACTGTCGAATAAAAGTATGTATCGATATTTTGATTGAATGGGATAAAAAATTACTGTGAAATACAAAATTTAGCTTAACAACATTTATTCTATTCTAAAAAACTACCGTACAGGGGTGCAGAAAATGTATTGACTCCTAAAATTTCCCTTAATCCTACTGTTACGGATCACAGATTTCCCCCAAGATTCATCAGCATCATATAGGCTACTACAGACACATAAATCAATCCCTCTAGCTTACACGATTTAAAGCTCTTTGAGAACAAACCAGAATATATTAACCTCAAGCTCCTAGTTAAACTAGCTCAAAATCCTTGCAATGTAAATAAACCCAAAATGGAATTAAAATTTTATTTAGGCCTATTACTTGAAGCTTTTGGCAGCTTCCATCCCATTTGCGAACCAGGAGGCCTAACCTCACCAAACAAGTAGGAATCAAACCACATCAAATAACCATATTAAAACCAATCAGCATGACTTTAGTTTAAATCGGCCTACCACTTTGTGTGCTACTTTATCCCAAGACAACCACCACACTAGTAAGCAATATTTATTGTCGTGAAGTATTACAATCATGCACTGGACATTGTCATCATCCAACTAGGCTATAGGATTAGAATTAATCCACTATTGAATGGGCTGGAAATCTACAATTTTTAGTAATGGTCTTAAGCCGCTGAATTTGTTGTTAATCTAGGTGAGGCAGGATGTACTATGTACCGGTGTGTAGCCTATATGAAACTTAAGTTCCGTAAGTTTAGGCCCTACTATCCTACACACAACATTACCGTATTCTAAAGTAAATAGTGTTATAGTAATAGGCTAGTGTTCAATAAGAGGTAATACAAGCTATAAAATAATGTATAAGACTTTCACAATAGAAAGTAAGGACTATCAATGGACTATCAACTCACCTTGAAGTTTGTTGCATCTTGGATCAGGCTCTGCCATAGCACAGCTATTGAACGTTTCCTTCCAGGCAGAAATTTACAACAAATATTTTTTACTGCTTGAGTCACCACAACATATTTTATTAATTAGCCTGAAAGCTAAGCTGTTACAGGTTTGCTCCAAAACTCAATCTAAAGCCTAAGCTAAGCCTATGCCTTGATTAACTTATAAAAGAGTAATTAGTGATTGAAGTTCATTTCAATAATATATCTGAAGTAAATAAATTGTAATGTGGGATTATATAAAGACAAAAGTAATTCAAGGGGGTGAAAAGTAAAATTATAACTTATGTCTTGTATGCTGCTGTACAATAATAATTATGTTCAATTATTAAATGACTAAATAAGGTTAGTTCTAATATGGCGGCGATCAATAGTACAAATGTAAACAAACCAGCGCCAGCGCTCTCTAGCGTGACGAACATGAACTAATTTCACGAACAGGCACAAATTCGTCATAAGCTTGGTTCGTCTATTTGTATCCTTAGTCAATGGTATCATAGTCAATGGATAGGGAACTAGAGTAAATTAAATTTAATTTTTAGTTCCATAAGAATAATATGGGGCAAATTTTATCAGCCCGTATCTCCGAAATTATTTCGTAAAATAAAAAATACTCATTTCGTAAAATAAAAAATACTCAAAATAAAAATGTTTAAAATTGATGCTTTAAGAACATTTCACTCATAAAAATTATCATTTACGCATAAATTAACTTCCTTCCAATTTGGCCTGGAGAGCTGTTGGCGATACTTACAAAACTAAAATTTTCATCCTAAAAGAAAGCTATTAGAATTATCAACAACCTCAGAAATTACCACTGCAGACCATTTTACATTTAAAGCCACATCTTAAAGTTTATATCTCTTTACATTTATGAGACTATTAATTGCCTTCATCAAATCTCAAACCCTTCAGAAAAGAGTGGAACTGGATGCTTTGCAGACCTGTCCAAGGCGTTCGACTTTGTTGTACCTGACATCTTTGTTGAGAATTGGCTTCCTCTGGGCATCACTGGAACTCCTCTTGCTTGGCTTTCAATAATTATGTTAAAGACAGGTCTCAGGTCACTGAAATCCAACATTTATCTTCTAAAGGACACAGGTCCTCAGTCATTTCTGATTCAAGTAAGGTTGAAAGCGGGGTGCCCCAGGGTTCAATCCCGGGCCCCTACTGTTTCTAATATGTATATAAATGACATTAGCCTTTCCCTTCCTGAGCAAGACTTGGTCGTGTATGAAGATGACACCACCCTTTTCACCGAAAAAATCGACCAAACAAAGCTTGAAATGGATTCATATATATTAAAGTCAACCAACTGACTCAGTACTTTTCCGAGTTAAAGCTCAATCCTTCCAAGACCAATTGCATTTTCATTCAATCAAGACAACGGCAAAACTCAAAACTTTCACAGTTTCCACACCTAGAGATAGGTGACAGTCAACTTTCCAATGTCAAATCAGTCAGTTTTCTGGGAGTGAGATTGGACGATGGGCTGACCTGGGATGAACAAATCTTCCATCTCAAAAACAGGCTCTCGGCCGGTCTGTATGTCCTCCGGAACATTGCTAGGTTGGGTAGTGTAGAGTTAGCTAGGCTGGTTTATTTTAGTCTAATAGAATCTCACGTCAGTTACTCTATAGTTCTGTGGGGTAATTCGTAAAAAAAATCTTTAAATAATTTTTAAGCTACAGAAAAGAGCGATCACGTACATTTATGGCCTGCGCCCTAGCGACCATTGTAAACCTGCTTTTCAAAACCTTCGAATACTTGTGCCTTCTCTCTTTATTTATGAAATGGTCATTTTTGCAATCAATAACAGTTTCACTAACGTTCCTGTTCATCATAGCTATAATATATACTAGATTTAGAAACAATAATAGATCATCTGTAAATCACAACCTTAGATTACTAGAAAATAATCCTGGCCAGCCACACACTGCAACAGACGAGGCGAGGCGAGGCGAGGCATTTTGACTAAAGGCGTCTTGAGTGACAGAGGAAGCATTGGCGCTTATGGAGCCCCACACACTGCAAGAGGCGAGGCGAGGCGAGGCGCGAAGACGCGGACAGGCGTCTTTAGTCAAAAAGTGCAGCAGGCAAAAATTTCGTTTCGTCGACAGTCACTAAGGCTCCTTTTATTAACCGCGGCATGTCGCAGCGGGCTGTCGCTGCGGCCGATCGCTGTGCCAAATTTTCACGCGACAAGTCGCTGCTGTCGACCGCTGTCGTGTAGAAGGGGTAACAGTGCTGCCAACTACATTGGTAGTCGCTCAGACAGAAAGGCAAGCACGTTGTGATCGTTCGAGGCCGCTTGGGTTGGCAGCACTGCGAGAGTGAACGCGGGCTGCCGCTTTGAATAAACGGCCCAATTCAAACCAATGCATATAGAAACCGCTCGTCGCCAGCGATTTCTAAGTGCACGCGACAGAATTTACAAAACGCCGCGACACATCGCTACTTCTGAGACCGCTCTTTTCTGAATAAACTTCTCTATTTAGAGCAATGCACTTACAAAATCGCTGCGGCAGCCCGCTGCGACATGCCGCGGTGAATAAAAGGAGCCTAACAGTCAAGGCGTCCTGAGCATGCGCAAAGTCACGTGACACCCCTCACTCACCAGAGCTGTCGTCTGTATGTTTACAAGCAGTTTTTTATAATCAGTTTTTTACATTTACATTTTTAACGTAATTTTCCCATAAATATATTGTTCTTTTTACCTTTTTTCACATTTAAAATTATCACATTATTTTTTACGTGAAAAAATATTCTTTTATATATATATATTTTATATAATTTTTATATTTTTCTCGTAAAAAACGCGATTTTAACATTTCGTGCCGATTGGGCATGATAACAGTCTCTTCCTCCTCATCCATCATACAACGATTTACAGCAGAGACACTAGTCACCTGTTTGCAAGAAACCACTCCCTTTGAATGGACTTTGAAATCGCGCCAATTGACTTGCCTCTTTGCCCTCTGCTGTGTGTGTCCGCTCCGAGACAAGGCAAGTCAAGTGACTTGCCTCAAGTCGCCTTGCCTCGCCTCGTCTGTTGCAGTGTGTGGCCGGCCTTAAAAAAAATATATTCACTAACACTAACAGTGGTTGCGCTCGTGGCTTCATGGTAAAACACCAAAGCCAACCTCGCGGTAAACTAGAAAAAAAAAAATGGTTGCGGTTCGTTGCGGTCGTGTTGTTGTGGTTGTTGGGTTGGCTATGGTGTTGCAACAATTTGAAACAGAAACAAGATTTTTTTAGCGGTGTTTACAACTTTATGTGTTTAGAACAAAGCATCCAAGTATTTTTATTTACAATGGATTAGACCAAGTACAGTACTCTGCCTTAAAGAATTTTAGAACCCATTAATTAACTATTTTCTTCTGAACCTTCCGTAGCTCACAACAACAGCAAACACTTAGGTTTACGGCAATGTATGAGTTAGATGAAGGTAAGCCCGATTCGGTAGTGGATAGGCTTTTTGGAATCATTTCCATTTGTGATTTGTAGATACATGAAAAGACCAAGGCTTAGGGCTTATTTTATTTTCTCCCCGATCTGTTGCTTGGCTATTGTGAAACTACCAATAGGCGTAGGCTAAGTTACATTGTTTAGTAGTGGGTACAAATGACTGGCTATAATTGATTAGTTTCAATATTAGCACTATCGTTATTAAGAAAATGGGTTCACTGCTTTTATAGGAATTGTTATGTTTTACTGTTGTGCGTTATCTCGTAGGGTGTTATTACATCTGTGCTGTATGTGGCCTCGAGGTCTCGCTTCCTGAGTTAAGGTAAACTGCCTAAATGCCGTGACCTTAAGCATCCTTCAGCCTGGTTAAGTTTCTTTTCAACCATTAAACACCTTTTTCCATAAGTAAGGTTGTATGTTGTACTATTTTTTTACTCCTCGTTATTTCCCCTTCAATATAGCCTACTGTTTTCAGGTGGTAAAAATAGCTTCATAATGTGATTAACTATAAAATATTTACGAGAGCAAGTCATTTTTGCACCATTTACATAATTCCGTGAGAACGAAACATAACTCCGTGATATGCCAGCCAAATTCCGTGACCATCCTGCTGTACCCATATTATGGTCAGTCATATTATGGAAACTTTTTTTAAGGTGTTACTTTAGCAATATAACTACTTATTATTGCTAAAACAATACTTACACCCATATAAGAAATGTCTTTTACAGGCTGACGACAGTTTAGAGCATAGGCCTATGATGTCAAGACTGCATACAGTAAAAAATTTCTTCTCATAGAGGAATAAAATAAAGGAAACCCAAATAAAAAAGTTATATCAAATTCGTTTCATTTTACCAGATTAATAGTTTCTTAAATTAAATCCAAGTTTACACAATACATTAGAATGGCAGTTAAAGTAAGTTACATCAACATTTATTGCAAAAGGAGAGAACTTTTTTGCTAAGTACTTACATCATTGACTATGGATTCTATAGTATCCATAGTCAATGCTTATATCTTTGGTCAAGAAATAACTACATTTTTTTTTTTTTAAAAAAGCATTGACATACGAAATATTTAAGGTCATTAAAAAGTTAAGACAATAATTCTACTCCTACATTGCTTTAATGTGTTAAACATCTTGTTAAAAACCTTGTACAACAAACGTGTTTTCAGTAATGTTAATACCAAAATGTCGACCACGGATTTTGGGACTTGTGTATTTTAGTGTTATATGTTATAATTAACACTTTTTCAACTAAACTTGGATCAAAACGTAGAAAAAATTAGATATTTCGTTACTAAAAACCACCTCTTAAAAAGCTTTAATCTGTGACTCCAAGCACGGAATTTGTAAAATGCATTATTTGTCATTCAAATCCCGTGACCATTGATAATTGAAATAAGAAGGTTAGATCACATTTTAAACAATTTATTTATTAAAATCCTTATCTGCAAAATGCTCTGAGTAAAAATATATTTGTACAATTAAAAATAAGTGAAAAGACAAATAAATAACACCCTCAATAATCAAAGCTTAATAAACGTCTTAGTAGATTCTTTGACAAGAAACAAGTTATTTACTTAAGTAAAAGTTAAAATATTAACCACGCAGTTTAGTATTTATATAAATTAGCTCTTTATTTAAAATTTCATAAATTATAACTCGTTTGAAACTTTAAAAAAAAAACATTTTAATGCATTACTGGTACTGAACAGGCACATATAAAAATCAATTTCCGTGGTCGTTATCACGGGTTTCGAAAGCTGAATGATTTACAGTTTAAATCCCGTGACAGTTATTTTAAAGACATTCAGAAATGAAATCGTCTTAATGAATCAGTTTTAAGATAGAAAAGATTACAAACAATGTTTAAATCCATGAAAACCCCCCATTTATATGAAATATACAGCGTCAATAACTTATTCGGCTCTCCCGTATCCTTGGTAAAGAAGCTAAGAAAGTAAGCACTTCTGCACCGGGCGACGTTTGACCGCCAACTGACGAAAATTTAGCCACCGTGTCCCGCCAAGAAACACACAGAGTAGTAAACAAAGAGTTTTTTGAGTGAAAATGACGTCGTTATTTTGACGTCGGTTTGCCGATTTCGTCAGTATTCGCATGTAAAGTGAGGAATCACGCCGTTTGGTATGTTCACGGCATTTAGGCAGTTTACCTTACTGACACGTAGTTCAATACGAACCACATTTTATTTACAACTGTTTATTTTGTACAAGATAGAACAAATACATCTTAACACGATGAGTGCGGGGTATGTTAATTAACGTACCGTATTGCCATAGTGGCACGGGTGGCGGCCTACGTTAATTGACGTAGCGCTACTGCCCGAAACATAATGGTTCAGTGTGGGCTTAGCCATTGCTGCCGGGGGAGGTTGATTCGCTCACCCGCCTGTTGTACCAGTCCATGTGCTTAATTCAGCGTAGTTTGTTTCCCGGTCCGTCCTTTTTTTAAGGGGTGGGGAGGGCAGTGGCACATATAGCGTTCTGCGGAGTATTACGTGGACTAATGGATCGTGTAACATAGGTTCATTTGTTTAGTGTGGCCTTCAGCCACTGCCGGGAGAGGTTATAAGTGCTCGCTGTTTATTGGTGCAGTCCATGTTCTCGATTCGCGGACGATCGTTTGCCGGTTCCCCAGGGTTGGGCAGGGCACGAAGTGATAGGGTTTTACAGCATTTTATTGTTATTTTTTGTGTTTTTTGCATAATGGGAGTAGGGTAATGAGGACAAATCGGATGGAGAATGTGTATTCTGATGAAAACCGCTCCAATGAGAGTTTTGAGGTTCATAAGTGATGATCCCTGGCACCATCGGCGGACTAAGTTAATTTACGTACCAGAAATGACGTCAAGGAATTTGACAGAAAATGGGCGCCTAAACAACTTTTGACGATTTTTTAGAAAAATGCAAGGAAATAGGTACCTAGTAATTAAACAAAATAACTATTTCGCAATTTTGGTACGCAATTATATTGATTTTTAGCTCTCAACGTGAATGAATGAGAGTATGTGGACTATAAAAATTTCAAGTAGGTTAAGTTAATAACATTACGTTGACCAGCTGACAATTGTTTGTAGTTCAAAACCAAATATCACAGTAAACAAACTTTTAGACGTGAAAAACCAACACTCAACTAAGCGAAACACATGAACACAGCGTGAGAGATTAATGGGAAAACGTAAAACTAGTAAATTTTGATACGAGGTCCCGAGACCCCAAGAGGCTATTTAGGATAAGTTTATTTTAACATTTAAGTTTTTTAGGTCTAGGCCTACTTTAGTGTGTTACAAGACCAATAGGTCTCGTTTTTCTATGGTTAATAAAACGATGGAAGACATACTAAAACTTTATATATCTCTCTGTTTCATGACTTTACATCAAATTATGTCGAATTAACAAATCGGAATAGGGCCTATGAGACAGATTTCCATAAGGCATTGCAGTATCAGATTTAGGTTATGTTACGAGACCTCAGGATATCGTAAAGCAATGAACGTGTAATAATAACCCTCATTAACAAATATAACCCCCAACGTAATCCATAGGGGTGAGTACGTAGGTTTGCCGCCATATGGGTTTCTAAGCAAATACAAGTTAAAAGCTTCCGAATGTATGTACTTACCAAATTTTATCAAGATATGTCAATAAATAAGCAAGATAGAAGGTTTTCTTGATTTCCCATAAGAATAACAAGGAAAACATACTTTTTGGATTTTCTCCATAACCATTTAAGCTAGGTAAAAAATTCAAAATACTAGATTGTTTGTTTTTTTTAAGCTCTTTTAAATGGTTAAGTTAAAATTATTGAATTTTTTAAATAAAAGTAAAAAAAGCAAAAAACCCATTTTTAACCCTTTTGAAACCCTATAAAACCCCGTTCCCATGGTCCGATCATTCTGGTTCACGAACTCAATCTAGTAGATGCTGGCTTGTACACCCTTGTACCAAATTTCATCAAAATCGGACGTTCTGTTCAAAAGTTGTCGTGTTCACGGACACATAGATATATATATCAATTTGAACGAACGGTCGTTTTGGCTTCTAGGGACCTCAAAACGAAAAAGTATGATGGTCCTGGGCTTAGGTCTTACTGTGACTACTACCGTAATAGCGTATTCCCGATAGGGAAATTCGCTGAAAAGTAAAACACAAAGAAATAAAAATCTGTCAATAAATAATACCATACCGTACATAGTTTCATAAAATCGCAGCACAATTTTATAAAGTGGCAATTTTAGTTAACTATTTCATGTTAACTAAATTTTTATTGATGAAAACCTATTCATATTGGGGTTGCAAGAAAGAGGGTAGGGGCTGAAAAAAGGGGAACTAAAGATTGTGTATTGAAAGTAAAAGAGTTCAAGTTAGTATAAATATTTACAGAAATGTATTGATTTAATTAACACGATGTATTCAAAACGAACCCATCCCCTAGTTCGTGAGGAGAGTTGAAAAAGTGATTGCAAGATACCAGCAAAATCGAGGCAAGACCTATACGAATCGTAATTATTACTGAAGGCCTATCCAAATTTTGCTTAGTTAGTTTTTTTGGTCATGGGTTAGGCTAGGCCTGAAACGTCTCGTTTGGTTTTGATTCCAACTAGGTCTACTTGGCCTACGCGGCTTAAACCGACACACCAGAACCCCTTCGGGCAATAGATTTTCACACATAATATTTTCATAGTTGTCAATTGGAACACCTACATTAAAGGACTTATAGGTTTTACAGCTTGTATCCAACGTTTCGCAATAGATTTCTTTTTTATGTTGCCAGCAATCTATCTTTTTATTTATATAAGGGTTTCGTCTGTTACATCCCTTTTTCTCTTGACCTACTGAACCGATTTTAGCGATATTCCCTATAGGGAATACGCTATTACGGTATTAGTCACGGTAAGACCTAAGCCCGGGACCATGATACTTTTTCGTTTTGAGGTCCCTAGGAGCCAAAAACACCGTTCGTTCAAATTGATATATATGTATATAGGCCCTAATCTCTGTTGCTTCATAATCAACATTCACGTCCTGTAGGTGAGTTTCATTCATACAGAATCATGAAATACTGGTCATACAGTGTGATTGAAAAGTCTCGGAACGGTGGAATTTATTTTTTACTATTATAGATAAAATAATGAGACTTGATATATCAATAATGGCCATACATTTTTACTCTCTTACGCTATTATCACTTTTTTATCCCTTAAGGGGGACGGCCCACGAGGAGTCTAGAAAAAAATTCTTAAATACAGTAGCAGCATAGGTCGAATTTGGTATCAAATTAAAGGTCTTACTTTGCAGAATACAATGCTACAAACTAAACTTCAAGTGGATGACCAAGACGGAAACCAACTCAACTCAAACTCAAATATTTCTTTATTTTGCAAAACAAGACAAATAAAAATGTCAGGCAAACAAAGTTTCCATTAAAATCGTACATGGATAAAACTTGGATAACATGGATAAAAATGGATAAAAACATGGATAAAAATGCAATAACTTTCTTAATACTCAACCTTTTGATGTCGGGTTTGTGGGTTTTTACTCCAAATGCAAAGACGAATCAAACTATGTATGATGTGAAAGAAGCCAAAGAAGTTTTTATTTAAACACCCTCTAAGGGATGTCCCCCTTGGAAGTCTTACAGAAATCTGGTGTGGCCTTTGTCAAATCATACATCATCTTTTAAACTTCTTTGCATTTGGAGTAAACCACAAACCCGGCATTAAAAGGTTGAGTATAAAGAAAGTTATTGAATTTTTAAGTTTTACCCATATGATTTTAATGGAAACTTTGTTTGCCTGCCATTTTGTCTTGATAATCCATTTGAAGTATAGTTTGTGGCATTGTACTCTTTTAAGTGGGCCTTTAATTTGATACCAATCTAAACCTATGCTGCTATTTAATAATTTTGTCAGGCTCCTCATGGGCCGTCCCATCCTTAAAGGGTAAAAAGGTGAAAATAGGTTAAAAGAGTAGACATTTATGACAATTATTGATATACCAAGTCTCATTACTCTAATGGTAAAAAATATATTTCACCATTCCGGGACTTTTCTATCACACTGTATATCTGATGACGAATATGTGCAAATTATTTCAATCCAGTTTGAAATAAGCCGGAAAATGCGAAAAAGTGTTGGAAAATCCAGCAGATGAACTATTTTAAAAGTATGTTATGTGGGTACTCAAAAGATACGGAATTATATGCAGAATAATGTACCAATTGAATATAAAAAACTAGGCCTAGTTGTCAATAAAGAGATAACACTTATAATAGAAATAGATACATATTTATGGATTAAAACAAGTTAGTATTCACATGATGGCTAAGGTTAGGTTAAGTTAGGTTAGATTAGTTAGGTTAGGTCAACTAAAACTTTTAATATTTTATATTTGTATATAAAAATATAAATGTAAGTTTGTAAATATGCATATACCGTAGTACTGTCTATTAACTAATATTTTTGGCTAATTCAATAATAACTACTTTTTACACAGTTAGTGATTCATTTATTTGAGTTTCAGTGTGGTTTTTATTTGATTTAGGCCTATAAGTTTTTTTTCTTATTCAGTACTAGTTACATTAGATTAATACATTATAGATTTAGGCAGCGGCCGTAGCTCAGTGGTAGAGCTCTGGGTTATCACCTAGCGGGCCCGGGTTCAACTCCCGGCTCGGGTACAAAAAGATCGTTAGGCCGCTCCCGTGGTTAAGCCGTTAAGCCGTTGGTCCACCTGCATAGAAAACAAAAAAGTGCAGGCATTTCAGGCGAGGAGAACTATCAGTTAATTGCTGATCTCCCTCCACTAAAAGCCATACGATAATTATTATTATTATAGATTTGACTCCCTCTAATCCGGACACATCTGACTGTTTTCAGTTATACTAATTACACCTTTAATGGTGTCTAGGCTTATATAATTATAAATCAAAATTACATTTTAAGATAACGTTACAACCTAAACATTATGGGGTTTTGCTACTAGCTCGTTGGAACCTCAGTTTCATGACATGAGACACCAACAAAAACAAACTAGACACTTGACAAAAGGATATAACACAAAGTTATAAAGAACCACACATTAAAACTTTTCAGGGTGTCCACAGAAAATTTGTCATTAATTTCCCTGTTTTCACTGACCAATTACTATAGAATTCGCTGACTCACGGACTTGACTGAAAATTATACTGCATACACAAAATAAATATTACTGCCTAGGCAATTTAAATCATAGGAAATCGTTACAAAAGAGTAATTAATTTTTCAAAAGTATGGTATCGTCATCAGTAATAATAAAATTTAAATCGACAAAAATAAAGAACTATCAAGCTTGTACACACATGACATGCTTAAAAAATAGTTCATTTCTGATGGATTTTCCAACGAATTTCAAATTGGATTGAAATAATGGTTACATTTTCGTGATCAGCTTAACACCCCTGTTAATTTGAATACCCTTTGAAGTATTTCAGAATAAAAAGGTCATTTCCAGTTTTTCCAATTCCGACCTTAACCGCTGGAAAAACCTATCATTTTCGAAATCAACATGAAATCCCCAAAATTTTGAAATCTTTTTGAGTATATCTAAACTCAAAATTTACCGAAAGACCCATAGGTTTAGTAATAATTCAGGTAGGTATAGCTTACCTTTTCAGAAAATCAGAACGCAATTGTGAGGAACAACTCAAGAGAGTTATCGGTACACTGAAACTACCTAACTTATGTTTCAGACCAATATGAAGATGAAGAAGCAGAAGAAATCTCCAGTGAACTCTGGCAGGAAGCCTGCTGGATTGTCATCAACGCTTATTTTGATGAGAAAGGCCTTGTTCGACAACAGTTGGACTCATTTGATGAGTTCATTCAAATGTCAGTCCAACGAATTGTTGAAGATTCACCCCAGATTGACTTACAGGCAGAGGCCCAACATACAACTGGTGAAATTGAGATTCCGGTAAAGAAAAGTTGTTTTTATTAAAATACCACACCCATATTTTTAGATTTTATAAATTAATAGGTCTTTTGGACTAACAAATAATGTGTAAGTCTGTGTCTAAAGCAGCAGTGCCCAACTTTTTTTGTGTTGCTTAGTCCCCTACCCCTTGTGTACCGTATGTAATAAATGCACGACAATCTATCATATCATCGCAATGGAAGTATGTAAAATCTGGTGACCCCGAATAAAGGAGTTCATGGAGGCTCCAGGGGTGCAGAATATGTCTGATTCGGCGATCTAGGATTTATTTTTAGGAAAATTTCCAGGTGTCTGGGAAAAGTTTGGGAAATTTTTAGATTTGTTTTTTTAGATTCAAGTGTGAAGAAGTATTGGTAAGTAGTTTTGATTTGATTTTAATTAAACTGGTATTTTAATATAATAAATAAATTTAATAAATATTTATTATTTCACTGCCCCATTGTAAGCTGTTAAGTTTTAAGGCAGTCATATGTCGCGTGTCTTTGGGGGAAATCTTTATCCGTAACAGTATGATTGGGGAAATTTTTGGAGGCAATACATTTCCTGCACCCCTGAGAGGCTCTTATGACGTCACACACGTCACTCCACCCGTCTACTGCTTCCAAAATCCCCTCTCCAGTTTGCAGACATCACCAGAACTAAGACTGTTAAGACTTATGCCCGTGCCACACTCTGAGCGATATTAATATTAATTATTCCCCTGTATTTATTTTGCCACTCCTAGTGCCCACGTATTGTACACTTGATAGACCTTCAACTAAATAAGTAGGTACCCCTCTCTAAAATAAATCAATTTTCACAAATTAACTTTTGTAAATTGGTATTATTATCATAAACAAAGGGTCAATCCATATCAAGAGGTCCAGAGATGGTCTTATGGACACCACCCCAATTTCTTAACATGTTGACTAGACCGATCGTCACATATATGTGATGTAATGTTTACAAAATCCCTTTAAAATAGACCAGCGTCACGTATAAGTGTGTCTCTCAAGCTGATTCCAGTGGACCGACGACACATATACTTGATGCTCAGGTCAAATCCAGTGGACCTACGGCACATATATACGGGACGCAGTGACTGATCAGTTAAATGACTTGCCACGCCCAATTGGTTCATTAAATCGATCTAAAGCCTGTTTTTCGGTCTATGGGAATGTGTGACACGTATGTATATCGCTCAGTCTCTGGGTATGACCTCAATTTTTACTTTTTAGTGATTTTCAAAGTTGACCATCTTGTCTGTTCACATGTTGCCATTAGTGTTTGTTTACTACACATTCCACATGGCGTTTTTTACTGTGGTGTGACACATTTTCCTGTATATTTTAGTATTTATTAGTGTAGTAAAACTATTTTTCATTTATTTCCCAGTCATCCAACTCATGACACACATGTGAGACAGTCAGTTTATAGCAAACCAACATAGTATAAAATATAACTATAGACCTATGTCACATATATGTGATGCAATAAAAATGCTAAAGTACCGTATCACTGAAATAATATTTTATTGCAACTTTTATGAGTAAATGTATATGTTACACTTCAGATTTTTTCAAAATACAAAGAAAATTTTCAGTCTATGTTTTACTGTTGGTTGCATTGCCTCAGTCTGTGTTGAGAGTTTCGAGTACTAGGCTCTGTCTGCTAGAAACTCCCGGCGACCCGGATTCCTGACCATCAGTAGCCAATGTGTTAAAGAGGGCAATTGGGTGGTACATATACATGTAGGCTAAAATATAATGTAGGCTTGGGTGAGTCGGTGGCGTAGTGGTTAGCGCGCCGGACTTCGGAACCATGGCAGCGATGTCGTGGGTTCGAATCCGCATTCTGCCAGTAACTTTTATCAGTACCTTTCGCCTTGTACTGTAGCGGCTCACCCCCTTACTTTGTCTAATACGATCCACGCACAGATCAATAGTCTATGTGGACGGGGCAAAGTAAGGCAAAAAAGAGGTCCGCCAACCTCTTTTTATAAAAAAAAAAAAAATCAATGTATACAGAACCGAATAAATAGGGACATCCCATGTTAAAAAATTTTAGTTTTGCCCCCGAAAATAATTATGTCTACATCTCTTTTTATTGGAATGTTGTCCGTCTCTTCACATTTTGAATTCAGTGTGACTGCTGCAGGGCTAAATGCTGTCTTTACAACTCACAGGCTTCTTAGCCCATTACACTTTTTTCCCATTGGCCTAGTCGATTTCCTAAATTTTTATATCATGATTTTCACAACAATTTCACAACTTGTAAAAATAGTTTTCATCAAGAAAATTTCAAACTTCCATCAACTGCCACCGACACCACATTTATTAATGTGATTGTGTGAATTATCTTTAATGACATCATTTACCTATATGTCAGGTTTTGTTGCACTTTTGTGCAGTTCTCTGTTAACAAAGTAAAAATCCTTTCAGCCAAGATACCTACTGAAGTTTGAACAGATTTATCTATCTAAACCAACCCACTGGGAGAAGGATGGCTCACCGTCGCCTATGATGCCCAATGAAGCCCGTCTCAGGAATCTCACATATTCCGCTCCTCTTTATGTGGACATAACAAAAAGAATTCACAAAGAAGGAGAGGATCCCATTGACTCTCAACATTCAAAGTCTTTTATTGGTAAGAGAATGGTGTAATTAAACTTAAGTATATTACTATTAAAAATCTTATTTCTTGGGTTGAAAATAAAACAGTACTGTAAGTGAGATCAATGAAATGATATTTTTACTTTACTTTCCTATCTCCATTGATCTACCAGCATGCCTAGTTCTTACTTGCTTGTAGGTCAAAATTTGTTATAGTGCAGTCCTAAGAATTTCTTTCTTAATCTTTTTTTTTGTATTGCTATTAGGTCTAGTTGACTAGTTAAATTTATGCAAAAAAAATTGGGAATTAATTTTAATAACATTGCATAAAACCACCTTAAAATAATATTTTATAGGCTTTGATAATTGCTGACTAAGAAATGGAATCTTAAAGCAATCAGGTAGACAGTAAAACAGTATTACATTTAATCTATTTAGCCTGCAATTTAAAAGCAAGTTTTTAACGCATGTTACAGGAAAAATACCCATTATGCTACGGTCAACTTACTGCTTACTCAGTGGTCTAACTGATCGTGACTTGACTGAGTTGAATGAATGCCCCTTGGATCCAGGTGGTTATTTTATCATTAATGGATCAGAAAAGGTAAGTTTTAAAAACTGAATGTAAAGAGTGATAAATCAGTTATTTGATTATCAAGTTTAGGCCAATTACACTCCTAAAAACAATTAAATAACTAGACTACAGCCCCACTCACACTATCGAACATGTCAGGTGAGCACGTTACCCACGATTGGGATTACTAGCAAACCTACATATAAACGAACCTTGAAAAGAAAAATATATTAAACAATGTAAATCCACTTAAAAATCAAATCATTTATTGATACAGATATGTGGATGATGTTAAATTTGTCTTCTCAAAGTTGATGAAACAAACTGTAAATATTTACTGCAATATCAAAATACCATATCAAATATCAAAATGTTCACAATGGAACATGAAGATCACAGTAATGGTATAAATTTATTTCACTTGACCATTTTTAAGAACAATAAAAAACACTTGTTTAAGATTTTTCATAAAGAAACGGAAACAGATCTTGTCATACATAACAAATCATACCACCCTTGGCAACAGAAAACAACAAGTTTTAGAGCTATGAGCTATTTATAGAGTCATAAATGTTCCCATGGAAAAAGAAAACTGAAAAAAGAAATATGACGTATTGAAACCATTGCAGTTAGAAACGGATATCAGATAAAAATGGCTGTTGATATCTATAACTTGAGAATGGCTGAACCGATTTGGTTGGAAATTGGTGGGGTGGTAGCTTAGAACCAGGAAGAACTTAGGATACTTTTCATCCAGATTCCTCAATAGGGCCCCGCCCAACACGTCTTCTAAGTTACCATGTTATTTTTATGGAAGCAACATCTTTGTATTGGAACACATGATTGCATTTAGGATAATTCAATACATAGTTTTCATTCAAAGTATTGAAGCAATATTGGTAATAAATAATTAAAGCATACCATAGACTTGCGGCGAGTGAGTGTAGCGAACAAGCTCTCCTGAAAGAAAAAAAAATTCCTCAGGTTGGCATGGCAAAACATGCCGGGTAAGCTAGTAATAAATAAAATGAAAAATAAATAAAATAATCACAAACGTACCAACAGAGATGAAATTAACCCAGAATCTATGTGCATGCCCTACAACACGGTGCTTAACAAAGTAAAAAGGAAAACATTTGACTGTACAAATTTTAACATTAGTTAACGCACAAAAAATAACTCATTTAAAATTATACAAAGATTATCAAACAAAACCAAACAACAAAACAATAACATATATGACAAAGGTGGAATATATAAAATAAAATGTAGCGACTGGCATAAATTTTACATTGGCCAAAAAGGCAAAGTTTTAAGTGTAGATTCCAAGAACACATTCAAGCAAAAGGATCCAACAATCAAACGTCACAGAAATCGTCATTTGCAGAGCATATTCATGTTAGGCAAATATAAAATACCCCCCGTCGCAGCAGACCTGCGTACTCAGTAGGGGTGGGCGAGTATCACATTTTTGGAACGAGTCGAGTCGAGTCGAGTAGTAAGTAGAATACTCGAGTTTCGAGTCGAGTCGAGTCGAGTAATACGTGAACATAAAAATATTGAAAATTGCCTTAAAATAACTAGTTTATACTCAAATATAAAAATATACTAGCCTACTATACTAAAATAACTAGCCTACAAGGGCTAAAAAAGATAATGAACTTTAGTCCTAAGTTTAATTTGCTTAAAAACTGTGTGAAGGAAAAAATATTGGTTTTTAAATCGCTGATTATTAAAAAAATACTTAAGCTAAAAACTTGGTTTAGTAACAAAAGGGATTAAGGAGTGTACAGAATAAAAGATTGAAAAATAGCCTCTAACCATCATTAAATGAAAAAAAGAAAATCCCCAGTTACAGTTACTTACTTAACTTTTCACTTTCATATGTTTCACTTACTTTAAGATGTTACCAAATAAAAGTTTTTCCCTATTCACAGTTTTTGTATTTGGCATATTAGGCCTACTTTGAGTGAGAAGCCTAGCCTAGACACCTGGATACTACAGTTGAATCAGAATCACTAAATGTAATTGGTGGATTTAAATTGTCATTTTCAACTCTATCTACTTCCTTTGTCTTTGTTGATAAAAAAATCTTCACCGCTCATTTTGTTTAGGAATTATTTTCTCTTCTCCGAAATACTCAAGCTATGTACATATAATTTTCACTGTTTTGGAATTCACCTAATTCCCTCGTCTGCTAGTGGCAGAATGTCTCTTAACTGAGTAAAGGCTAGCTTTAGTGAACAGCCATGAAGCCTATTTGTTAGGACTTAAAAAATCACAAAGAACAATAAATTCAATGTCTGTCTTATAATCAAAGCAATTTGAGAGAAAAATATGTTTATTATCAATTAATAAACATATATTTTTGTGAATTCTGGATTAGAAAAATAACATACAACTATAAAATTGTATTACCATTGACTATTGATTTAGTATCTAAAGTCAATGGTATTACTCTGGCAATTTGAGGTTAGCCATTGGTAAACCTGATTGTTCTCTTGTACCTACTCTTCTGTCTGCCGTACTATTCTTACTGCTAATGTCAACACAGCTCTTTATTTTGTCTAAAGTTATTTGAATCAGTTTTAAATCATTGTTTTGATGCAATTAGATGTCAAATTATAATTGACTATTAATTTTTTCCCCCAATGTTATGAAGGTCTACAAATGAATCATTTTATTAATCAGTAGCAATGTTGACTCTACCACTAACCGTGGTCACTCTCTTGACAAGACAAAGAGTTCACAGTTCAGTCAGCAGTAGAGTGCTGTCTGAGAAGCACCGTTAGAAGCATTTTCATCGTCTTCACATCTAACTTTCTTTGGTCTTAAAATGTATCACTTTCACAATAAAAACATTTTACAATTTAAAGAAATGGGGTTTAAATAAATAGAAAAACATTTCAGAAATGCTAAATTTAATAACTACTCGACTCGACTTTAACGAGTAGTCACAAGTACTCGCTCCTAGCTTCGAGTATCAAAAAATACTCGACAGATACTCGAAAACTCGAGTACTCGCCCACCCCTAGTACTCAGCGAATTTCCAAATTAATAATATTAATATTGACCAGCTGAACTTGTAAACAAAATTTCATCACGTGCTCATAAATAGTTAAATAAATGTCTATTCTCCTTAAGTTTGAGTTAAATATATAGGGAAAGAGTATGCAGGTGTGCTGCCATGGGGGACACTAAAAGAAGGTTTTTAGCATAGAAAAAATTTATTTCGACCATATAAAGCCATATAGTAAGTTTCATCAATATCTGTCTATAAATAAAAGTTTGCCTATTCTCCATATGATTAACATGGGAAAAGAGTATGCAGGTTTGCTGCCATGATAAGTACAAAAACCAAGATTTTTTACCTTAAATGGATGAATCTCAACTAAATGAAGCTGAATACCAAGTTTCATCCAAAAATATTAGTTAATAAGTGAAATATTAACACATCCTTATTCTCCATAAGATTAACATTGGAGCCCCAAAAGACAATGTACTGTCTTTAGACTTTGCAACATCTCGGTAACCAATGGAGATAGAGCAAAGCTTCAAAATACTAAATTGTGTGTTTTTTGAGCTAAATCCAATGGTCAAAATAAAAATTTAAAATTTTTAAAATTTACATATGAAAATTGCAAAAAACTCATTTTTGGGGTACAAAACCCCCCAAAACTACCCCTTCCGGTAGGTCGATAAGTCTGGTTTTCGAACTCATCCGAATAAACGTAGGATTACACATCTGTACCAAATTTGGTGTCGATCGGACCATTTTTACGAGAGTTATCGTGTCTAGAGACACATATATACATATATAGGCCTACATATATATATAAAAATTTAAATGACTATTATTTTTGGTCTCTGGGCACCTCAAAACGAAAAAGTAACATGGTCCCGGGCTTAGGTCTTACCATGAGACCTACGGTAATATCTTATTCCCTATGGGAAATTCGCTAAAAAAATATGGAGAGAAAAAAATTTTGCAAAGAAAGGTGAGAATATGAATGTACTAGAAAAGGATCAAATATACCGCCATAAAAACAGGAGAAAATAATATATTAAATATTGTGCAAATTAGAAAAGAAAACCCAATTTTTGACAAAGTTGAAGAAATAATTTAAAAAAAAAGACACAAGAATGCAAATTTCACTTAAGAGAACCTGAAATTTTCTAAACTTCTTTATGTGTTATATTTTAGTCATGTTTTATTAGTTCAAGATTTTATTTATTTATTAATATAAAGTTATTTTGTTTACATACTTGACAATGCCAATAAATGCCAAAACTAATTGTGTGAATAAAAATGAAAACTAAAATCTTAATGATATTACAAGTAATATCATAAAGAGGTAAAACAAACCAAATACAAACTTGCAGAATTATAAGTTCATTATGATACAGGAATCACATTATAACTCAGGTTCTAGACCAATGACAGTTTGGCATTTGACGAAAACAGTGTTGCAATAGAAATCACACACTTTGCACATCAACTGATCGTTCCATTACAATTCAAGTTGCAGTTAGGTAATGTGCCTAACCAACAAGAGTGAAGTCTAGTTTGCTTGAGAACGATGATTAGATCAAGCAACATTGTGGTGGCTATTTTTTGGATGGGTTACTGCTTATCGTATAAATAGTTGATATGTACTTTATTCCTACAATGCTTTCCCAAACTTAAGTTGGCCGTAGATAAAGTAGTGTATGCCATTATTGTATTCATCCTTAAAGCCACTCGTGTTTACTCTCTCTTGTGGCCTAAAGGCCTTCATAAAATAATAATTGCATAACCTACCTTAATTTGATGGGATTCCAGACAGTCGGTCTACCACGTGGACATGCACCATTATGTACACTTATGTAATGATCTGATATTGTTATATACCGGGTGTCTCACGTAAGGTGTCTCAAATTGATTACAGATCAACAATCTGCCCTACAATCTTGAAATAAAGTCATTTCCCACTAAATTGACCCCAAGGAATAATTTAAAAATAATTTTAACGTTGTATAAATACAAGGTGTCCCAAAAACGGGGGGTAACAGGTTCGAATCTCGGAAATTTCAAATACAAACATTTGTCATATTATACATCATTAGAAAGGTCTATTTAATGCAAACATTTAGGTAAAAACATATTTGTGTTATCTTTATCCGTTTCAAAAAGGCGTCCATTTTTGTAGCCAAAATCAAATTTTACGGAATACTCTGTAATTCTTTTATTATTTATCATAAATGACTTCTGATTCAAATACTTGTTTAAAATAAGATAAGCTTTACAATGATATGTCACAAGACCATATTTATTAAAAAACTAAAATTTCCAAAATTTTATATTTTTGAAAATGTTTACATAAACAAAACTCAAAAATTTTTAATACAAAACATGTCATTTTGTACATCATATTAAAGCTCTTGTTGAACTGAGCAACTTTGTAATTTACACTAATGCCTTATCTCTTTTGGTTTTATAGTTATAACTTTAAAATGTCATTTTCCCATATAACTTGCATGTAAATCTAAATGGTACTGCAACAATGGAAGAAGGACTGCCATGCTATCATGTACTGAGTTAACATACAAGTTATATGGGAAAATGACATTTTTACGTTATAACTTCAAAACCAAAAGAGATACGGCATTATTGTAAATTATTAAGTTGCTCAGTTGAAAAAGAGCTTTAATTTGATGTACAAAATGACATGTATTTGTATTTAAAATTTTAGAGTTTTGTTTATGTAAACATTTTCAAAAATATTAAATTTTGGAATTTTTGTTTTTTTTAATAAATGTGGTTTTGTGTCATATCATCGTAAAGCTTATCTTATTTTAAATAAGTATTTTGAATCAGAAGTCATTTATGATTAAATAAAAAAAGAATTACAGGGTATTCCGTAAATTTTGATTTTGGCTACAAAAATGGACGCCATTTTGAAACGGATAAAGATAACAAAATTCTGTTTTTACCAAAATGTTTGCATTAAATAGACCTTTCTAATGATGTATAATATGACAAATGTTTGCATTTGAAATTTACGAGATTCGGACCTGTGACCCCCGGTTTTTGGAACACCCTATATTTAGTCCAGTAAATTTGTCAGAAAATACGGGGTTGCCGTGCAAAAGGTCGGGTAGTTCTGATTTTTTTATATGTTGTTAGTGTTGGGCCCATTACATAAAATCCAAGTTTTCGACCTTGAGGTGCGACTGCGCACCACGGGGCGCCCCACTTGTTATTAAAATATCGAAATTCTTACAAATCCTAAGTTTTTTTGGTCTTAATCGCTTGCGAATAATTTTACAGGAAATATTACATTATTTTATTAAAGGAGGATAAATTTGTGACATTTTGAGCCCAACAACACATATGTAGCGTAGTTAATGACCGAAATACAGATCTTCAAAATAAACCAATTTCCTAAAGATAGATTTAAATGGTGTATTTTTTCAATATTTCCACTATACAGTTGTTTCAAGCAAACACTGTATAGATTTATGGTGTTTGTTATGTTATTTTCTATGGATAAATAATACAAGAACTTATGAATGAAACTAAGAGAGGAAGAATATAAAGTTAGGCTACAGAGGTTAAAAAAATTTTCAAACTATTTTTTAAAATCAATGAATGCCCTACTTGAGATAAAACTAACATCTAAAAAATTTACTTAATTTCATATTTATAACGTAAACTTCGACAGTAGTCCACATAACGATAATAGCCTACTTAAAGTTTTCGCATTTTAGATAGGCCAAGATAACCGAGCTAGAAGTAGCAGGCAATGGAGTTATTTACATTTTGAAATTGCTAGAAAAGATTTTAAGGAAAAGTTAAAATGCCTGCCATTTCCGGCTGCGTTGTCCGATTGAGGTCAGGTTTGCGACCTTTAATATGAGGTACATATTGCCCACTGCTTACCTTTAAGATTTTCTTAAAGGCCTAACTCCTAGTGGGCCGTCCCCCATTGGGTCTAAAAAGTCACATTGTACCACAAAATGAAGTACTAATGGCCAAATATTAATGTTTGAAGTTCCATTCCTCTAAGTCATCCCTTATAGAAAAAATAAGAGGGGAAGACTTTAAAATTCAATAATGTCTGTACTGAAATTGGGCCAAGAGCGGAGACTTTTTTCACTGTCGCCATAAAATAAAATGCAATATTGCTCGTTATCCTCAAACCAAACATAGTGATATTATAAATCATTGTAAAGGTAAAATAATTCTCTACAAACTTCAGATTTACGGTTTTACATACAAACTTCAAACAAACGAGCTGTAAGGGAAAGTTTTTATATGATGTAAAGGAAAAAATCAATTTTTTACGTTTGTGTTGATTTTGTCAAAAAACTAAGGCTTTTGTAATAAGTGGTAATGACAATTTTTGTAGTAAATTTTATGAGGAACAAAATAAAAGCAATGCCACTTTGATTGCTTTTCTCCTTACGAAACTGTAGTTAATTTTCTAACATACTGCAACTTTAACTTTAAAAGGGTGTAGGGCGGAAAGCTCAAGGGGGATTTTTCGTTACGTTTGGGAAAATGCACACCTTATTATAGTCTATCAACTGTGAAAATTCAGCCACCCCGGAATCACTTCCGACGAGAACCTATTTTGACTGGGCTATTTAGTTATTTTGTTTGAAAGTCTTTATTTCGGTCATTAATTACGCTACATATGTGTTGTTGGGCTTAAAATGTCACAAATTTATCCTCCTTTAATATAATAATGTAATATTTCCTGTAAAATTATTCGCTAGCGATTTAGACCAAAAAAATTAGAATTTGTAAAAATTTCAATATTTTAACAACGCATAAAGGTTAAACGAGCGGTCGCACCTCGAGGTCGAAAACTTGGATTTTATGTAATGGGCCCAACACTAACAACATATAAAAAAATCAGAACTACCCGACCTTTTGTTTCCCAAAATGTATAATTTTACTGGACTATATTTATACAACGTTAAAAATATTTTTAAATTGTTCCTTGGGGTCAATTTAGTGGGAAATGATTTTATTTCAAGATTGTAGGACAACCTGTTGTTCTATAATGGATTTGAGACACCTTACGTGAGACACCCGGTATACACCTTCCTGAACAAAAATGATCGGTTTTCAACTAAATGATTTTACATATTCCTAATTACACCTTCATTTAAAGAAAAAATGAAAAAGAAGTTGAGTATAAAATACATAACAAAATGCAGTGGTTATGGAACCGAACTAATTAATCACATCCTGAATAAGGCGATCAAAAAGAAACAAAAAAACTCCAGAACAACCTTACAGCGTAAAGAAGAAAGAAAGTGGATGAGTACTACTTATACAAATAAATTCAAAGAAATAAAGATAAATTTTGAGAAAACTCAAAACTAAAATTTTTATCAAAACTAACAACAACTAAAAAATGTCTATATTGGGAAGTCAAAAAAGCAAACTTGAAGATGATTTAAAGTCGGGAATGAACTAAATACAGTGTGAAGATAATAAACTGATTTATATATACATCAAACAAACTAGAAGGAATATAAAAATTTGAATAAAAGAACATATCGCACACATCAAGCACAACCGGCCTGAAAAGTCTGCTATGGCAAAAAACTAGAAATATTTATTTTCTCTAACGAACATGTACAGAATAAAAAATATCCCTTAAAGTAATTAATAAATTAAAATGGTCCATCTTCCGTTATCAGACTGACTAAACTAACTGTTTGGATGTGTCACTTTACTCAAAATAGTAAAACACCTTCTAAATAAGTTAAACTTTGGTAAAATTTCGATGATACAAGGAGGTGATCTCTAGTTTATATTTGTGTATCGCAGGTGCTGATTGCTCAGGAGAAGATGGCCACCAACACGGTTTACGTGTTCAGCATGAAGGACGGCAAGTTTGCGTACAAGGCTGAGATCCGGTCGTGTCTGGAGCACTCGTCGCGGCCGACCTCCACACTCTGGGTCAACATGATGGCCCGCGGTGGACAGGTGAGACAACCACATCAGTAGCTACAGGTTGTTTAAATACCCCTCGTCGCAGCAGACCTGCGTACTCAGCGAATTTCCAAATTAGTAATATTAATTTTGACCAAATAAACCCTTGAATCAATTATCATCACATGCTCATAAAAATAGGGAAATAAATGTTTATTCTCCTTATGATAAATATAGGGAAAGAGTATGCAGGTATGCTGCCATGGGGAACACTAAAAGTAGGTTTACAAAAAATGTATTTCGACCATATGAAGCCATATACTATGTTTCATTAATATCTATCCATTGCTAAAGGAGTTTTCCTATTCTCCATATAATTAACATGGGAAAAGAGTATGCAGGTTTGCTGCCATGATAAGCACAAAAACCAAGATTTTTTACCATAAATGGATGAATCTCAACCAAATGAAGCTGGAAACCAAGTTTCATAAAAAAATATTGCTTAATAAGTGAAATATTAACACATCCTTATTCTCCAAAAGATTAACATTGGAGCCTCAAAATACAATGTACTGTCTTTAGACTTTTTAATATCTCGGTAACCAATGGAGATAGAGCAAAGCTTCAAAATACTAAATTGTGTGTTTTTTTGAGCTAAATCCAATGGTCCAAGTAAAAATTGAAAATTTTTTAAAATTACACATGAAAAATGCAAAAAACCCATTTTTGGGGTACAAAACCCCTCAAAACTACCCCTTCCGGTAGGTCGATATGTCTGGTTTACGAACTCGTCCTAATAAACGTAGGATTACACATCTCTACCAAATTTGGTGTCGATCGGACCGTTTTTACGACAGTTATCGTGCCTAGGGACACACATATATAAATATATACATATATATATAAATATATACACACACATATATATATATATATATATATATATATATATATATATATATATACTATTATTTTTGGTCTCTGGGCACCTTAAAACGAAAAAGTAACATGGTCCCGGGCTTAGGTCTTACCATGAGACCTACGGTAATAGCTTATTCCCTATGGGAAATTCGCTAAAAACCACTATACAACTTTGAAAGTTTACATAATTTCATTGAGATTTGTACCGTACCTATGATGGTGATTTTAGTATAAATTTGTATGGTAATACTCCAAGGTTTGATACACATAGTTCGCTATTTCTGAATTCTACCAGACTAGTAGTAGTTTTGTTAAAATAACTGCATTAATTGAACTGAGCATTTTAGCTATGTGCTTTCATTAGAAATATTAAATCCAGCTTCTTCATTGATGCAGGTTAACCAGGTTGCACCTTACAAAATACACAAAAATTCTACGTAAAAGGAACAAATTTTTGTGGTTGGTATTTGTAGAACTGTGACTCTTCAAACGATAACATACAGCTAGTTTGCTCAACCTAAATGAAGGACGCCATTTTAAAACGGTTAATTACCACTAGCGCGTCTAATGGTATGATTGAACTAGACCTCAACCAATGAACTAGACCGCTGTCTATAAAAACTTTAGATTATACACCCTACAAACTGACACTTATCACTACTTTAGCTTCCCTCAATTAACTCAATTAATAAAGACCTTTTGAAACACTCGGTATAACAGGACCCTCACCCCATGAACACAATTTGATATTTGGTGGAACAAACAAGTAAGTAACCCAATATAATATTACCATTGACTATGTACACTAACGTGAATAGACCTCTCATCCAATGCATTTAGTTTGAGGCAAAAATTTGGAAGTTCGGTGGACGCCGCACCAGAGTCGCTGCCATCGATGTTGTTATTATTCAGCTGATTTTACAGTGGTGCCAAAACATTTTACCAAAACATAAACATAACTTTCAGTTATAAAATGTTTCATCCTTGGTTTAGAAGAGTGGGAATACTGATTTTCTCATCCAATGCATTTAGTTTGAGGCAAAAATTTGGAAGTTCGGTGGACGCCGCACCAGAGTCACTGCCATCGATGTTGTTATTATTCAGCTGATTTTACAGTGGTGCCAAAACATTTTACCAAAACATAAACATAACTTTCAGTTATAAAATGTTTCATCCTTGGTTTAGAAGAGTGGGAATACTGATTTATCTATCATATGTTACGTGTACTTCCATGTGCACCGCACGAGATCGCACCACCGTCAATATGCTTTACACACGCCTATGCTATGAGAAGTCCACTCACGTAGTGTACAAAGTCACTGATATTACTCTTTTAGTCAAAAAAGGGTTTATATATTCAGATTTATCCTGCTATGAGAAGTCCACTCACGTAGTGAACAAAGTCAATGATATTACTCTTTTAGTCAAAAAAGGGTTTATATATTCAGATTTATCCTACAATAAAGATTTGAATTTACTAAGCAAACAAATAGTTTTTTTTTTTCATAATCTTTTTAGATATTTACTTTGACAACAACGTATTTTTTAGGCCTACTAAAAAAAAATGTTCCTAAACTGTTTGTTTTGTATTGGATTTACTAATTAAATTGTTGTAATTCATTTGTTGCAGAGCATAAAAAAGTCAGCGATTGGACAGAGGATAATAGCAATCCTGCCATACATCAAACAAGAAATTCCTATCATGATTGTGTTCCGAGCCCTAGGTTTTGTAGCAGACAGAGATATCCTTGAACACATCATCTATGACTTTGATGACCCGGAAATGATGGAAATGGTGAGTGATTTATTAGCTTACCTTAGCAAAAAATGTGAGTGTTTTTTTCATATAAGTTATGATGAACTTAATGAAATCAAAGTGATTATCCAGAAATGGGCTACAATCAATCCATTGGTTATGTTACTGCTTTTGTCAGTAGTATATACAAATCTCTGCTGAAACTGGGATACATGACAATTGAAAGAACACTATGAATCCCGAGGATCATTTTGAACATAGACATTCCCCCAGAGTTGTCTGGGTATGTTTTTTAGGTTCAACTGCTTGCCATAAGCTGTATAAAAAGCTACATCACAACAATTTTTCATCCAATTTAAATTTATTGTCAAGATGACAGATTCGGAACGAGGCGCTGAATTTAATTAGATTCTTAAATACAATATCCGATTTAAAAATATGATATGTTTTATTTTGTTTAAAGTCTAGTTAATTGGAATGAATGAAGCTCTTTTTCATAATTTTTTAATTCTTACAACATATCATGTTTGTGTTACTATAATATATTTTCTCAATCTTTGATTTATTCCAGGTAAAACCCTCCTTAGATGAGGCGTTTGTAATTCAGGAACAGAATGTTGCCTTGAACTTCATTGGAGCGAGAGGAGCAAGGCCTGGTGTCACCAAAGAGAAGCGTATCAAGTATGCGAGGGAAATATTGCAGAAAGAAATGCTTCCTCATGTCGGAGTGTCTGACTTTTGTGAAACAAAGAAGGCCTACTTTTTAGGGTAAGCTTAAGTTACATGTCTGTGTCAGATATAAAATTGTTAAGCGAATCTATGGTATAAGTTTTCAATTGAGAATGTACACAAGTTTTTCCATAGGTTTGAAGTAATTAGTTATTTTTTGTTTTTAATATTTTTTAGTATCCTTGGATTACTTTGGATAATCCAGGTAGGTTAAATAAGATAGTCCAGGTAAGATAAACCAACGATAGGGTAACCTTTAGGTACCGTAATGTAATCAGATTATCATTGGTTACCTACCCATTGCCAACAGTACTCATTACTAACAGGCGATCGTTGACCAGTTGACTGGATGGATCTTGTCATCACTATTCTAACTTAAACTCTATTAAGAATTAAAACTAGAGGTGTGCGGATAGTGAAATTTGACTTCGGATCGGATTCGGATCGGATAGTCTAGTTTCGGATCGGATTCGGATCGGATAGTAGGGGGTTCGGATCGGATTTTATTCGGATTCGGATACTCGCGCGGACAGAGTGAGGAACTGTTATATTACTCAGAATTAAAATACAAATTAATTAACAGTAAAACTTTAGCACTTTATTCCTAGGAATGCATGAAAAATGTTAATTTTATTTTTGTTTAATATAGAAATGTAGGCATATATTGATTTTTTTGTTAAGTATTTGTTCAAAACTAGAATTATAATTTACATTTTGGACAAATACTTTACAATGATGAATAAAGAATTTTATTGTGTTTTTAATGTGCATGTTTGATGTTGTCCTTGAGTTATTATGTTAAGTATGATACCATTTCATATTTGTATGATTTTGTGTATTATAGGCCTATTACAATATATAGCCTATATAATATAGTTTAATATATTCTACCAACTATAGTAGGTCTCATCCAAAATAAATTCACTACAAGGCTATCGGTATCAAACCAAGTTTCAACTTAAGGTAGGCCTATTGTTTAGCTCTAAAGTCGGTCAATCAATAGGCTACATTTGTAACTATTTGTTTATGGTGAGAAAATCTTTTCGATATTTATTTACAAATTTGCTTATAACCTAGATTAAATTTTCTCTCAGAATTAGGTCATTTTCAGGCTCATTTTTTGTTTGAATACATTGATAGTAATATTTTGAGTAATAACTTAGAGTTATGACCAAATAAGGCCTATTTCATTCATTAGGCCTAGGCTATATGCAAGTTTTGATATCTTTGAGTCACTGTGATGACATTACTGTTTAACAGTAAGTTTAGCCTAGGCCTACACCTTCATGTAGGCTACAATCTTGTTTGATGTTTAAAAGTAGATTGCTAAGCTTACTTAGGTTCAATAATGCAGTAACATGTAATACTTTTAACAATTTATGTTTTAAACTTACATCCCAATTTGTTTTAGGCCTATTACAATGAGCTTAGTTAAAATAAAAACTTTCCTATCTCAGAGAATTTATGAAGTGGAAGCAAGTCACAAGTCTCAATTTCAGTAATAATAAAACTACATTATTTTATTTTTCTACAAATAACATTTTATTATGTCTTAGTTACCCTACCCTTAGGCCTACCTTTAGAACCAGCTTGCACAATAGGCATTCCGCCTGTTCTTGGTTTTTCTCAAAAGATTTCCAAATCAAACTCTTTTTCCTTCTTGGCTCCATAACTGAGAGTAGTTAACAACTAGCCTATCCGATTCTAGAAAATTAAGTTTATCACATAAAAGTTCGTAACTTCAATCAAATTTTATCTCGAACGCTGTCGGCTGTAGCAGTATTCCCAGACTTCAAAAACATCGTACCACACGATAATAAATTATTGCACGCCACAAAAATGTCGTGTCTATCAATATATAGTGATTGATGTCGGGAATTATTTGATTTTGTAATATTTTAGGCACGCAAATCAATCATTTTCCAAAACTATAATTAATTATCTTGAAAAATTACGACAAATCTTTGGGAGGAAAATCAGTGTGACGTCGGAGAATGAGTACAATAACAAATTATTATCGTGTACTTGGAAACACTATCGTCTACCTGCGCAGGACACAGACTCAAATAACCACAAACTAAATTCGTGACACTCGCTCAATTCTGGTGTTCCCCATACCAGTTAATTCAAATCGGTGGCTGTGAGTGCTAGCGAGGGTTCACTAGCGCGCGTTGTGGTTGGTATCGGAACCTAACTCTACAGCCAATCACGACCACTGTTAGAATGGGTTGTTTACTCCATCCGCTTGGGTCGCTAATTATCAGATTTGTTTTGACAACCATTGCCTTGAGTGCGCTATATCTTGGGGACACCCTAATGCCTTGAGTGTCAATACTAGTGTGACTGACTGTCTTCAAATTCAAGTTTTTCGTGAGAGATGATAAAAATTTATTCACTGAGTCGTGTTTTAATCCAACATTGTATTCATACCTAGAACGAACGCGATCGTCAGTATGATTCCAAATGTAGTTTTTGGGGGTTTAAAGGTTTTATGCTCTTATACACTATCTATCCGAAAAAATCGGATATTTTTCGGATCCTATCCGACGCCTGTTGTACATTCGGATCGGATCGGATATCCGAATCCGATCCGAATCCGATCCGGTTTTCCGGATATCCGCACACCTCTAATTAAAACCAATATTTACATATACATGACTTGTTGGCCGGTTTCAAGTAGCCTATTAAATATTCATGTCAGTTGGGAAGTATTCCTCTATGGAATAGAAAAACTTCCTCTTCAGCCAGGATTTTATCTTTGTTTGAAGGCCAATACCCCTAAGTCTTTAATGTGACTTGGTAGATTGTTATACATCCTGAATGCCAAAACTGGATATCTGTTCTGGGTTTAGCCAAGTCTGCACCTTGCCACATCAATATATCTATTGGACTGCAGATTACGACGACCGTGACACTGTTTCCAGATAGGTAACTGATCTATGCTGTTAATCCAAAATAGCTAGCCAAGATAGCTAAATGAGAAAAACTGTCACATAAAGAGAAAAAATATTGATAAAAATAAAAATAAAAACAATCGTCAAAAAAGAAATACTACCACTTAATAAAAATAAATGAGAGAGCGAATTAAGAAAAAAATTGCTGTTAAGCCTCAAAGAAAACCAATAATCCATTTGCCAATAACTGTAATTGTTTGGTAGTTTATTTTGCTGTATGTACCTGTAATCTACTAATGCTTTTGATAATCTTGGTCAGGCCAAGTTTTGAAACGCTAGACTTGTTTGAAAACTTTAATCTGTGTTCCCACTGAGTGGACATGGTTCGCCGTGTATCACCACTTATTTGTGTGTGTAACTTCACAGGTGTGATTTACCTTATAGATCCAACATCTATTAAGTAACATCACAAAAGAATTTTGACCAATTACTTCTTCTTTGCAAAAGACAATTTAAAAACTACAGTTTCTGTAAAAACTTATTAGCAGGGCTGAGCATTTTGACAGTTTACAGTTTGATCACACTTGAAATTTTTAATTACATTAAACATTTTTAAAATCCCTTGTTACAAACGAACACTCAGATTCTTATAAAATTAGTTTAAATCGTAGAGTACAAAGCGGAAATTAGAGTTTTTATTAAAAAGAAAACATGCTAACTAAATTTATTTATCTCCTCCAGGGGAAATTTACTGCTTTGGTTGATGTAAAAATTATAATTGCAGCTAAGAGACTTCTTGTTAAAAATTCCTCGGGACTCACTTCAAGAGTTAGAAATTAGTCACAACTAACTTACTTCACTACCAGGTTCAAACAGGACTCAAAAGAATGTACCGTATGCTTTATTAGCGAATTTCCCTATAGGGAATACGCTATTACGGTTGTAGTCACGGTAAGACCTAAGCCCGGGACCATGATACTTTTTCGTTTTGAGGTCCCTAGAAGCCAAAAACACCATTCGTTCAAATATATATATATATATATATATATATATATATATATATATATATATATATATATATATATATATATATATATATATATATATAGGGAAATTGAGTTCACTTAAGAGGGCTACTACAATTATTAAAAATAAAATAAAAATACCTGAGTACCCTTTTGATTCCATTTTTTATTTATAGACCAACATGTTTTGGCGATAATGCCATTTTCAAGGTCTTAGTACATAACCTAGTTCAGAAATATCTTTAATAAACTAATATTTTCTTTGAAACTATGAATGAAAGCCTAGAAGTATTGACAATTGAAGAAAAAGGAAATAAAATGAATACTAAAGAAGAATTGTACATCTACTTAAATAAATTAAAGGACAAAGACAATTTACTGAATATAATGCAAATAGAACAAAGAAACCCGATTTTTGACAAAATAAAAGAATATAAAGATAAGAAGACTACACCAACTAAGAAAAAATAACACATGGAATATGAATCATGTGTTTAGAAAAGAAAATATTAGTTTATTAAAGATATTTCTGAACTAGGTTATGTACTAAGACCTTGAAAATGGCATTATCGCCGAAACATGTTGGTCTATAAATAAAAAATAGAATCAAAAGGGTACTCAGGTATTTTTATTTTATTTTTAATATATATATATATATATATATATATATATATATATATATATATATATATATATATATATATATATATATATATATATATATATATATATATATATATATATATATGTGTCCATGAACACGATAACTTTTGAACGGAACCTCCGATTTTGATGAAATTTGGTACAGGGGTGTAAGCCAGCGTCTACGAGGTTGAGTTTGCGAACCAGAATGATCGGACCATGAGAACGGGGTTTTACGGGGTTTCAAAAGGGTTAAAAATAGTTTTTTGGCTTTTTTTACTTATATTTAGAAAATTCAACAATTTTAACTTAAACCATTTAAAAGAGCATAAAAAAACAATCAATCTAGTATTTTGAATTTTTTACCTAGCTTAAATGGTTTTGTAGAAAATCCAAAAACTATGTTTTCCATGTTATTCTTATGGGAAATCAACAAAACCTTCTATCTTGCTTATTTTTTGACATATCTTGATAAAATTTGGTAAGTACATACATTCGGAAGCTTTTAACTTGTATTTGCTTAGAAAACCCATATGGCGGCAAACCTACGTACTCACCCCAATAGGGTTTATGGGGAAAATAAGAACACCATAGCATTATAAAATTTGGTATGTACAATCACTAGGTACTTATATTAACCAACTTAACTTATATTTACCAACAAAACCCATATAGCGGCAAACCTACATACTCTCATCCCCATGGATTTTATGGGGAAATAGAAAGTATACCAAAATTCCATTGGAAATTCGCTGAGTACGCAGGTCTGCTGCGACGGGGGTATTTTAAATTATATTTTACTTTATTTTTATTTTACTCATACTGATGAAAGAAAAGAAATATGTATGGTAACTTAGAAAATTTTAAATTTGGGATCAGACAATATTTTCTATCACTCTCCTTTGTACAATGTGCGCTTTATGAGTTAGTCTATGTTTGATTGACTGACTGTCCGCAGGTACATGGTGCACCGACTGCTGCTGGCTGCGCTGGGACGTCGGGAGCTGGACGACCGGGATCACTACGGCAACAAGCGCCTCGACCTGGCCGGCCCCCTGCTGGCCTTCCTCTTCCGGGGGTGAGCATTCACGTCATAAATATTTCCTGAGCTGACAATAGTTATGAGCTAAAATGTTATTTTTTAATAACTGTTAAAACTTACCATTTTTTCTCGTTATTTTCGTTATTTATTCGTGATAATACCACCATAGATGGGCAGATAGTAGCACTATTTCACCTGACTTTTTCCACAGTAAACTGTTAAACAATCTATAAGTTTCAATAAAAAAGTTAAAAGCAAAAAACAGTACCCATTTCTTCATGTTTTTAGTTGCTTACGTTTTGTTTGCCGTTTTTTACTATTTTTTTTATACTGTACCCAAATCAGTAGGCTGTTTAGGGGTTCGGATAACTATGGTTGGACAATAAACTTAAGCTATTCCTATAAAAAAAGATCAGATATTTTTAAAATAGATAACAGCAAATGTCTTAATTTAGTTTTTTTTTTTTTTTTTTTTTTTTTTTTTTTACTTAATACATGCCATACGATTTACAGGTCTTATTTCAATCTGTTGGACTCAAATCTGTTGTATAGTGATTCAAAATATCCTCAAAACTCAGTTTTCTTGCATCTCATAATAAACCCATCTACTTTTCTATGAAACAACATGTTTCATCAATCGCAGCTCTCTGTACTTCATAATTAAGAATACGTATAATCAATGAAAAGTTAAAAATTGATGGTGTACATACACTTGTGTTCTCCAAACAAAGCCCTTAATGATTTCTTCAGACGTAGGCTAATATAATTTATTTATCTTGTACATTTTCCTATTTTATTTATGATTGTAACTTATCCTTAATGATTTCTTCTGACGTAGTCTTATATAATTTACTTATCTTGTACATTTTTTTTCTATTTTTATTTATGATTGTAACTTATGATTAAACCATTAGACCTAAAGTTTCTCCCAGAAAAAGTGTCAATTTAATTTCATATCTCACTTCTAAATATTTTGCAGGTTGTTTAAGAATCTGATGAAAGAAGTAAGAATGTATGCACAAAAGTTTATCGACAGAGGGAAAGACTTCAACTTGGAACTGGCTATAAAGACTAAGATAATCACAGATGGGCTGAGGTATTCTCTGGCCACTGGCAACTGGGGAGACCAGAAGAAGGCCCATCAGGCCAGAGCTGGGGTCTCTCAGGTACGTCGCAAAGTTAAATATGGAATTAAAACTTAACTAGTAATAAGTTTTTAATATTTTCCTCGCTCGCTATGATAGTTTATTGTTTATGTAGTAGGATTATGCTTTTATCAATTTTTAATTACAAACATTTTACTGTAACCATAATCAGAATAATCTTTATTTACAATCTTCATGATTACAATCAGGTTATATTACAAGCAAACCTTAGTAGTATATTGACCCTCCAAAAAAAGCAATTAGAATTATTTCTGTGAAAATATTTATGAGTTAGGAATAATGACTGTTTTTAGGGATGGACGAGATTGGATTTTTAGTTCAAAACGAGACGAGACGAGAATTTTTAATTCTCATGAAATTTCGAGACGAGATTTTCCTTCTCATACATTATGAGACATGTGCGTTCTGGATTTTAATCGGATTTTTTAACGTTGTTAAATCCAGATTTATGTGAAGGAACAAATATTACTTTGTATAATGCTGATTATGTTTATAAACTGAAGTTAAAAAAGTCGCTTTCTTAACAAATGGTCTAGGCCTATAAAGGAATGTACCCAATAAAAAGATTGAGAAGATATAACCATAAACCCTATCGACCTACGTTTAATAAAACATAAAAAGAGAATCCTTTGTTACGGTACTTTGTTTACTTTTCACTTTCATGTATCACACTCTTCAACTATTAACTTACTTTAATAAAATGTTTCCAAATAAGACATTTTCCTCACTCACAGTTTTTGTAATAGGCATAGGCTCACTAACTTTTGAGTCACAATACTAGATGCCGGGAGGCTAACAAGAAATCCCTTGTAATTAGGGGTGGGCGAGTATCACATTTTTGGAACGAGTCGAGTCGAGTCGAGTAGTAAGTAGAATACTCGAGTTTCGAGTCGAGTCGAGTCGAGTAATACGTGAACATAAAAATATTGAAAATTGCCTTAAAATAACTAGTTTATACTCAAATATAAAAATATACTAGCCTACTATACTAAAATAACTAGCCTACAAGGGCTAAAAAAGATAATGAACTTTAGTCCTAAGTTTAATTTGCTTAAAAACTGTGTGAAGGAAAAAATATTGGTTTTTAAATCGCTGATTATTAAAAAAATACTTAAGCTAAAAACTTGGTTTAGTAACAAAAGGGATTAAGGAGTGTACAGAATAAAAGATTGAAAAATAGCCTCTAACCATCATTAAATGAAAAAAAGAAAATCCCCAGTTACAGTTACTTACTTGACTTTTCACTTTCATATGTTTCACTTACTTTAAGATGTTACCAAATAAAAGTTTTTCCCTATTCACAGTTTTTGTATTTGGCATATTAGGCCTACTTTGAGTGAGAAGCCTAGCCTAGACACCTGGATACTACAGTTGAATCAGAATCACTAAATGTAATTGGTGGATTTAAATTGTCATTTTCAACTCTATCTACTTCCTTTGTCTTTGTTGATAAAAAAATCTTCACCGCTCATTTTGTTTAGGAATTATTTTCTCTTCTCCGAAATACTCAAGCTATGTACATATAATTTTCACTGTTTTGGAATTCACCTAATTCCCTCGCCGTCTGCTAGTGGCAGAATGTCTCTTAACTGAGTAAAGGCTAGCTTTAGTGAACAGCCATGAAGCCTATTTGTTAGGACTTAAAAAATCACAAAGAACAATAAATTCAATGTCTGTCTTATAATCAAAGCAATTTGAGAGAAAAATATGTTTATTATCAATTAATAAACATATATTTTTGTGAATTCTGGATTAGAAAAATAACATACAACTATAAAATTGTATTACCATTGACTATTGATTTAGTATCTAAAGTCAATGGTATTACTCTGGCAATTTGAGGTTAGCCATTGGTAAACCTGATTGTTCTCTTGTACCTACTCTTCTGTCTGCCGTACTATTCTTACTGCTAATGTCAACACAGCTCTTTATTTTGTCTAAAGTTATTTGAATCAGTTTTAAATCATTGTTTTCATGCAATTAGATGTCAAATTATAATTGACTATTAATTTTTTCCCCCAATGTTATGAAGGTCTACAAATGAATCATTTTATTAATCAGTAGCAATGTTGACTCTACCACTAACCGTGGTCACTCGCTTGACAAGACAAAGAGTTCACAGTTCAGTCAGCAGTAGAGTGCTGTCTGAGAAGCACCGTTAGAAGCATTTTCATCGTCTTCACATCTAACTTTCTTTGGTCTTAAAATGTATCACTTTCACAATAAAAACATTTTACAATTTAAAGAAATGGGGTTTAAATAAATAGAAAAACATTTCAGAAATGCTAAATTTAATAACTACTCGACTCGACTTTAACGAGTAGTCACAAGTACTCGCTCGAGCTTCGAGTATCAAAAAATACTCGACAGATACTCGAAAACTCGAGTACTCGCCCACCCCTACTTGTAATTGGTGGATTTAAATTTTAATTTTCAACTCTCTCTTCTTCTTTGTCTTTGTCCATAAGAAAATCTTCAGCTCTCATTTTGTTTCCTATTCATTGTCATTTCTCCAAACTATCCAAGTCCTGTATACATAACTTTAAACTTTCACTATTTTGGAACTCACGTAATTCCCTCGATTTTTCGTCTGCTAGTGGTACGGTTTTTATTTTGCTCCTAACTGAATAAAGGCAAGCATTAGTATAGCCATGAAGCCTGTATGGTTATTTTAAGACCATTGATATTCTATATATTCAACACAACCTATTTATTGCTATTCAACAATTATTGTTAATAGGCCTATTCAGTTTTTTTAGTATCCAAACCTTTAAATAAAATCAACCATCAGCCGATTTTAAGCATTTTTGGCTTAAAATAGCTGAACTCTGCAAAGAGTGTGAAAGGAAATTAAATTGTATTGCATGGGATATTTGAGGTTAGCCATTATTAAATCTGATTGGCCACCTTGTCATTCATCTGATTGTCATTACTATTACTGTTAATGTCAAAACAGCTATTAAATTTGCCAAAAATTATTTGAAATAGTTTTATATAATCATCTTGAAGCAATTAAATGTCAAATTATGATTGTTTATTGTTTATAAAGTTTTTCCAATGTTCTAAAGATTTATTAAACAAATAAATTATTTTATAAATCAGTAGCTATGTTGACTAACTACCACTAACAGTCCGTGCAGCTGCAGATGCAGACGTCTCCAGTCCAATCCAAGTCTTGGAAGTCCAACCGTATTTTAACAGTTCATAATGGCAAATTAAGTTTGTAGTTGTGAGGATGATAGGAAAAATTAAACACATTGCTTCAAAATAATTTATTTTTCAGTATTAAATTGATAGTAAAATAGGCCTGTCAATTCGTAGATTATTTATATCCGTTTTTATCGTTATTCACGAATTATTTCTCTCGTCTCGAAAAATCTCGATCAAAATAAAATCTCGTCTCGGTGAACGAGATTAAAAATTTCTCAAAAATTTCTTGTAATTTCGAGACCCGTCCATCCTTACTGTTTATGGCAAGTGTGTGCTTGAAACTATAATGTCCATTAAAAACCTTAGAAGTTTGGGCTAAAGAAGATTCTTACACATAAAACACAAGAAATATAAACCAATTTGCTATTCAATCGCATTCCATTAGTTTTTTCAGGAAAAGCCTAGAAGTGCTGGTTTATTTCCAAATTACCACAAGAGTTTTTGACCATCATGAATTTTAAGAAGTTGTTTAAAGTTTAGTAAAAATAATATCTGATACCAAAGGCACCTTACTCATTTGAAGATATTTTGAGTAAGTGAATCAATCCCTTAATTTTTCTCAAAAAATTTTTATTTTTTTTATTTTTTAGTACTTGTTATGATTGTTTCTTTTGTTGAGTATATTATATGAATCATGTATTGTGAACAACACAATGATTTTTTGTGAAAACGCAATGCTGTATTTGTACTAGTGTATGTCAGTTTTGACAACACTTGTACAAATAATGATTAAAGAGGTTTTGATTTTATTTTATTTGACCTCTTTGTTGTTATTTCATTACCTCGATGGCAACCTGTAAGACCAATTTTTTAAAATTACAAATTTCTAGCTTAGGAAAAAAAAGATTTTTGTTGGGTTGTTGCTGCATCTAAACCTATTTTAGGACGGAAACACTCTCAAGAGCAAAATCTATGGTCCACTAGATGTTTAGATCAATGGAAAACTCAATGCCATAGACACTCCTCGTATTTATAGTACAGGTTAAGTAAAATGTGGCCACTCAATAAAATAGATTTTTGTAAGCTTTTTGTAAGATATTCAAATTCATATATTAAAAAAATGTAGTTCTAACTTGCTTATCACTTAAAAAAAGTAATAGTTGTCTATAAAAGTGAATAGATAATATGAAATACCATTTTATTATGGTAAAAATCAAACTATTTTTATAAACACTCCAGATGTCCTCAGTTCTCAATCACTGTTGGAAATGTTTGACAAGCCTGTCAAAACACTTTCAAAATTTCCTCCTGTTACTGCTGGTGAAATCAAGAGCCTTGCTAGAGAGCTGAAGTCGACAAAATCTTCTAGTTGGGATGATATCCCTCCATTCATTGTTAAAATGTGTATCAAACACTTGAGCTTACCCTTGGCTCGTATTATCAATGCTTCCTTTGAATCTGGTGTTTACCCTCATCTTCTAAAGTTTTCGTGTATAACTCCTTTGTATAAAAAGAAAGGTGATTCATCATCTGCCGATAACTACAGACCTATTGCAATTCTTCCCGCCTTTTCTAAGCTTTTTGAGCGGGCAATTTATAATAGACTTCAACATCATCTATCTGAAGCCAACATAATTCATTGCAATCAGTTTGGCTTTCAAAAGAACAAATCCACATCAAATGCAATTTTTCAGCTAACTAAGCAAATCTTTGAAGCTTTTGATGAGAAATTATTTACGGCTGGAGTATTCTGCGATCTTACAAAAGCATTTGATTCGGTCAATCACAATATTTTGTTAAGAAAGTTAGAACATTACGGATTACAAGGTAGGACCCTCAATTTACTTCAATCATATATTATAAACAGATTTCAGTGCACTCGTATCTCTAATTATCGATCCTCCTATCAACAGGTGGTAGCTGGTGTTCCTCAGGGCTCCATCCTTGGGCCTTTGTTGTTTTTGCTCTATATTAATGATCTTCCTGTCAATGTAAGAAGCTCCAGTATAATTTTGTATGCTGATGACACCACAGCACTTATGAGGAACAGCAATGGAACTCATCTTGGTAACATGTTGGATGAAGCCATGGAAGACATGGACAAGTGGTTTCACTCAAATGGATTGGTACTAAATAAAGAAAAAACCTTTATTGTGAATTTTCATCCAAATTACAGCAATAGTATTAGGGCTCGAGCAGATCACATAAAATCAACCATTAATCTCTCTTCTTCTGTTAATTTTCTTGGTATCACAGTTGACAAGTCGCTTACTTGGTCTGAGCATATTGCCAAGCTTCAGACCAAGTTGAATAAATCTTTCTATGTCTTAGTAACACTTTCAAATTCCATAGATGTATCTTATCTTAAATCCGTTTATTATGCTTACGTATATTCCCATCTATCATATGGAATTATTTTTTGGGGTAGCTCTCCTGAAAGTCTGAAAATATTCCGTCTTCAAAAGAGAATTGTAAGAGCAATGGCTGGTGCTGACATCCGATCTTCATGTCGCAATATATTTAAAAGTTTTGAAATACTGCCGTTACCCTGTATCTTCATTTTAAATATAGTTACTTTTGTGAGATTAAATGCTTTACATTTTAATTCCAATTTACACAACCATAGATACCAAACAAGACACAAACAATTACTACAAATACCAGCACATAAGACAACATCCTTTGAAAAATCTGTTATATACACAGGGAGTAAATTTTATAATAAACTTCCTCAGGACATTAAAAATATATCTTCAACAAAAAAGTTTAAAGCAGAGGTGACAAAATATTTAAAGACAATGAATTTTTATAGTACTAATGAATATTTATTAGCCTGATCTTGGAAATGTTTAAGTGTTTGTTATAACTGATCTTCTGTTTTTAATTTTAATTTCCCTGTAATGGTTTAGTTTATAGAACACAGACTGTACCTATTATCTTGTATTAACCTTTTTTGTATAATAGCATAAGGAATATGACAATTCGCCTGTCTGAGGGAAATTCCCTATTGGATGTAATGTGATGTAATAAATAAATAAATAAATAAATAAATAAATAAATAAACACTAGTGAGTTGATATTTTGCCTCTGTGCAGGTGTTGAACCGATTGACGTTCGCCTCGACGCTTTCTCACTTGCGTCGAGTTAACTCGCCCATTGGCCGTGACGGCAAACTCGCCAAACCTCGGCAGCTACATAACACACTGTGGGGTGAGGCCAAAATAATTCTTATTGACACAGACATATTGAACATTCAAATGTTGTTTGTAAGTCTTTACGCTTTGGTTTGTGCATGGTGTTTACATTATACAGATGAGCTTTAGTATCGGCTTAGTACCATCGAGAGTCTACAGTATTTTAGATAATATACTCTTTTGAAAATACCGTAATATAAAAAAGCCAACTAAACTAATATATCTTAAGACTAATATATGTCTTGACTAGTGATACAAAATTTATCGGCTCGGTTTCGGTTTGGTTTTCACAAGCACTGGTTGTCGGTTTTCAGTTTCATTCGGAGAGGAATCATTTCTGCTTTTACAAGCTCTACTCAAGTCTGGGTTACTCGGGCATGAAAATTTTACTCTCTCCTCAGCTTCCACCTCAGACTTGAGAAACACCATTAAGCTTATCATTTGCTCTTTTAGTGATATATTGCGATTAGTATTACTCCTCTGCCAGATTCCCAACGTCTCAGTTGGAAGACACGACTCAAGGAGAGGGAACAATGTGGCAACATAATTGTCAGAGAATATATTTTACGTCTACAAGCCACGCAACTGTGTTTCTAGTTTATTGTAAAGGTCTAGGAGTTTTGAGCAACCACGATTTACTAGTTTTAAGAGTTCACGAATGTAGTACTCAACAAATCCTCTCGCACACATTGTTCCTTAAGGGATTGTATTGCCTTGTCATAATTTTCACTAGATGGGGGATAACTCTCGACAAGTATTTGAACTCTAGAATTCGGTACCATTGCTTGGATTAAATACTGAAATTTTTCTTCTTTTGATAACAATTTGTCCTTATCAATTCACAAAAACTAAGCCCAGAAAGAAATTTACTGTGATATGTCCCTGTTAAACTTCATAAGTTCTAGTTTACGTAGTTTTACACAATGCTGTCTGTTAAAACTATTGGTACTGCTTGTTTTGCTATCTCCTATTTCACCTGATTTATGAAAGTTGAATTTTAGCATGTGAAACTTACGAGAATACTCATCTGTAGCTTCCAGTGCCGCTGTAACATCCCCTTCGTCCTTCTCCAATTCATAAAAACAGTCCAGTAAGTCGTTATCTAGTTTAATCAGCTCCAAATAGCCTACATAGATTCTAAAACAGAGAAGCATCCCAGACAGATCATCAACATATTCCCTGGTGTTTTCTTCTCTGAGAAGGTCATTCAATGCCTGGTATGGCTTTGTAAACACAGCCCGTACTGCTCTTCTCCTTTTTATACATTTATCTAAAGTGTCTTTGGTTACCGTTTTAATACAAAGAAATTCCTTACCAAAGTGTTACTGTCCTGTCTACTCGTCGCCAGATGTGGGTTTTGCAACTCACTTCAACCTTAAATTTAACACAATTGGCAAATTACCACAGTAAAATGAGCAGTTACAAAACTTCAAGCATTTATTTTAACCTTCATAAACATCCCAGATAGTTTTTCATACAAAAACAAACACAACACAAAAATATAAAAAGTAGCGGATATTAAATTTAAATATTACAGCTCATTCTCTACAGTTAGTAAAAACGACAATCAATATAACCAACAACCGACTTTAACACTTTAACCAATTAACCGACTTTAAGACCCATCCCTAGTCTTAACTAACTAAATAAAGATGCCATACCAACATTTTCAAATCGTGATCAGGTGCTTGGCGTGATTACACGAATAGTACACAAACGGTAAACTTAACAGCAATTTAAAAGCATTAGCTTTTACTCATTTCCATCCCACAACTCATTTACATCACAGCAACTGGCATTGGATGCACACCTCAGATACATCCTAGTTCTGTATAACGTTTTGAATTTGGAAAGGGTATGTTACACCAATCAAATAGTTGAAATAATATACCCAATACCAATATTGTTATTCGATAATGATATTCCAATACCAAAAGCCAGAAAATAAATAAACGTCAAGACAATTTTGTACTGTGATTATTGAAAATTATGATCTCTCATGGCCTCTCATCTTAGTTGGGTCGCAGTGGTTATCCTCTATGTATACTATGGCCTGTTGTCACCCGAGTGTTGTCATGTGTGCAGGCATGATTTGCCCTGCGGAGACACCGGAGGGTGCCGCCGTCGGGCTGGTAAAGAACCTCGCCCTCATGGCCTATATCTCGGTGGGGTCGCAGCCGTCGCCCATCCTCGAGTTCTTGGAGGAGTGGAGCATGGAGAACTTGGAGGAGATTGCGCCATCTGCCATCGCTGACGCCACCAAGATATTCGTCAATGGCTGTTGGGTTAGTGTCAGCTAAAGAGAAAATTTTATTATGGCTTAAGGGTGTTTTGCCTCAAGCATAGTGTGGAGGCAAGGGTAGAAAATCAAAATATTGTATGTGTACTTTTTATTATGTATGGACAAACAATAAATCAATGTAATAAACACTTACATATTGAAAACATTACATTTGCGTCTAGGCACAGGGTGAGCTAGTGCAGTTCCATCTTTTCAGGCCCCATAGGAACTGGCAGTGTGGGATTTATCCCAATTACCATGCAACTGGTGATTGAGCGGTAGGATGGGTTGATTGGCTGAGCATCGACCTACACTTTTACACTTTATTAGAATATATGGTTATATGGTTATGGAGCTGGTTAGCTACACTAGAGTAATGATATGGCGTTAGTTCATTGCAAGACCTCAAACTACCTTTTGTTGCAGTTGTTATCAACTGACAACAAAAGTTAGTACTGATTAACAGTTTCATTTTCTTAGTGCCAATAGTTCAAGGCGAAATAGGTCTCAGAATGCCTGAAATCGAGTCTTGTATGTATGCAGGCCTTCATCTAGTTGCATAAAGGTCATACAATTAGATATATGCTTATTTATCGATTGTGCCACAGGTGGGCATTCACCGAGACCCTGAGCAGCTGATGGGGACGCTGCGTAAGCTGCGGCGACAGATGGACATCATCGTCAGTGAGGTCTCCATCATCCGGGACATCCGGGACCGAGAGATCCGGATATACACGGATGCCGGCCGCATCTGCCGGCCCCTGCTCATTGTTGAAAACGGCCAGCTGCTGCTCAAGAAACGGCACATTGACAACCTCAAGGAGCGCGACTACAACAACTACGGGTCAGTCGGACATCAGAAATGCTTTATCATACGAATTTTGAGAGCTGTTAAGGTGACATACAGGATACTAATTTAGATGAGATGATTTTATTTTATCATATCGATTTACTCCTGGATGGTGTAGAGAGGGCTGTCGATCAGCCAATTGTAGAGTTTTTGCTTCAAGGCATCATCTAGGAGATGTTTAAAGCTTGAGGGAAAACTTTTATAAAGCTTGCTGTCTGCGGGGCTGGGCTTCTTCTCGTGGAGGGTTGTTCGGTGCTTTATGGTGGGGATTCTTGAGCCTTTATTGTACGGATGGGATCTGGTTTTCATGGAAATCTACTAAACTCATTCATATGATGGTCTTATTACTTATGCGAATATTGTTTTCCAACATCAAGACCCTCACAGGCCCAGGCCTAGGGCCAGAAGTCCCCCGACTTGCACATTTTAAGGCCATGTTATGGGAATGTTTTTTCTGGAAACAGGTGGCAAGATCGTACTAATATTAATAGTTTAGTTTGCTTTGCTTGCTCCCTCGAAATAAAATCATCTTACAGAGGTAGCTCTCTTAACCGACCTTGGATCAAACGCCAACCAGCATGGATGTTGATACCGCAGACTGTGTTATCTCGTAGAGCCATGCGTTTCTATTCTTTTAACACCCTCACTTTCAATTTTGTGTTGTATCCTTGAGTGTTCACTGTACAAATTAACTAGGGTACTCTTTAATTTGTGTTTATGTACTGTGGTGTATACACCAGCTGACAACCGATCAATGGTAACAATGTCCAATAAACAAAGTCTTGCTAGTTTATGCTTCGGTTTTGTTGTTTTACATTAGAATCAATCAACAATTAGAGTTAACCATATTATTATATAATATGATCCAATCAACTTTTTCTGTATCAGTAAATTATTTTTTTTTCACAATAAGTCAACATTTTCTTGATATTTCCTCTTAAAAAATTGGTACATTTCCGACCGTATATGTTCGGGTTGAGCGGATTTTTAGATTAGCGGGTCTCTACTGTATAGTTTTTGTTTTTTGGCCATTTAAGTTAGTTGTGTACACTTGATATGTTTCCACTCTGGTTTACAGCCCTTGTAAGTAAAATATTTGTGCTCGAGAGGTTTCACCAAGTCGTACGCTGTGCTCACAGATGGCAGGTGCTGGTGTCGAGTGGAGTGGTGGAGTACATCGACACCCTGGAGGAGGAAACTACGATGATCGCGATGACTCCCCAGGACCTGCAGCAAGACAAGGAGTACGCGTACTGTACATCATACACACATTGTGAGATCCACCCTGCGATGATCCTCGGCGTCTGCGCCTCCATCATCCCCTTCCCTGACCACAACCAGTCGCCCAGGAACACATACCAGGTACATGTCAGAGGATCTCTGTGGATCACCTGGTCACTTATTACTACACATTGGCCCATGTTGTTAGTCATTGTGTTATTTATTCTATAATACCTAGAATAATTCTTAAGTGTCTCAAGATAGCTTTGGTTATTCCGGTTAAAAAAAGGTTAATATAGGATATACCGAATGCTGCGAGAGTGAGTGGTATTGTTGCATACATTGTTTTCCATACTTGAACAAAAGTTATTTCCTGCATGTTTTCTAACTAGGCCTACCTTGAATTATACCAGCTATTGTACAACAACAACATGGTTTTGGATCAAATAAATATACACTAACAGCTGGTATGAAGATTGTTGGGTCGAGTTAAGGTTCGATCCCTGGGATGCCCACAAACTTTAAGGGATTAAGACCACTTTCCCTAAAAGCATAAAGTACTGTATCAAAAATGCCAGACATTAATACAGCAAAAAAGTTTGCACATTTAAAGTAAAGACTAGGGGCTTGTAGGGGCAAAGGCCCCTAAAACTCCAAATGATGATGTTATCTCAAAAATTAAGTATCAATTCATCACCTAGTTGCACAATTACTTCATTTCTTCTCAAGCTCTAGTGTGAATTTACACGGTTGGATTTTCTTATAAATATTACTTAATCTTGACGAATATTTTTTGGTGGTAACAAATCAGTAATTCGCCAGCAATTAAACAATAGCCCTTGCATTAAACAATACAGTAAATTGTCTATTCTGTGGAAAATTTAAAATTTTTTGCATTATTAGATCGTAGGACCAAAAAAAACAAAAAAAGTTTTGACCTTATACATGTACACATAATGAGTTCGTAACTCAAGTGAATACAATAGTTTAATACAACATGACAAAATGGTTATACCAATAATACTTTACACTACTGCATCTAGGACTTGCCGTGTCCCCCGTCCCCTCTCGTGATCCGTGCCTCCTGTACCCCATATGCCCCCGTAGCCTGAACACCCTCCATGCCCCCTAACCCCTTGGCCCCTGTCAGTGTGTCTCCCATTTTCGTGTGCCCACATACCCGCCGGACTTCGTGTCAATGTCTCCCATTCCTCCCCCGTACCCCCATATTTAGCTACCCCCAGTGCCACGAACGTCTCTAGTGCGCCTCGTGCCGACATGCCCATACCCCCGTGTCTCCCATATCCTTGTGCATTTATGACCGCCATTCCTCAACGTGACTCCCATATCCCCGTTCCACGATGCCTGCCGTTCCTCCCCGTGCCCCCTACGTCCCCCAAGCCTCCCCTGTGTCCCCCTCTCGTGACCCGTGCTTCCTGTACCCCCTATGCCTTGCGGCCCGAGTACCCCCTATGCCTTGCGGCCCGAGTACCCCCCATGCCCCTATACCCCCTATGCCTCTGTGACCCCCATTCTTCTGTGCTCTCATGACCGCCGTTCTTCCTCGATGCCCCCATCCTCTCTATGTTCCCCATTCCTCCTCCGTTCGCAATATGCCCCCCAAGTCTCTCCAATGCCCTCATCTCATGACCCGTGCTTCCTGTACCCCTTAAGATGCTCGCCAATCCTCCCTGTGCCCTCTATGTCCTCCCAAGCCTCCTCTATGTGCCCCGAGCCCCCTCTTGTGATCCGTACTTCCTGTACCCCTATGCCTCGCTGCCCGAATACCCTTCCATGCCTCCGTACCCCCTATGCCTCTTTGACCCCCATTCCTCCCCCGAGCTCCCTATGTCCCCCAAGTCTCCCCCATGCCCCTCACTCGTGACCCATGCTTCCTGTACCTTCTATGATGCCCACCATTCCTCCCCTTGCCTTTCATATCCCCGTTACCCATTCCCCGATGCCTACCGTTCCTCTCCTTGCCCCCTTTGTCCCCCCGTACCACCCCGTGCCCCCCTCTAGTGACCCGTGCTTCCTGTTCCCCCTATGCCTTGCGGCCCGATTACCCCGCATGCCCCATACCCCTTATGCCTCTGTGACCCCATTCTAGTGTGCTCACATGTCCGCTGTTAATCCTTCATGCCCCCGTGCTCTCTATGTCCCCCATTCCTCTCCCGTGCCCCCTATGTCCCCACAAGTCTTCCCCATGCCATCATCTCATGACCCCGTGCTTCCTGTTCCCCCTATGACCCCGTGGCCCGAGTACCCCCATGCCCCGTACCCTCATGCCTCCATGCCTCTGTGCCCCCCATTCTCTAAAGCTCACATACCCGCCGTTCTTCTTTGAGGCCCCGTGCTCTCAATGTCCCCCATTCCTCCCCATACCCCCTGCCCAACTACCCCCTGTGCCACCGACGTCTCTAGTGCCCCTGTGGCCCCCATCTCCCATGCCCCCTTACCCTTAGTCTAACGACGTTCCTTGTGCTATGATGTAGTCTATTTTGTCTATTCGTTCAATGAAGTAAAACATTGTTTGAAATATTATTCGTTTTTTCACAGTGCATACATGAAAAGCTCCACGTATTTATGTATTAATAGGCATTTATTGTTTCCATACGACCTATGTAAGGAAATAAGCAGAGAATGTTTAAAACAAAATATTGCTCATACGGAGGTTATCCAATGTTAGTAGTTTACATAATATGGTTTAGTAAAAAACAAACAATTACTTTAAAAAAACTATTCAACTCTAACCACTAAATAGCTAATATGTAAAGCAGTAACGTAATATCTTAACGACATGCACTGAGTAAAGCCAAATTTATTAACTATAATATCAACCATACCAAGGCTAAGTCACTTTTTACAGCGGTATATTCAGCATACAAAGTCATAGTGACATAGATTTTGAAGATAGAAATCTACCATGGATCCGTAATTTTTCCATCATTTTTGGTGTTTTAATTTCTTATAATGCATTGCAAATTTTTAAAAGTTTTAATTAAATATGGTTATCTTAACCCAAGATATCTGTTCAATAACCAGCTGAGTTTTTGATAAAAAATATACACTTGGACATATGCTTAATCACACGTGTAGATCTAAAAATCTTCCATTAGATTAACATTAGAACTTCAAGGTCCAATAGGGCGAAGCCCAGGTAACTTTTGACGAATCTGGTATTTTTCCTTGCGTCCTTGGCCCTCAAGCTTTCAAATGAGCCATCATACGTTACCCTATCTTTCTTCTAACTCGAGATATTTCGTGGGGACCGATTCGCTTACGGAATTATATATATAGATTACAGTATTGGGCTGTTTAAATTTGTGATTCACTAACAAGAAACTTATAGAACCTTATTCAGGTTTCTGATGAAGAGTTAAGTATACTGTGAGTGTTTTGCGTACTCCATCCTCACCATTGGGTATATTGTTTCTCTTTCCAAACCCTAAAATGCTCATAGGTCAATAGCATTAACTATGTACACTACGTGAATAGACTTCTCACCCAATGCATTTTTAGTTTGATACCAAAATTTGGAAGGTTTGTGTACACCGCGCCAGTGTTACTACAATTGATGTTGTTATTTTTCAGCTGGATTTACAGTGCTGCACAAAAACATTTCATCCCAACATTAACAAAATCCTCCGTTATAAAATGTTTCATTCTTAATTGAGAAGAGAGGTAGTACTGATGTGCCTATCATATGACTCTTGTACTTTCATGCACACCGCTGTAGATCGCGGCACCGTATATTGGTTTCAAACACGCCAATGCTATGAGAAGTCTATTCACGTTAGTCTATGTAGTCGATGCCAATAGCCTTAAAATTGTCGTCACTGGCAGAAAAAAGAACTGGCTGACAAAATAATTTATACTAGTACGTCAGAGAGTCTATTATTCAAACTGATTGAGACCAGGTGTGGGCCGGATTTGAGGGCTTCTACTGTAATTTATGGGCTTCAATAAAAATACATCAAAACAAAATTAGTACACATTTCTTCATATTTTCAGGCGATTACACTATTTTTGCACTGTACTTAGCAAAACCTATCAAATCAAATATTTTCTGTCACATAACGTTTATAGCGTAAATTGATAGGCCATTCAGGGGATCGGATATGTGATAGAGGATAATTGACACCACGGTAAAATAAATGGATCAATAGAAAATTACGTATTCCTAGCCCATAAGGAACAATTAAATTACACACATCAGGGGTCCCTCAGGGATCAACACCAGGTCTGCCGCTATTCCCATTATCTGGTGTTGCAGAGCGCTATGGGTAAGCAGGCGATGGGTGTGTACATCACCAACTACCACGTCCGCATGGACACCCTGGCCCATGTGCTCTACTACCCACACAAGCCGCTGGTCACCACACGCTCCATGGAGTATCTCCGGTTCCGGGAGCTCCCGGCGGGCATCAACTCGGTCGTTGCCATTCTCTGCTACACCGGTTATAACCAGGAGGACAGTGTCATCCTCAATGCTTCCGCCGTCGAGCGGGGCTTCTTCCGGTGAGGCTGCCACCAAATCTTACACTGGGGTGTCAGCAAAAGTATTTAAAACATTTTAATGTTTAAGTAACAAGGCCAAACCTTTTGGTTTGAAGAGGACCCATATTTCTAGTAGTGATGTGTCGGTACCAAAATTTCAAAGTCGGTACCGGTACCGGTTCTTTTAAAGGATCTGTTCTCGGTTCTCGGTACCGGTACCAAGTACTCATTTTTTTATGAGGTTAATATAATAGGAAATATGAAAAAAATTTGTATTTTGAAGTGATAAGTTATTTCAAAAGAAGTGAGAATTTAGGGATTAAATTAAACAACACATGCAAGTAAAAGAATAAGGATTGAGTGACAATTAAGGAAGGGACAGTATTGGGGTGTGTATGAGAAATCATCAAAAGTTTATTTGACTAAAAATGATAAAAAATAATAAAATGTTTGTTTTATAATAATTTTGTACAGTAACATATCTAGGGGTCCGCAGGCCAACTTTTAACACTCACACTTCGGGTTGGGCCTGGTAGAAAATCATTACCCTTAGGTCTCAGACCAAAAACGAGTTGGGCTGAAAAGTATTTTTTATTTTTAATTGTTAATTCTCCAACTACTATCTGTTTTAATTATAATGTATTTGTTATATTTCATTTTTGAAATTTAATTAATGGGGCTTGAAGTTTTTAGTTAAAAAAATTATATTAAATTATAACAAGATGATTTTCACATTATAAAACAGTAATTGAATTATAGAATGATTTACTTAACAACAATGCTTTTCTAATTTTGAATGAAAAGTCACACAACTTTAGTTGACGCTTTATTTAATTTGTGAGAATTAGACGAATCAAACGATCCATCTCTTAGCTTTCTGTGGCAATTGGTTCAAAAAGTAGCAATTGGTACTAGGAGCAAAAAACCCCCCTCATGAATAAATTACTGCCGGATGTCGAACAATAGATAAGCTGAACAACAGATCGTCTCCGGAACAGAAACAACTCAACTATCGTTCGGTATAAATGCATTTTGTTTAGATAATAGTTTTTAGTTTTAATTCAGTAAAATAATATTGAAACAAAATATTGAACTATTTTTTCAACCAAAAATCATTGAACCTCGATTATATTTCATACTATTTGTAAACATTAGATGAAAAAATTATCCATAATTTGTTTTTGTTGGACAAATAATTCAGGATAGAGGCGATAAGGTAACTGTACTCTTATCAGTCATTTGTTGTGGCGGACCATCGCGCGTTGGCCCGGCTGCCCCCCCCCCCCTACCCCCGTCATCCATGCCGGGGCGGACAGAACAATAACTTATTGATAAGATAAGACATCAGAGTTTTTATCACGTTTTTATCAGTCTACCTGGTCGTCTCAAATTACAATCGCATTGTTAATTTCCAAGAAAACTGTGGTCGGGCGGGCGCGTTTGGTTTCAGTTAATTTTATTGTAAACAGACCGAGGTACCGAGATTTTGACATCGGTTCTCGGTACTTTTGCCAAGAACCGGTAGTACCGAGAACCGACTTTAGGTACCGACACATCATTAATTTCTAGTAGCCTGTTTTGACATCAGCATCTTGTATGTTTCCATTATATACTGTTTAAACCACATAATAGAAATGTTCATATTTATTCTGTAACTAGTTTACCCGGCATGCTTAGCAATGCCAACCAGAACAAGTTTTTGCCCTTTAGGTGAGCTTGTTCGCTACGCTCACTTGCCGTCAGGTTTAGCTCGTTCGCTCACCCTCCGCAAGTCTATAATATCTTCTAATTTTGTTAATTTTCAATTTCAAAACACTTTATTCATATTCATATATGTACATATATTATACAATGAATGGTGTCAAACATATCTGTACAATTTGGACTCTATCCTATTGTACAACACAAATGATAAATTACTAAATGCATTAAACAATACTTTATAGTTTACAGTTTCATTTTTAAATTGTTTCATGTAAAGTAATAAATATAGAGGTTTACAAATTAAGTAATTTTTAAGCTCCGTTTTGAGTTTTATTTTATTTGTTTGCTCTTTTATATAACTAGGTAAAGAATTGAAAAACACTGACCATGCATGTGTAGGCTTTCTTTTAAAAATATCTCTGTTATGGATTTGATGAGCAATATTTTCTCTATTTCAATTAGGGGTGGGCGAGTATCACATTTTTGGAACGAGTCGAGTCGAGTCGAGTAGTAAGTAGAATTCTCGAGTTTCGAGTCGAGTCGAGTCGAGTAATACGTGAACATAAAAATATTGAAAATTGCCTTAAAATAACTAGTTTATACTCAAATATAAAAATATACTAGCCTACTATACTAAAATAACTAGCCTACAAGGGCTAAAAAAGATAATGAACTTTAGTCCTAAGTTTAATTTGCTTAAAAACTGTGTGAAGGAAAAAATATTGGTTTTTAAATCGCTGATTATTAAAAAAATACTAAGCTAAAAACTTGGTTTAGTAACAAAAGGGATTAAGGAGTGTACAGAATAAAAGATTGAAAAATAGCCTCTAACCATCATTAAATGAAAAAAAGAAAATCCCCAGTTACAGTTACTTACTTAACTTTTCACTTTCATATGTTTCACTTACTTTAAGATGTTACCAAATAAAAGTTTTTCCCTATTCACAGTTTTTGTATTTGGCATATTAGGCCTACTTTGAGTGAGAAGCCTAGCCTAGACACCTGGATACTACAGTTGAATCAGAATCACTAAATGTAATTGGTGGATTTAAATTGTCATTTTCAACTCTATCTACTTCCTTTGTCTTTGTTGATAAAAAAATCTTCACCGCTCATTTTGTTTAGGAATTATTTTCTCTTCTCCGAAATACTCAAGCTATGTACATATAATTTTCACTGTTTTGGAATTCACCTAATTCCCTCGCCGTCTGCTAGTGGCAGAATGTCTCTTAACTGAGTAAAGGCTAGCTTTAGTGAACAGCCATGAAGCCTATTTTTTAGGACTTAAAAAATCACAAAGAACAATAAATTCAATGTCTGTCTTATAATCAAAGCAATTTGAGAGAAAAATATGTTTATTATCAATTAATAAACATATATTTTTGTGAATTCTGGATTAGAAAAATAACATACAACTATAAAATTGTATTACCATTGACTATTGATTTAGTATCTAAAGTCAATGGTATTACTCTGGCAATTTGAGGTTAGCCATTGGTAAACCTGATTGTTCTCTTGTACCTACTCTTCTGTCTGCCGTATTATTCTTACTGCTAATGTCAACACAGCTCTTTATTTTGTCTAAAGTTATTTGAATCAGTTTTAAATCATTGTTTTGATGCAATTAGATGTCAAATTATAATTGACTATTAATTTTTTCCCCCAATGTTATGAAGGTCTACAAATGAATCATTTTATTAATCAGTAGCAATGTTGACTCTACCACTAACCGTGGTCACTCGCTTGACAAGACAAAGAGTTCACAGTTCAGTCAGCAGTAGAGTGCTGTCTGAGAAGCACCGTTAGAAGCATTTTCATCGTCTTCACATCTAACTTTCTTTGGTCTTAAAATGTATCACTTTCACAATAAAAACATTTTACAATTTAAAGAAATGGGGTTTAAATAAATAGAAAAACATTTCAGAAATGCTAAATTTAATAACTACTCGACTCGACTTTAACGAGTAGTCACAAGTACTCGCTCGAGCTTCGAGTATCAAAAAATACTCGACAGATACTCGAAAACTCGAGTACTCGCCCACCCCTAATTTCAATCTCCCCTCAACACTTCAAATATGAACAGCTTTTGTATAATTAATATTATTAATATTTATTAAATGTCATCGTATGTTACAATACAAAAATAACATGGTAACTTATTCTTAACTTATCGTAACTTATTGAAGTGTGGGGCACAGTTCTGTGGAATTTTTTAATTTTTCCTTTATAACAACACAACAAAAAAAGAATTAGCAAAATCAGTCCAGCCGGGACCAGAGAAATAGTGATTCATTTTTATATCTAAAAGGAGATGAACATTTCTGAAGTTTACAGTTTTTTATTTTTATTTTATTGGCTTGTTACGGTAAAAACTCAAATACAAATGATTGGACTTGCTAAGTGAAAAAGTGGGATGTTTCATGAAAATGAGCCCCATGATAAAAAAACTTGGTAAAAATTTTGAAAGCTCCAAAATTGTAACCTACATTAAATTTGATATGCTTGTTATGGTTTACCAAATGAATTCTTTTGTTTATTTTCCTTGTCCCAAATTTGAATCTGTTTTCCTTATTGTATCAGTTAAAACTACACAAGTGTACCCACGTTCAAGTCGGTAATCCTATTTCAGCACAAGCAAATTTCTCACACTTGTTGACTTTTAATACAAGGTAACTTTATTACTTCGAGAAGTCACAATTTTAAGTGTTGTGTAATCCAAATTGCTTTCAGGTCCGTGTTTTTCCGATCTTACAAGGACGCGGAATCCAAGCGAATTGGTGATCAGGAAGAACAGTTTGAGAAGCCTAATAGACAGACTTGCCAGGTAATTAATACTGTTTCATTGTTCCGTTTTTTATTTTAAGCAAATTAAAAAGTAAATTATATTTTAAAATACAGTAGACTCTCATTCATCGGAACTAATGTGGCGGACGGCCGATTCGGATGTCAAAAAATTCCGATGAAGCGGAGTCCGTCGTGAGTCATCATTTCCGCCCGTGCGGTGACCTATCGTGATTGTATTCACTCTTGTTTTTAAGATAACACAAGAGATTTCATGAAAATAAGGCACTCAAACTTTGAACATGGTAACAATGAACCTATAGGAATAAAAACAACACAGGAAATAAAGGTCCAAAATCTTTATTCTCATATTCCATATTCATATTCCAGCAGTCAACTGACTTCCACGCAAGACAGACTGAATGACCAGTTTGGGAAGCGGTCGAAGCGGATGTATTGTTCACTTCCTGCCCCCTTCCTCTTTCTATTTTTGTGCAAATACTCCACGGCCTCGTAAATCACATCGATGGGTACAGATTATGGAAAACGCCTGATGACTTTTGATGCAAAATGTGATACTTCACTGTTGAGCGGATAGTATGAATGGAAATTGAAGGCGCTAAAACGGAAAAATTATTTATTTCGTAAGAAAAAAAAATGAATAATGTCCAGATTTTCAGTTCCGATGAAGCGGAGTTCCGATGTCGCCGAGTCCGATGAACGAGAGTGTACTGTACATTTACAGCAAATTACTCATTATTGGCGAGTGGATTAGCTATGATGCAACTTTAACGGCAACAGCCCAATCTTTTATTTAAACATTTTTCAACATGTAGCTGCTAACCCAAGTTTAATTATTATTGAAGTTGGCAAGATTACAAATGTTTTCTTACTAAACGGTTGTGCTTTTTTTTCTTTTTTACGGTTATTTTTAGTGACGGGTCAGTTCCAAATTTTATCAGTTCGTTTTTGGTTTGGTTTTTCGGTTATCGGTTGTCAATTTGTGATTTTAGACAGTAAACATGGAAAAACTCAAGGTTACCATCTAAACTCAGGCTGAGCCCTATTTTCTGTCTTTTACACATTTAGGTTTTTTTTAATAGCCTAGATCAGTTAGTTATTGCAAAAAATATATAGGATATTAAATGTTTATCCAATTATAATACTAGACTTATATTTTTCTAAAATCAGTCAAAAAACAATACAAAACCATTTTTGTGGGAAAAATTTACGATTTTAAACAAAAACAAAAAATAAAAAATTCTTACTTTTGTTTTTTTTGGGAATTTATTAAATATATGGGAGTATATAATAAAAAAAAAAAAATGGTTTAAGAAATGTTTTGTTATTCTATGTCTAATTTTTAAATAAAGAATTACCATCTATTATGTGTGGTTATTTTGTTTAGATAATTATTTTTTAGTTTTGACATATTTATAAGGTTACAATATACTGAAGAAGTATCTTTGTGATGTAATGTGTGTTAAATTTTCGTATCGTTCATGTCTGTGTAGTGTTCTTTTAAATTTTGACGACAAAAGTTGTACAACTTTGATTAAAGTTTTATTCAATTTGTAAAATCAGACAAAAATGAGCTATAATTTGTTTTTTACGACTATTGGGTCACAAACCAAATATAATAAAGTAGGGAACTGATAAGGACATCAGATAAGCGATCGTCCTTGGCTGGATGCAAAACAATTAGAGCTCTTATCGGCAAGTGTTCTTCATTCCATCTATCCTCTCATATATCAATGGTAATCATATTACAATGTTATCTTCCTAGAAGCGTAGACGTCCTTTTCTTTATAATTGATTACTGCTTAACGTTTATCTTTCGTTAATAAAAAAAAAAAAAAAAAAAAAAAAAACTGATAAACCCAAAACTCAGCATTTGTAATCAATTCTTGGTTATCTGTTTTATCGTCAAAAACCGATAAAACCGACAACCGACTTTAACAACGACCCATCCCTAGTTATTTTAGACTTTTTTTGGATCCAGCTGAGATCGATTGTTGGCAATAATCGGGAGTCTACTACTCGGTAAAAAGTGACGTTTGCTACAGTAAAAACTTAAATACAAATGATTAGAACAAATTTGGACCCTGTTATTGAATATTTTAATCGTGGAGCGTTGCTAAGTGAAACGTAAATGTTTAATAGATGTGAACCGCATGAGACAACACATTTTAATAGTAAAAGCATAATAGTGGCCTAAGTCAGTACAGTGTGAGAAAATGCCCATTTTGCCACTAATTTCACGCTGCATTGTCGCAGGGCATGAGAAACGCCATCTACGACAAGCTGGATGACGATGGAATCATTGCTCCGGGACTCCGAGTGTCCGGTGACGACGTGGTGATCGGGAAAACTATGACTCTCCCAGACAACGAGGATGAGGTGAGAACATCCGGGAAATGTAGAGAAGCTGCTTAGAATATGGCATTCTTCAATCAGATGTAATTTAACTATTTTATGAAAAGAAAAATATACTGACAAAAAATTGAAGTTAAACTAAACAGTTCTTGTGATTTCAGTACATTTTTGGAAACAATATTGATCCCGATTATCAATAGGTAAAAAAAAAAAAAAACTAAGGAATTTGTTGACAGTGAACACAAAGCCCATCCTGTCTTTAACAACTTTTTTACCATATATTACTAGTCCTTTTTTAAAATTATTTTTTTAAAAAGGAACTTGCATTTCATCGCTACCCTTTATTATATTTTACATTATCTGAATAAATGTTACAATGAATATTTATATTCCTGGACAGGCTTTTTGGCGGGTAGGCGATCAGCTGTTACAACCAATTCTTCAGTAATCTGTTTTTAAAAGGTATTAGTACCAGTTTCACCAGAATCAAAAAGTAACTGTTACTGACATTATTCAATTATAATGCTAGTTGTTACAACGTATAAACTCAACCTTCTACTTGAAAATATTAAATATTGTAGTAATTGTTTTTTTTTTACAAACAATATCTTTTTAAGTTTATAAAAAATATTTAACTATACATTTTTTAAATTCTAATTTATTTAGGTTAATCTTTATTGTTGCACCTTAGTACACTTTGTATACAGATGAAGGTGTATATGTATACACTCATATACACTCTGCAAGAAGTGTGAACAAGCCTTACTCTATTTTTCCTATTTAGACTCTGTCTACAAATAAAGTTTATTTATTTATAAAAGTTTATTTATTAAAGTGAAATTAAAGTTTATTTGCTTATTGCATTTACGTTTGAAAAGTGTATAAAACTAACGACTTATTCAATTAATGAGTGACATTTTTAAACATCAGAAGTTTGACATTTAACCCATTTGTGCTCACTGTCGACGCTGTATTTTAATTTATGAAAGTCCATGGAATTTTAGGTTTTTCATGATTAAAATTGGCATTTTGGAGTGGAAATATAATTATTTTTCGTATTTAAAGGCCGTTTGTATTTAGTGGCACACACACAGTAAACAGAAGTAAAAAGTAGCAAAATCAGTGTTGACCAAGTTGCAACTCTCAAAGAATTAACCAATCCCGTCAACTTCCACGCAAGCCTGCCACCGTTTATTTTACGTGGGCCCTCCCACCAACTTTGCCCCAGATCGACTAACCCTTTAAGAGTTGCACCACCAGGTCAGGGTTTGGTCGTGAGCGGATTAGAACCCGCGCCGACGCAGACATCCTGGCCAAGGATGCCTACGCCTTAGCCATCTGAGCTATCACGACCGGCAGCCTAGACATGAGAATTTGGGTTTTGAATGGTGCGCGCCTCTAGCGGGAAAGACTGTAGGCCGTTGGTATGCGAGTTCGCTACCAGAGCGCAGCATTAAGCCACTGCACCCAATTCGCAAGAAACAATTTGGGCATAAATGGGTTAAAAACTAATTGTAACATGGGGATACTTCCTTGACACAGAATGTGTCTGTTCCAGTTGGAAGGCACGACCAAACGCTTCACCAAGCGGGACGCGAGCACGTTCCTGCGTAACAGCGAGACTGGCATCGTGGATCAGGTTATGCTCACCCTCAACTCTGAGGGGTACAAGTTCTGCAAGATCAGGGTCCGGTCCGTGCGGATCCCCCAGATCGGTGACAAGTTCGCCTCCCGCCACGGTCAGAAGGGAACCTGCGGCATCCAGTACCGACAAGAGGTAAGTAGAAAATTTTTATTCAGAAACTTTTCTGGTAACCAACTTTCACTAATGGTCAAGCACTGGAATTACATTGTTTGATTGATATGAAATACATAAAATGTAAAGCACATGATTAAAATATAATTTTTTGCAAAGATTGTATTATAATGGCTGACTACAATGGTTGCATACTCAAATTTATCTACGACAATCTTAAAATCACTATAGTTAACATATAAAAAAATCTTGAGGTTATAGGTGGTTGACCCGTCCTAAATGTAGCCACATCTGGTGTCACTTGACCTAATTGTCCTTCTCACTCACATATGATCACACTCTTTTCAGGTTAGGCATATAAAGGAAACAAAACATGGGTGGAAATGGAACAATCAGCCAAATGCTGAGCTCTCATTGGTTTAGAACCTGTATTTTAAAGATGACTCCTTTATCAATAAGAGATCATTATGCAAATGTTTGAATTCGGTTTAGTAGTAATAAATCAACTTAAAAGGTCCAAAATACTTTTAGTTACAAAAAGTATGCACTGCTAACTTATCATTTAAAAGAACCTGAGCAAGATTTTACCTTTAAAACACATCTTTTTGAAAGTGCATCTCTGAGAAATCATTCGATATACTTTTGCCAATTATAAGAAAATGAGCCTTCTTTGTAGGTGCATTTCACTTAAATATGGCTGTTTTCCAGGATATGCCGTTCACGTGTGAGGGGATCACTCCAGACATCATTATCAATCCCCACGCCATCCCCTCTCGAATGACCATTGGCCATTTAATCGAGTGCCTCCAGGGCAAGGTAAGGGACTTTCCATGGATCGACATTATTGCAACTCTGGGTAGGGTTGTATTTATTCACGGAAACAACTAATGCTGCTTGTAAAACCTAACCAATTATTTTTAGTTATAAATAGAGGTGTGCCATGCATGAATAATGCATAAAAATTTTAATTTGATTTGATTCAATGCCATCAAATTGCAATTCGATTCAACATTGAAATAAAGATGCATCGATCGCGCCCTCGATCGCTTCTATGTGGCAGCTCCGAGCCAATCAATCACGATCGCTAATGATGCCTGTAGCTCAAACTAGAAGAATGACCCCGGTTCTTGGAAATAACAATGCCATATTAATGTGAGACGGGTTGAATGAGGAAAATATATAAAACTCAGAAGTAGTCTTGGTCTATTGTTGGCTGGCGGTTTGGTGAGGGTCCAAAGGTCAGTTTGACGATAATGAAAAACTTGTCTCCTGAATCTCCCAGACGTCATACAAAAACAAACAATTTCTTTTTTTTGCTAATTTTCACAAATTGATAGAAAAACCAATAAAAGTTGTAAGACTTTTTGTACAAAAAAGGTTAATTAATGTTATAATATGTTTACAAGTGTAAATCTAAAAAAAAGAAAAAAAAAACTACATTAATGCTTTATTACATCATTGACATATACTAATTATTTTTGCTACTACTTAATATTATTTTATGTATTATGTATGATTATTTGTTTTCAATTATTATTTTTCACCTCATCTGATCCATCACAATCGTCCCACTCACCCTTCATTCATACTCACCTTAAAATACACACCATAGAAATCATCGGTGTTTCAACAAATGAAGTATCTAAATTATATAAAGTCACTGCTAAAGTTTTGTATTTATTTGAAGAACGAACTTGGGGTTAAGAGTAAATTAATTTCTTACATGGTTTTTAATGCTGTTTTTTAAGACTTAGCTTGGTTAAATGAAGAGAGATATATTTTAATTTCTTATATATGACCTTTTTACACCATTCTTTGTACAGTGTAACATAATTGTTCTTTAGGATTGAGAGATTATTTATTGATTGTTATCTTGCCACAGGTGTCGTCCAACAAGGGGGAGATTGGAGACGCTACGCCGTTCAACGACGCGGTCAACGTGCAGAAGATCTCCACGCTGCTGCAGGAGTACGGCTACCAGCTGCGTGGCAACGAAGTGATGTACAACGGCCACACAGGCCGCAAGATCAACGCGCAGGTACGTCTAATAAGCTATGTAGTAATAGTAAACCATAAAGAATTTGTAAAAGAAGTTAGGGTACTGATAAAGCCAAAAGGAAGTATTGAATTTTTTTTACATACGGCAGACCCTCTCTCAACCAAACCCGGATCAACCGGCCCTCGAACTAACCACCTCTGCCAATGAATACAAAATATAAAGAAGGACACATCTTATGGGCGAAATGGTTAAGAACGTTTCGGTCAATGTAACAGCACACTCCACCATGAGAGCGCGCACGAGACAATAACCTATTAGTCAATTTACATTGTAGATGGTCACCAGCAAAGGATCTCTCTCATCCACACTCTACACTCACAAATCACACATAACCTATGTCAGTTTTCCATTAATGGATCTATTCTCACAATTGGAGGAACACTTTTTTCCTCCACCTACTTTAGAGTTTATTTTGGACTCTGAGTAAAAAAATTTCAAAATAGCAGGGTACGATGACGACTCACGTTAATCTACTGTAAACATAACTAAGTCTATTTTTGTAAACATATGATTAGATAAAATATTCCTTTTAGAAAACCATTTCAAAACCCATACGGCTAAGTCCTAATAGTGAAAGGATTTAATGGCTTAAAATAACAATTATCTTTGATTATCAGCTTTCAAAATGATACCAAATAAGCTAGGTAACTAATGTTTAAAGGAGCGTTTTAACGACACAATACAGAATAACAAATTAATAATATTTACTTCTCCCTCGTACTATGTGTAAACCTACATTCTGCTGGAGCTATCTCTATTTGGAGTGCTCAATTTCAGCGCTCCTAGTGAAAAAATTTGTTTGCCAATTTTTAACATGGGATGTGACCTCCTTTATATTTTTCTATTCATTGCCTTTGCCCTGGCAGTTATTTAAGGCACCTTCTATCCCACTCGCAGTTTGTATAGCTTCCAAAGATTTATCAACTATGGAAAAATGGTTTAGCAATAATGGCCTTCATTTAAACTGTTCCAAAACACATATCCTTCATATTCACGATCCACATTTGAACACAGGTAAAGTCACTCTTAAATTAGATTCAGGAGAACAAATTCAATCAGTAGGAAGGACAAAATTTCTAGGTTTAAACATCAGTGAACATTTGAAAAGGTCCGATCATCAACATCCTTACTAACATTCAACATCCTCCTTATCCAAAGTTTTTTTTGCACTGAAAGTTGTGTTCAATACTACAGGTCTTAGTGCAGCTCTCATGGTTTACCATTCATATTTTTTGTCCAAGGCTTGCTATGGTATCATCTCGTGGGGCAGTTCACCAATTATCAATAACATTTTCATCTTCCAAAAACGAGCTGTTAGGATTTTAGCGCAGATCAGACCCCACTCATCTTGTAGCCTGTCTTCATCAGGATGAATCTTCTAACGATCCATGCTGTCTATATATATCAGCTATGTATCTTTGTTAAAAATAATCATGTATATTTTCTATCAGGAAATCTTACACATCACTATAATATACGTCATAGAGAATCTCTTCAATTTCTTGTTCACAGAACAGTTCTGTATGAAAAATCCTCTTGTACATGCGGAGGAGGGTCTACAACCACCTCCCTATTCAAATAAAACGAAAAACTGAAGAAAAAATGATATTTAAGAGAAAGCTCAAGGACTACTTTACAACATTGTGCCCTTACTCTTTTGAGGATTTTTTGGTGAAAATTAATTTCAAATCTTATTTTCTAGGATGTACTTTTTTGTTTTACAAATCATGTTTTTTCTTTTTTTCTTCCAATGTAATTTAAGTTTTAGAATAAGTTTGATTTTTTTTTTTTTAATTGGACATGTCATATGTTTACTTATGAAAAATCACAACTATGTAAATTCTGTATGACTAATAAAGAATTTCATTTCATTTCACTACTCTCTTATAAAAAGATTATTTTGTTGATTAAACAATATTAGCCATTGGAATTTCACTATGTACGCAGGTCTGCTGCGACGGGCTATATTTTGAGTTTTTATTGCACTGTGTTGCATATTGTTCAGAAAATAAACATTTATTTATTTATTTATTTAGGTGTTCATCGGCCCAACATACTACCAGCGCCTCAAGCACATGGTGGACGACAAGATACATTCGCGCGCGCGTGGACCTGTCCAGATACTGGTGCGACAGCCCATGGAGGGTAGGGCGAGGTCAGTAGACGCAACATGCGACAATCACACGACATTTGTCTGCTCAATTGAAACTTCTTTAAAATTATTAACTTAATATCTGTACTTACTGAAACTATTGTCACTGTTAAGTTCATAGAAGGTCTTTAGATGGAGGTGGAAATCCTGTTGTTTTCCCAGAACAGTTCATCACATTACTTTGGGGGGGGGGGGGTGCCCCTTGTCATACGATCAGGGTTATGGTAGCAGCCACGAAATCAGTCGGATGAGTGAAAATGCCATTTTGCCACACAAGGGACCAAGAGATGCAAGAGATTGTAAAGTATCGCATTTTTTGTGCACAAACTGGCATCACTGAGTGTCCAACATTCAAAATATAAACACATTTACAACATTTAGACTTTTTTCATTGGTAACATCTATCTCGCCAAAGAGTACACAAGTAACAAAAAGTCTTCCTTAAGAGTCTGCAGTACCTCCGCCATCTTGATTTTTAGTCCCATAAGAACAATGTTAAATATAGGTGTCTTTGAAACACTTTATCTCAATAATCTTGCATCGGATTCGTATGAATTTTTAATATGTTTCCAATAATGGTATGGCGGTTCATGGGACGTGGATAATTTTTTTAATAAACCTCCTAAAAATGGTTTGACTTTGTTTGAAAATGGTGATAATACACATTGTTTTTTTTATTTGTTATTCAAGTGGATGAATTTTAAGTAATTTTCAATCATGTCAAATGAAAGACACTGTGGTAACATTTAAAAGTCATCAAGTTTGTAATTTTCAGACGAATAGCAAACTCACAGTTATGTTTCAAATTTAACATTGTTCTTATGAGACAAAATGCCTAAGTGGCGTCTGTAGGTACTGAGGACTCTTAATTATTACATTTAGTTAATAATGAAGGAAGTAAGGAAGTTTGAGTTGTCAGATCTCTGATCACTGTCTGTCGCCACTGTAGGGATGGAGGGCTGCGGTTTGGAGAGATGGAGCGGGACTGTCAGATTGCGCACGGGGCTGCCCAGTTCCTGCGCGAGCGTCTGTTCGAGGTCTCTGATCCTTACCGCATCCACGTGTGTAACTTCTGCGGCCTCATCGCTATCGCCAACCTGAGGAACAACACCTTCGAGTGCAAGGGCTGCAAGAATAAGACTCAGGTATCAATGGAATTCTTAATAGTTTTATGTTTACTTTTATAAATTATTGTATTTAAGGCTCTTACAAATCTACAGGGCCCGTTTGCAAATTGCACATTTTAAAATATATTTTTGTTCCTGTTTGTGAGAAACTCACTTTCAGTACAATTCGAAAGAATTATATGACTTTTCAAACAATATTATTTGTTATGCAGTGACAAACGATCTAATTTTGTTTACAATCTGACTTAAAAAATTCATCGTAAGTTTAATCAGCTGTTAAGTTGGACCTATCTTTCACATTTAAAAATCTTATAATGAAAGTTGGTCAACATTTCAAAGTGCTCTCTAGAAATAAATAAAATGGTAGAGGAGTAAAGCCCCTATTTTTTGCTTCAAGTATTTTTTAAAAAATAACCATGATTTATTTTGTTTGCAGATTTCTCAAGTGAGGCTTCCATATGCAGCCAAACTCCTGTTCCAAGAACTGATGTCCATGAACATAGCTCCTCGGTTGATGGTTATCTAATTGTGTTTTACGAAAAAGATTTGTATTTCCCCTCTGTGATTAATTTTTAAGCCTAGTGTTGTCCAAGGAATGAAAATAATTTATCAATAATTTTTTTAAATACATGAATTGTTCAGTATTTTTCTACAATTAATTACACCTTCTATTAATATATTCCTATTTCGTATTTTATTTTTTAATATATTCCTAATGGCTGCTAAACAGAGTAAATTATAGTCGGAGTAAAATAAACAGCAGCCAGTGTTCAGGAACACAAATGGAAAAGATTAATAATTTTAAATATTTTAATCACAAATGTTAAAGACAATAAATTGAATTGTATTAAATTTGTGAAAAATCCCAAACAATGCGTTTGGGATTATTTAAAGTACACCAGATGTACAAAATTTGAATAAAGCAACTTATTTTGAACAGCAAACTTTTGAAAAATGAATTACTTGTTTGTAATCTATTAATACATATTTCAGTATTTTGTATTAACAATTTTTCATAAAGTAGCATATATTTCTTATGCATTTTTATTGCTCCTAAATCATCAGTGATCTTAGGAGGAAAGCAAACTTCGTTTACAAGAATACTTGTTTGCTCAAGGCATTCCAATTATCAATTCGTTTATATCACCGTTCTGAGAAAGTTACAATGAATTTTTGTCATGAAATCAAATTATACGTACAACAGATGGAAAACCCTATCATACCTGAATATAGTTTTCACTGAATGATATGTGAAACGTGATTATCTGCCCACGTAGATGTCAATACGTGTACTGGTTTTCTAGTGGCGATCGGGTAACTGTAATAATCGTATTAGTTCCATTGCCACCGGCGAGTTTCAGCAGTTAATTAATTAACATGGACACAAGGGCTAGGACTAGATAACCCCCAGACTGGGAATTTAATAACATCAGTGTGACACTGTCCTCCATGGATTACTTGTGTAAATTGGGCTGCATTGCTACAGTTGTGGTTTTTGTAACTTGTTTCATCATAATATAGCTCTTTTAAAGAATTACAGTTTATAAGTGTCATTCTATTTCATGATTATAATTTAATTCAAATGAATCATAACATAATTTGGTGAATTTGCTAGTATATATACTTTTAGTTTGTTTCATAATTATATGCTCGTTTTGAATTATGTAATAATAAAATAAGGTTACAGTACCTTATGCCGTCGTCAATCCGTCATTTTGTCATGATGACTAGTTTCGGAGCATTTGCTTCATTGTCAAATCTTGATGTCAATTAAAATCAGTAGAGCACAGTCTTTGTCATGGTTTAAAAAAATAAATAACACAATACACACAAACGGACGAACAGTACACTTAACATTTAGAACGACAAAAATTCAATTATTCCTAACGTGGCCGGAATCTAACAATTATGTAACAATTCATTTGTTTTGAATTGTTCACTGTAAACATATTTCCATTTATTTTAGTTTTTCTTCAAATGACTAAAGATATACATGCTATACCTGGTAAAACTATATGACCATAAAGATTCTTTAAATATCTTATACTCTAAAATCTAAAACAAGCTCCGTTTGTCCAGGCAAACTTTTTTTTTCGCCCCAAGGATTTTTGATTTTTTGATTGAATATGGGGGTTTTGGCCACCAGAAATCGATTGGAGCTGGTCCCATGCCTGGGAAAAATCCGGTTTTCATTCTAGAGCCCTTCAAAGTTTCCATGTTATCCTTATGGAAATTTTTAAATTGAACAAATATCAGCTGATAACTGTAGATAAAATAAACCAGTGTGTTACATCTTTAACCTGTGGTTTTAGGAAAATCATACCAATGTGCAGCAACCCTTCCGCCTGGCGAGTGAGCAGAGCGAACGAGCTTTGTGTTAGAAACGAAAGTAATAATTTTACCGAGCTTGCTCGGTCCCCCTGGTACTAATCTATAACTCATGCTCTGCTGCAGGCCCGCGGTTTGTGCGTGATGCGTTATGGGCCTGAAAATTATCTGCGTTTCCCCTCCCCCCCTCCCCCCGATTTGAATTATCAAATAAAGATACCCAAATCATGAGACATAGGCCTTAAACGATTTGTCTCACTCATTCGCATCATAAAAAAGATAGAACTAGTTTTACTGTATTCACTTTCTTCGATCAATATTAGGATTACCCGCATTGTAAAGTATCTAAAAATTTTAATTGTCAATGAAATTTAAGTTTTCCTTACATTCATACTTTATTACCAAGGAAAATCTTTAAAATGTCAAAGGAGTTTAAGGATAAAAAAGTCTCACACGTGGGCACAAAACAAATTTATAAAGAAAAACAACATTGCCAACAATCAACCGGCAACACTCAGGATGCAGCCTGTTGCTGTAGTGGATCATGAGTGTGACCGAGAATGGAGAGGAATCCACTGGCGCACGATTTAAAATTGTTTTCTTTTGCTTGCGCCCCAAACAAACCTAAAACTTGCAAAATCAGCCCTGCTCTGCTGTAGTGATAAAAAATATGCAAAATACAAGCAGACACTTTACTGTAGTGTAAATTCATCTAATGCGATTCTTTGCTGTATTTTTTGTTTTTTGGTGCCAAACCTAAATAATATGCTCCCAGACTATAATCTTGTTACATTCACAAATATTTAAGTACGTTTCTTTTAACTACAGATGATTTAGAGGTTATATATAATTTATTTATTGTTAAAACGATCGTTTGAGTCTGTAGAGTATGTTTATAATTTAAAGCTATAATATCACAAAAAATTAATTCGTTGGTCACAACGCCTTTTTTATATTCAATATAGAAGTTAACTTCAAATAAATATTTCCATTTGGTTTTCCTCCAATTAGTGATGAATTTGAAACATGAAAGCAATCCTTTAAACCCTTAGATGCTTTATCCAGTCTAACAACTGTCAAAGTCCCTCAAAGCTGTTTGAACAAGTAACTGAATTATTAGAGACTCGTTTTGAACTGCTCGGTGAACAATGGGCGACCGTCACAAAGTGCTAAACTCTCTAAATCACTAATTCCTCGTCAATTGAGTCTTAGCAAATAACCTGATTGCTCCAGTTTAATATAAAATCCCCGTAGGTTACCGCAAAACCCATTATAATTTATTTTATCTTTAATAAAATGCATGTTCAAAACAAAATTTCAATTAATCCTTTAGGTAGCAGTATTTTATTTGTACCGTACATATTATTCTTTTTATTCTTATTATTCTTATTATCTTTTTATTTGATTTTTATAATAAAAAAATGTACAATAAAAAAATACTGTTGTATTTTTATTATTAAATTAATTTACTCATCTACATGGTGAATTAAATTTAAGTGAATGTTTTAATCTGGGTTACTTCTTGCTAAACTTTTAAACGGTCGAAAACACCTAATTTTCAGGCTATTTTAGAGGACCTGATTGAATTGTTTACTGATTTCAAGTTCAAAGTTGTTTGAAGGGAAAATGTGTATCATTCCAGAATTGAATTGTCTTATACAAGGTACAAACACCATTTTTCATCATTCTACTATTAACTATATAAACCCTATGAAAAATGTTACCGCAATCACTGATTGAAATACACAGTTAATCAATAAAACATCAATAATACAATGTTTTAATTGTGTTATTCTTACAGCATAGTAGCCAAAGGAAAAGAAATCGTATGTTCATATTAACTAGGTAAATTAAGTATATTTGAAACTCCAACAATATAACATAACATCTGACTGTACAACCCTAGCTAGAGAATAAATTTGTCGGTCCTATATTCAAAATGCTACTCTCTGCCAACTTTAAATTAACTTTTAATTAATTAAATCCAATAATTCAATTCAATTAATTTTTAAAAGAGCTGATTGAAGTTTAGTGTGGTAAACACATTGAAATTTTAAATACACCACCTGGGGCCCATTTCATAATAAAGTACAAACTAATATTATTTGTAAATCAGCTGATCGCCTAATGCAAATCTTATGGAAATTACAAGTTACAACTTGTAACTTGTAACTAGTAGATTATTATGAAATGGGCCCCAGGTATACAAAACCAATAGACATCACCGTTTGTTTTACATTTGGTTTAACACATACATGTTTAAATTCAAAGAGCATACATGTGAAATATAAAACTACTATTGCAAAGGAATAGTTTTAGAGTAATGAGGATCATGCGACAGGTGTAATTATGTGGATGTTGGCTGTGGTTAGACCATGCAATAAATCTGTTTGACACCGCTCAATGATTGAGCGCAATGGATGTCACAAACGTTCTCATTGTTAACCGAGTTCGCTGAAATTGAATTTGAAGAGCTGAAAACCAAATACGTGATGAAAACTACATTGAAGTTGTTTCTAATGAGTAAAGGCTATACAAATACTTAATCATATTATTGTTGTTTGTTTATTATTAAGTTTTTATACCTAAATTTTATTAAAATCTAGTTTTGTTGTGACTTTAGATGGCCACTTTTATATGAATTTATTTTATATAATATTGGCATGATTGATGTAAAGACACAGGTAAAGTTTTAAGCCCTTGAAAATTGCATCGTATATTTTAAGATCTAAATGACAATATTGAACGATTTAGATTTTTTGTTACATTTTACTTAGATATTATTGCAAGATATTTCAATATTGTAAGGTATATTTTTAATGAATTACTTAATCTTGTTTTGATTTTATTTTACTATCAAAACATATTTTAAAGCTACATTTTAAAAAGTAAATTAGTTTTCGCCAGTCCAATTAAAAAAAAAAATTCTAAATGCAATTTAGAATAAAATAGGCTTCAGACTCTAGCTAATTAATTACTAGAGCAAAGAATGCACAAGACACTAGAGAAAAGGTTTCCTGACAATAAATGTTAGAGAGAAAGAGAGAGAACAAGTCCAAGAGAAAGACAATGGCTGGGTTTAATCAACATAGAAAACAATTTCGATTGCAAGAATACAGTCATACCATTGTTACAGAGACAATAGACTATAATAACTGCTAACAACTGATTGCTCTGCTTTAATTTGATGCACCTGTACTTCACCGACGGTCATATTACTGTTTGTACCATACTAATGTCATAGTTTGTAAGCAGTGAAAACTAAAAGTTATTAATATTAAAAAAATATAGACCCTAATATTTTAGGTTTCTAAGAAATAGTAATTTAAAATAAGAAGGCCATAAAAGTGTGTTGATTAAATATATCTCTTTGTATATCATATGACTCACTACTGGGAGTAAATTTTCAAGGTCCTTGGATTTCAATAAGGTTTGGATAAACTCCGCCACTAAAATGGTGGAACGTTGCAGCACAAAATTTCATTATAAATTTAATATATTTCACTTTAACTGTTTTATAACTGGAAATTGTATTCTGCTTTAATTTTAATATGCATCTATTCAGTTATGGAACTTGTTTAGTTTCCATTAAACCTAAACCCAATATTAGTGGCAATGCAAGGATTTGTAAAATTGAAAGACAATTAAAAAAAATCTTAAACTTTTACTTGACGAATGTCCATATAAAATTTAATAGTGTTTCACTGTATACTGGGAAAACTTAATAATACTGGGAAAACAAAAGAAAATAAATTATTGGACTCACAATTAAAAAAATTTTATATAAGATAATTACGTATTACTAGAAAATACCTATAAAGGTATTGTTATTATTAAGAGTAAGCTTGTTCCACGCGTACGGAAATGAACGGCAACATAAGCAAAATAATCCTAGCTCCACGCTATTAAAAAAAACTTACATATTACATTACATATATTAATTACATCGAATTGGGTTATAAGTTTTTTGTTTTTTTTTTCATTCAAAATATTTAATTACCAGTAGGTACTTTTTACAAATTTTATTATTTTAGTAAATATATTTTCTTCATTATTATATGTTAGTAAAAAAAACATCTTTCTAGTATTCATAAACTATTTAAAAATATTTTATATTTAACAAATTGAATTATATTTAGTGCAGTCGCACACAGTGCAACAGACTGAAAATAGTTTCCAAAACACATGCTTACTGCATGTGTGACAACAAACAACTCAAGCACCAATTAACCAAGCCTTAAACACCGTTATTTACAGCCCATAATGCATTTCTTATGAAAAATTAAATTACTTCTCATAACATTTATTACTTAACAGAATAACCTCAGAAACAAACTTGACCTTACGTATTATGCCTAAAATCTACTGTGAAAGTTTGAAGTCGATCTGAGGCTTCTTGCGAACGTAATCGTCGGTCAATGATATCCGGATTTGTCACTACACTGAGCGACCAACAGTCATGAATGAGGATTTCACTCCGATCCGTCCATCCCATTATTATCATATTTCTTTAAGGTAAGCTCGTTTAATATCTCAGTAGTCTGTCATACATTTTATTCTTTTGTATTAAATGACGTGTTGTATCCACACGGTGAACTATCTCAATCTAACGTTCGGCTGATTCAGTAATAACTCCGTGTTTATTTTCTTACACTTTGGCTGTGCAATAATCGCTGTCGGATATAGACTGCATTAAAAAGAAAGTAACATGTTTAACAAAAATAGCCATGGTTAAAGAGTCAAACACTTGTATGCATCAGAGTATAACATAGATGTTTTAAAGGCAGTGTAGTGGGGCACTAATAAACATACAAAGGAAGCTTTATACTAGGGTGGAGTACCGGAATGAACTTTTCTCCTTTTGATACAACTTGCCCCAATATTAGGACTTATTCATTAAATTCTTTAGTCTTTTCAACCTAGGTAAATTTACGTTTTTTTAGCATTCAATAAAATTTTTTCTTTCTTCAAATTTAGTATAAAAATATAATTATTTCTTGTGAAAGTGTGCCAATCTGTTCAAACCGAACTATAAACTATCACTTTTATTCCTGAAATTAGTAATTTTATAATCTTATTTTTAATCTTATCTGAACATAATTTATGTTCATCTTTTGAAGGTGGGATAGGCTTCTACTCTCAACTTGTTTAGTGCAAGGGTAATGTCCTCCGTAAAACTTATCTATAATTTTTTTGTAATTCCACTTTTTCTTAGTTTTTTTTTTCTGTATTGAACCCATTTTTTTTTGTAGTCAAATACTTCCATAGCCTGTTATGCAGGCCAAGTATAATAAGCTGAGCCGGTCAACCAGTTCATTTGAGCAATTCCAAAATACCTTATAATAATAAGGCCAGCGCAAAAAAAAAAAAAAAAAAAAAAAAAAAAAAAAAAAAAAAAAAAAAAAAAAAAAAAAAAAACAGTTGTAGGCTAATATTTAAATTCATGTGGAAGTCATCAACTACTAAATGTAAACATAGATAATGAAATTGGTTGGCTACCATTTGAAAACATGATATTTGGTCGTTTGACAAATTGGTAAACTTTTAAAAATTTTTTTTATCAATTTATTATAAAATTAGTCATTATTTTTATATATTTGCAGTAAGATGAAACACGTTCATCTTTTGGATGGACGAATTTTTTGTATTTAATTGTGCTAATTCCGCGAGCATAGAAACGTGGAACACAAGATTGAGCACAGAAAAAAACCACTTTCCGTCCTAGAGATAAAAACTACTATTTTCAATTTCCAAATCACTAAAGCACTTTGGAAATCCTTTTAAACTTAATCATTAGTTTAACAACCATCATTGACTGGTTAAACAACCTTCTTTCCAATAAAGATTACACCACACTAACTTCTCTTGTCATACCAAAAATAAAACCTGTAATATTATTAATTTCCTAAATACATTGAAGTTAAAAGTTGAAAATATTACGGCTTACAATCAGGTGTGAGACTACGTTGACAGGGCAGAGGGACAGCATCAACATGTAATGCCTCAATAAATATGCATTGAAGCCAGGAGAAAGCATTGGCAGGCTTAAGCATTGCATTATTGGCAGGTCAGAGCATCAACGTGTTTTAAAAGCCTCAGTAGTTGTAACTTTTTTCAAACCTCTAATTGTCCCATTGTGCCATAAAGCCTTTGTGGTGATCTAAAGAAGTTTGATTTTTTCCCATAAGAATAACATGGAGCAAATTTTCATATTCATTAACACTGAAACTTTTACCTTTAACATAACTGTCCAAGCAAAAAAATATCTTATAACCTCATTTTAGATAATAATTCATCATAAAATGCCAATTTTCACTTTTTAATTTCACTCCATTTGTTTATTAATTTCAGTTTTCTATACATTAAAAATAATCTTTGCCATATTAAAATATTTATGGAAAAAATTGTGACAAAACTAATAATTTATGATGCTAAAGTGTTTCAAAGAAGAAGCCAAGGTATTTTTATGCAAGGCATTTTTAGTTTAACAGGAAATTAACAGAGATAATGGCTTTGAAATTTAGTCTATCCCAACTTTACATTTTACACTATATTTACAGATAACACGGAATATCTTGGCCTGTGATGATCATTTACAGTTTAGTCCTGGATCTGACAATACATTCCGTAGGAAAATCGCGTATAGTCAATTTGACTTTTTTAGTTGAATATATGTGTCTTAGGAAGTGTTTTGCACTTAGGTGTCATTTCGGCATCTGGTAGGTTTACCCGCTATGACGTCATCAAGATGGCGGAAAGTGATATTTTTTAATTGCTTATATTTCAGATGTTATTTATCGGATTTTGATAAATCTTTTTTTGTTTTAAAGCTCATCAAAAGACCTATCTTTTTTGTATTTACTATTTTTTTATGCACTTATTAGTTTTTCCATAATATTTAAAAAATTGAATTTTAAAAATAGAATTTTGTAAATTTTTGCTTATAGCTTGTTTACTAGTGAGAAATTGGCAATTTTACTTCTTATCAAAGTTGTTTGTCTTTTAATACCCTTTCTAATGATACCACACATGGGGGGATAAATCCTAGGAATAATGCAGAAAAACGCCTGAAACACCGATGCGATCGCTACAATTGGTACGTGCCTGAACAATGGTACATGTATCATTTTATTGTTGCATATCTACCAATAATGTATTTCATCTGTTCAACTAGTTTATAACTACTCTCTAATAACAAAAAGTTATTTTTTGTTTATCTAATGTTGTTGCACTCCATTATCACAGGGTGTACAACAACTATAACGAAGCTATAGTGTTAAAATTTTAATGAAAAAAATCATTACATTACCTGAAATGATTTTTATATTATTTACGTCAGTTTAACTTATATAAATACACTTATTTGATATAAACGCATATAAAACATTTTAAAGCATGTTATTAGTTATTTTACTGTGAAAGCAATGCCAATACAGATGTACTTTATTATTCGTCCGTCATCGTTTAAATATGTTATATTTTTGTTTACATTAAGTTTATCAGAAATAATTTTAAATTAAAAATTTATACCACTGTTTTAGAATTAACATTTCTTGTTTTATTGTGTATTTGAAATAAAAGTTCTATGTTGAATAATTTTTATTGTTTAGTGTGACTTAAACTTAAATACTAACTAATGTTGTTTTAGAATAAACACACAGAAAGTATTGTTATCAACAGTGATCGATTTCAGGGGGAACGCGGCGGAACGGCATTCCCGTACCTTTGAAAAATAATTAAATAAAAAATTTAAAATAAAAAAATAAAAAAATAAAATTAAAAAAATTAATAATTATTATTTAAAATTAGGGAAAGCCTTAAAGTCAAGTATAGACCTTAAAGTCAAGTATAGTTTGTTAAATCAACATTAATAATATTTTTAGTTTCATCCCAGTCCTTTAATTTAGTTTTCTTTCAAGTAATATTGGATGTTAAATAAAAAGTTTTTAATACAATATGATGTTCTTCTTAACGCGAATATTTTCAAACTAGCAGAAAAATTAGGCCTTATCTAGATTTTACATTGTTAGTTAATACAGTTTTAAAGATTTAATAAAAATCATTAAGTCTTAAAAATATCCACGTTAAGAAGAACATCATATTGTATTAAAAACTTTTTATTGAACATCCAATATTATTTGAAAGAAAACTAAATTAAAGGACTAGGATGAAACTAAAAATATTATTAATGTTAATTTAACAAACTATTAAACTTATATTACAACAATTATACTTGACTTTAAGGGTTTTCCCTAATTTTTAAAAATAATTATTAATTTTTTATTATTTTTTTGTATTTTTTTAATTTCAAATTTTTTATTTATTTTTTTTTTAAAGGTACGGGAACGCCGTTCCGCCGCGTTCCCCCTGAAATCGATCACTGCTTTACACTATAACTTTTTACCGTACTTCGCCTGAATGTTATTTATTTGCCCTCGTAATATAAAGTCAATACATTTATTCCAAGTTTAAATAATAGTGTGATCCATTTATTTAATGTTTAAAACCCATTAGTTTCACTTAAAATTCTGACGGAGTAGAGGTCTCCATAAAGTTAAATTTTAACATCTTAAATTCACTAAAACTAACCATTTAGCTTCAAAAACTCGAAAAATTTTCACCCCACACCCCCCCCGTGTTACCCTCTGCAGAAAATACCCCCCCCCCTCCAAATTGAATGCTGTGTTCGCCCCTGACTGCTATATGTATACTGTTCAATATATTACTGTTTAACTAATGCTGAACTTATGTTTGACATTTCTTAGATTCTAATCATAATAATTTTTGCACAAAGAATTATCAACACTTCTACATTTGCACAATGTGCAACATGGGACTTTATTCTTTTTGCACACAGATGTGGACTTATCACATTTCATGCACCTTTCATGAACCATCCCTGTCTTTGATACTAAAGTGTTGTTGTCCACTTGAAATCCAAATTCCAGTGGATCGAATAAATGAAATTCTACATCAATGCAATCTTTCTGTAAGTACGTATGGTAATATGCCCATATATCTGGACCTGATTATACAAGTAAGTTTGGCACGAAAAAGCCCATATGAGTGTGTTATCCAAAAAACTTTTGAAGTTTGGATTTTGGAAACTCAAAATTTCCAACCGAAATTGAATCAAGCTTATTTTCTGTCGAGATTTATTTAGTCCAGGTATTCATAAAAGGTTCTAAAGCAAAGAATTTGGACGAACTCAGTATGGATTTTTTATCATGGAAAAATGCCAGTATCGGAGACCATCCACCGACCAGCCGAAGCGCCAGACAACACTTACCGTACTCAGGGCATATTACCATTTTTACTTACAAAAACATTGCATTGACGAGGAATTTCATTTATTAGATCCACTATAATTTAGATTTCAAGTGGAATATATCACTTCAGTACCAAAGATTCCATAAATGTAGAAGTGTTGATTCTCTGTGCTAAAATTATTATAATTAGAGTCTAAGAAATGTCAAGCATAAGTTCAGCATTAGTTAAACAGTAGTATTGAACAGTATACATATTGCAGTAACATTCCAGAAGAATGATAATAGTAGCAGTAGGCCTATGTGTTAAGAGTCACTGTTTGTTATTTGCATTTCAACTAACAAAAAATACCGTATTTTATGACAATACTTTCTGTGTGTTTATTCTAAAACAACATTAGTTAGTATACAGGGTTAGGCAAAAGTCTGGACACCCCCAGTTAACTTTTTAACGCGTTGCAGTAGGAAAACCAAACTCGGCACATGTTTACAACATCAAAATCTGCACTTTTTCATCAACCACACAACTTTACCCCTGCCCCCAAAATGGGGTATTTTGGGGGCAGCTCCAAATTTTCAAATGTAAACCCCTATCGAGTGACCCCTCATTTTAAACGGTTTATCAAGAGAAATTGAATGGCTCAAACCGGATGTTGATATCTCATCTCTAACCAAAATGGCAGCCATTTTAAAATTCGAGAAGGGTGAATTGACATTTGTTAAAATCAAATCGGAAAATAGCTTTTTAGAATTTATAATTTCTTGAATTATTTTAGAATTGAACCTAGTAGCAGAAATGAACTAGTAGGTTCAATTCTAAAATAATTCCAGATATTCTCAATTCTAAAAAAAACTAATTTCCGATTTAGTTTCAACAAATGTCAATTTACCTTTCTCGAATTTTAAAATGGCTGCTATTTTAGTTAGAGATGAAATATCGACATCCGGTTTGTGCCATTCAATTTCTCTTGATAAACCGTTTAAAATGAGGGGTCACTCGATAGGGGTTTACATTTGAAAATTTGGGGCTGCCCCCAAAATACCCCATTTCGGGGTTAGGGGCAAAGTTGTGTAGTTGATGAAAAAGTGCAGATTTTGATGTTGTAAACATGTGCCGAGTTTGGTTTTCCTACTGCAACGCGTTAAAAAGTTAACTGGGGGTGTCCAGACTTTTGCCTAACCCGTATAAGTTTAAGTCAAAGTACATCTGTATTGGCATTGCTTTCACAGTAAAATAACTAATAACATGCTTTAAAATGCTTTATATGTGTTAATATCAAATAAGTGTATTTATATAAGTTAAAATGATGTAAATTATATAAAAATCATTTCAGGTAATGTAATGATTTTTTTTTTCATTAAAATTTCAACACATAGTTTCGTTATAGTTGTTGTACACCCTGTGAATATGGAGTGCAACAACATTAGATAAACAAAAAATAACTTTTTGTTATTAGAGAGTAGTTATAAACTAGTTGAACAGATGAAATACATTATTGGTAGATATGCAACAATAAAATGATACATGTACCATTGTTCAGGCACGTACCAATTGTAGCGATCGCATCGGTGTTTCAGGCGTTTTTCTGCATTATTCCTAGGATTTATCCCCCCATGTGTGGTATCATTAGAAAGGGTATTAAAAGACAAACAACTTTGATAAGAAGTAAAATTGCCAATTTCTCACTAGTAAACAAGCTATAAGCAAAAATTTACAAAATTCTATTTTTAAAATTCAATTTTTTAAATATTATGGAAAAACTAATAAGTGCATAAGAAAATAGTGAATACAAAAAGATAGTTCTTTTGATGAGCTTTAAAACAAAAAAAAGATTTATCAAAATCAGATAAATAACATCTGAAATATAAGCAATTAAAAAATATCACTTTCCGCCATCTTGATGACGTCATAGCGGGTAAACCTACCAGATGCCGAAATGACACCTAAGTGCAAAACACTTCCTAAGACACATATATTCAACTAAAAAAGTCAAATTGACTATACGCGATTTTCCTACGGAATGTATTGTCAGATCCTGGACTAGTTCAGACAATTGGAGTAGAGCGACGAAGTTTCAGATTGTTGCAGACTGTTTTTAGTACCATATGTTTACCGTAAAAGTGGGTGACTTTGGACAGTAGGGTGACTTTGGACAAAATGCAGGGTAATTATTTTCGCGTGGTGGCAAATTTGTCTGTGACAGAAAAATGCTGTTGTTTGTTATTGTTCTTCTCAGCTGACTCCACAGATTCATGAGGTGTTGTTCAGAGCTCTCAATTTTGGAGGGAAGTCTAAGTTTCTTTACCTCAAAGTCTGACATCGGTATTTGTTAAAATACATGGTGTTAAAAACTTCATATGCTTAGGTAAGACTATTAATATTCATGCCATGGTTCTTAAATATGTTTTTACCATGTTCAATGTGAACAAAGTTATGAAATAACCATTAAAATATCACTTATCAAAAATTTTTAATTAATATTTTTGTCTTTAAAATGCATTTTGCGGGTGACTTTGGACATTGTCCAAAGTTACCCTCTACTTTCTTACCTAGACCTAATTACATAAAAACTTAAGATTTAAGACAGAAATTTTAACTTTTATTTGTTTAAGGTTTAACTTTTATTGTTTGTTTGCTTTTTGATAACGACTGCAGGCCTTCATAAGCATATTCTGACTTTTTTTTTCTTTGCCAAAATTTGGTGGCCTGGTATTAAACCATGAGGCTCCGATGTTCACTCTATTCTGACTTGTACTGCTTGTGAATTATAGACTAAGAAGATTGGGAAATATCAGAGAATAATTGTAATAGTTATATTATTAATATAATTGTATTATATTAATATTATGAATGACATTAATACATTATAAATGTATTAATATGTTATTAATACATTTATGAGATATTAATATCATTTATATTATTATCATTAATATCATAACATATATATATTTCATGATACTAATATATTATAAAGGTATAAAAGTATTAATATATTATATTATAATACAAATTAATAATAAAATATAAAACGTTCCCTTTAATTGCAATAATTATATTACTGTACATAAATGATTATATATCAATTTTTTAAACTCCAATTTAGGTCAAATGTGTTATAATAATTTTTTTCTAAACAATATTAATGTCCAAAGTCACCCTACACTATTCTAACATTGGAAAAAGACCACAAAAACATGTGTGTCCAAAGTCACCCAACTTTGCGGGTGACTTTGGACAAAGAGGTTTTTTAAAATATATATATATTTATACATTATAAAAAAAATTAATATTTAGTAAATGTAATCTATAGATCAAGACTAAACTTTAAGGCATACTTCCAACTTTTTAATTCAAACTTATGTGTGTTTTAATAAAGGTCAAAGTTGAAATTTGTCCAAAGTCACCCTACTCTACGGTACCAATTTGAATCCAGAAGTGGAGTATGTCAGACGCCAAGATATTCTGCGATATCTGTACAAATATTTACACTGAGTTTTAGTTATTTTACATGGCACTGTATCGCGGCAAGGGATTAGGGATTAGGTATTAACATAAAATTATACAGTAGTCTTAAAATTATGTATAGAATCAAAAAATACCATAGAAAGTGGGGGTTTGTATTTCAAATTTATGACCCGGTCTGGGTAGGTTACTACTGGTACACACTGTATATCGAAATTGTCATCAATGAATAGAGCGTAACTTGTTTACCTATAACGGCACAATTGGTTTTTGTGGAAAATTAATTGTGTAGATTTTAAAAGGGGTGTACGGGTGGTCTGGGACACCCGGTATAATTCAGTTTATAACAGAAACTCATAAATAATTGTAAGAATAAAGAAAAACTGATGCGGAGTTTGAAATAAAGCGAGTTCAGGGATCGAGTTGTTTGCCAAAGGAAGGCCAAAGGGTAACGAGCGTGTGTAAAGGTGAGTGTGTTTGCACTTTGGCATTTTATGTAAATACTGTTTAACAGCCTTAAGAGTTTGAAGTACCTGCGCCATCTTGGTTTTTAGTCCCATAAAAACAATGTTAATTATAGGTGTCTTTAAAACACTATCTTGATAATCTTGCATCAGATTCGCATGAAACTTGAATATGTTCACCATAATGGTATGGCTGTTTATGTGACGTGGATACATTTTTAATAAACCTCCTAAAAATATTTAACACGGTTTAAAAATGGTGTTAGTATACATAGTTTTTTATTCGTTATTCGAGTGGATAATGTTTTCAATTAATTTTCTATCGCGTCAAATGAAAGACACATTGGTAAAATTTAAAATTACATCAAGTTTGTAGTTTAAAGACGAAAAACAAATTCACAGTAATGTTTCAAATTTAACATTGCTTTATGGGACAAAATACCGTAATGGCATTAGGTACTGCAGACTCTTAAGCATGTGAACTTAGCTTTGAGAATATTTTTGACATGTCTTAAGATTTTTACCCATCCATGAAACAAATACTAATCAATTTATTATGTTTAAGTTACCTATGTAAAATATTCAAATAAGTACTCAAATAATTGTTATTCTTATTGAAAAATTAATATGTTATGTTTTTAAATTAGTTACTTTCTTTAGAATCAATAAAGTCATTACGCTAACTTCATCATTGCCATATTTTGGTTGTAAAAAAATTAAATTTCATGTGTATACAAAGTATTTTAAAAGAGTTACCTACTAGAGTAAATTTGTTTACCCTTATTTACATACTTCAAGCATTGACCTACAAAAAGAGTTATTAACCCCCTTATTAAGAGAAGGGTTTATAACTAGTTCTACTGGCATTATTCATAAAAATCAACTAAGCGAGATATTGTTTAATTTGCTTTATTTTACAAAATTAACATCGACCTTATAGTATAATAATAGCTAGTTTATTGAAATCATAGGACTAACATTTATTAATTTAACTGTTCAACAGTAATTTCCGTTCATTTAAGTGGAATAAAGGAAAAAAATGAGGTTGTACGACTGAAGGTCCCAGGGTAAAATCAACGAGCGTTAATAATTAAATATTTTGCAGAGTACGACTGAAGGTCCCAGGCCAGGCCCTAATTAGTGCTGGGACCCTCAGTCGTCCCCTGCAACGCAGGTAAGGCCGCGGCGCGGTGTGGCGAGGCACTGACAACCACGACACCTGAGGCCGCGGGCTCTCGATGCACTGTCACTGTCACGGTGCTCCGGGGTTCCTTCGTCACCAGACGTTGCAGTCGAAAGCGATCATTCTATTTCTTTGCATAGTTCAATTTCATAAAATGAAAGACTGCCTCTTGTGTGAGTGTAGTCTTTCAGGTACATGCTAAGCGCTAACGTAAGCTCTTCAATTCCCTGTGATAGAAAAAGTGTTTTGAAACTTATATTTTTGAAAACAAAATACCGGACGATTTTAATAGTATGACTTTATATGTTATAATATACTTAACACAAATAATGAAAAAAGTTAAATTAAAACATTGAGACGATGATGAAATATTTTGGGTAAATTTTACATTCATTACTATAAGGCAAACTTCATGCTAAAAATTTGTAAGCTCTGAGTTTAGGCTAATATAGGATTCATTCAACAAATTTCAAAATCAAGTGGTCAATATCCTATACTATAATATGAGCACTGTCTGAAGGGATGTGTTTTCCACCATCTCGAAATCTAGCGGGTATGTAGATTTTGCTTAAACTTTACATTCAAGACTGTTTTTGGCCCAAAAATAACTTTAGAAGCAGCCTCAACCTCAGAAAAAATCAAGTTTTCTCTAAAATTAAGTTTAAAAATTGTAATTTTTAAGATTGTTCTTATGGGTTGATATTTTGTTACAAAATAACAACTAAAAGTAAAAAAAAATAAAGGAACATTAATTTTTAGCAGGTATTTAAATAGCTGTTAACTGGAAAGAGGGTAATGTAAATTTAATAGCTTAATTACCATGACACTATAACAAAAAGTGAATTAAAACCAACGAGCAAAGCTCGGTTAACCTGGTACTTGTAGCTGTTAACCTGGTACCAATATTGCCGTTAATAACATAGTTCTTTTTTGTAATAAATTAACTTAAATTGTTTGGAAAAGATTACCCCTTCGTCCCAAACAATAAAACGGTATTATTATTTTTTCGGAGTGAATAATCTACCGGTATTGTAACAATATGGCACCTAGCCAAAGTCTCACGTTTGCGTGCAGTGCAAAAATATTTATTTTTGTCTCAGTTGCTCATGAGGGTAAGCAATGTTCCCTGTCACCCCTCGTCAAATTATCTTAATCCCCCAAGTGCAGGGGACGACTGAAGGTCCTTCCTCGAACCCTCATTAGGGCTGGGACCTTCAGTCGTGGTCTGCAAAAGAGGTACAAAAATTACAGATCATTTCTGACCCTGGGACCTTCAGTCGTTCTACCAAAAAATGAAATAAATACAGCTTAAACACAAACAATATAATTAGTTATATATTCATTTATTCATTTGTTCATTTGTAAAGAATTTATTTATTTGTTAAACTCTTATGCTGTAAAAATATTGGCTAAGCCGTTGGAATGAAAATAAATAAATTAATATCAAGCTAGTATAGAGGGCATGACCATCACCACCAAAACCTTCTCCATTCTTTAGAACTGTTTCCTATAAAAGCTCTTGGCATTTGGCATTATTAAGTCTGCTTACGCATTATGATTTGATACGTTACTGTTCTTCTCCTTGTTGAATTCGGTTCAGGGCCGCCAAGAGAATTTTTGTGGCCCGGGGCAAAGTTTTGGTGTGAGGACCCCCCGACCACCCCCCCCCCCCCCCCCCCCACAACGCTCGGTGCATCCCTGCCCGTTGCCGTCTGTGTTCGAACCAGATGCAATATAGGCTACACATTTTTAGTTTTATTTCTTTGGATATTTATTTTGTATCTATGCACACAATCTGCTTTCTTTTCTTAAGTGGTTCATAAATATTTTATTTGTATTATTTTAAGATAAGGGTAAATGTACTTAGGTTTACAGTAGGCCTACATAAAATAATTTGATCAAACTTCCACTTTGGCTGGGTTCGAGGCCTGTACGCCACTTCATCCGATTTTTAAGGTGTTGTGAAAACCGTACACTTCATCCGAGGGCTAGGTCAAGCAAAAAAGGGTCATTAGTCTCTCCAAACGGAGCTGCCAAAATAGTACACTTCATCCGACGGCCGGCGCCGCGGCGGTCGGTCGGCAGTTAACAGCCGCGGTAGAAAAATCCACTCTATCTTAGAGGGGTGTGTCGCACTGGGTTTATTAAATAAATATTACATTGGGAACTGTATTAAATTAATGAAAATTACATTATTATGTTTTCCATTAATCTAATAGAAATGGGTGCTGTAACGAAATATCAAAGAAACCCTACCTAGTGAATGTACAACCAAATTTTACCAAGTTATGTCAACAAATAAGCGAGAGACAGGGTTGATTTCCCGTAAGATTTACAGGGGAAACCTATTTTTGATTTTTCTTCGTAGAATGTTAAGCCAAGGTAAAATTTCAAAATGCTAAATCGTTTGGTATTCAAGGTTTTAAAACGGGTTTAGTTGAATTGTTGAAGTTTGAAAATTGAGGTCGAAAATACCTAAACCTATTTTTGACCACGTTGAAACCGTATAAAACCCCGTTCCCCTAACCTGATCATGCTGGTACGCGAACACATTAAATTAAATTTGGTCTTACACCTTCATACTAAATTTCATCAAAATCGGTTTCCCCTTCAAAAGTTATCAGTTACACATTAAAGTTAAAGTTACGACGGACACATAAAAATGAACGAATGGTGTTTGTGGCCTCTGGGGACCTCAACATGAAAAAGTAACATGTCCGGGCTTAGGTCTTACCGTGGCTGTAATAGCATATTCCCTATTGGAAAATTCTCTAAAAATAATAGTAATGTAAAAAATTATTGGATTTCATAATTTAGTACAATATTTATCATCGCTATTATCAAAAATTCATTAGTTAAATGGGGTTTGAAACACATCCCTTTCAGCCAGGGCAAGTATATAACCAACCACCCCCTTCCTTCCAGAAGCATGGATATTTTAAATTATATTTGAATACGGGCACAGGATAACAACGCAATTTAAATTAATGTAATACAGTTCCCAATGTAGATGGTTATTTAATAAAGCCAGTGCGACACACCCCTCTAAGCTAAGGTGGAATACTCTACCGCGGTGGTGTACTACGGCGGTTAACCGCCGACCGCCAGCCGTCGGATGAAGTGTACTATTTTGGCAGCTCCATTTCGATCGTACTAATGACCCTTTTTTGCTTGACCTGACCCTCGGATGAAATGTACGGTTTTCAAAACACCTCAAACATTGGATGAAGTGGCCTACAGCCGGGTTCGAGAGTGCTTATTGGAAAGCTACCACGTGGTTTTAGGCCTAACTTAAGTATTTTGAAATGGCTAAGCTTAGGCTACAGGGAAAATTATAAAAATGCATTTTATTTTAAAATGGTTAAGCAATTACATTTTATTTTACTAAACACTTTTTAAAGGCCATTAGATAATTCAGTGTTGGTTCTTAAGCAAAACTAAGTACCATTCACAAAAAAATAACAAACTCGCAAACGTTTCTTTCTTGCCTTCAATATGGCAATTTCATTTATGACATTATTAAAAGACACTTTTATCTTTTGATATACTTGGACCAATAACAAACGCAAACACGACAATATTAGTCGAAGCCGTGAAGAATCAGCAGGGCCGCCGAGAGAATTTTTGTGGCCCGGGGCAGAGTTCTGGTGTGAGGCCCCCCCCATCGAACAGTGCATCCCTGCCCGTCACCGTCTGTGTTCAAACCAGATGCAATATAGGCTACACATTTTTATTTTTGTTTCTTTGGATATTTATTTTGTATCTACGCACGCAACTTGCTTTCTTTTCTTAAGTGATTCATAAATATTTTATTTGTATTATTTTAATTAATTGATATTTTATAATTATTTATAATTAATTAATTTATAATTTATAATTAATTATTTTATATGATTTGACTGGAACCAATTCCAATGCAAATGATAACAATGATACCCTAAATCATTCTATACAGGAGCTAGAAAATAGTTTAATTGAAAATAAAAGCCTAGCAAATACAGAGAGTGATGAAGACAAGTTAGAAATGGCAGCAAAAATAGGAGCAGCTCTGTTAGAAGAAAATACATATTTAAAAGAAAAAAAACGAACTTCTACAAATTAAATTGGCAAACTTCGAGGCAAAAATAGAAGAAATGGAGCAAGATGAAGAGAAACATAGTAAAAAAATAGAAGACTTGATGCAGATAATAACTGAAAAAGATGCTCAAATCACTAAAGAAAAAGTACTACGGTCCGAAACAGAAGACATATTTGAACAACATGACAAAAAACTAAATCATCTTATTGAAGGCTATGTTTCAAAAATAAGTAACTTAGAAAAAACTGTAACTTCATTAAAAAAACGCCTAGACAATGTAGATTACACCAAACAAGAATCCGTATCTGTAAAAAGCAGTGAAACTCAAACCACTACATCTTCACATAACCCCTTATTATTGCACAACACCACAAATCTGCTTACTGAAGTAGCTGAGCTAAAATCTCGACTAAACACCATGGAACTTTGTATAGAAAATGTTCAAAAGAGTTTAAAAGCTAATCATCAAACCCCATCACTATTAAACAGTAAAACAAGTCTCAATAAAACCAGATCTGTAGCTTCAAGGAACTATAAGAAAAATCATTTTAGCATCTCCTTGCAGTTAGCAAAACACAGAGAAAACATAAACACACACTCAGTGGAGGTACCACAAAATCCTCCACAAAAACTAAACCCTGTAGTAACAAAAGAAATTTTGACAACCATTGAGCAAGTAGGGATTACTGGGGGAGACAGTCAAACCCCGTCACAAAAACTGAGCATCAACACATCCAAAGAAAACCTGACAACCAGCGACGAAGTAGGGAAGAGCGGGGGAGACTGCCAAACCCCTTCAAAAACAGTACCCGATTAATGAAAACTTGACAATAAATGAAAAAGAAGGGAAGAGCGGGGGAGACTGCCAAACCCCTTCAAAAAAACAGCACCCTATTAATGAAAACTCGACAACCAATGAGGAAGTAGAGCATGCAAACTCTCTTTATTGTCAACCTGAAAACCTCCCTGGCCCAAAAAGCAAAAAAATGCTTAATAATGTTTATATGAAAGGCCCACCCATCACCGCAATGCTACTGGAAAAAGAAGAAAGCTGAGAAATCTTCTTTGAAAAAAACATAGAGCACTTCAAAACTATAAATGCAAACTACATCAATGCAGTCTCTCACAAGTCTGGCAACGAGATTCAAACACCTTTTTTAGGATTCCCAACCAAACCAGTAATAACAACTTAACTAAACTAGGAAAAAACTCGTTGCCTCAGCCAGCCAAATTATCGATTTTCCACCAAAACATAGATGGCCTCAGTACAAAAATTGACAGACTAAACCACCAACTTTGTCAAACCAAACCAAGCATAGTTGTACTCACAGAACATGGCCTTTCTAAAGACAAACTTGAAAATACCCAACTACATAATTATGTATACTGGGGGATACTCGAGAACTGAACATAGAAAAGGTGGAGTTGCAATATATGCAAACAAAAATCTAGGTAATGACATTTCCTGCATCGACATTGCAAAAAAACAAATAGAACTTGTCTGTGAAACACAGCTTATAAAAATAAAAATGAAACAAACAGAGTTGTATATCCTAGGAATATACAGGCCCCCAATCTATACCAATCTCGACCTGGCTCTTGACACCCTGTCCAACATTCTTGATGATCTACCAACTTGGAAAAATCCAGTTATTATAACTGGAGACATTAATGTAGACAGCCTGGCTGATGAAGATGACAGTAAACTCCTAAATCAAGTTCTGCTGAGCCATGACATCAACCGAATACCTCTACCGCCAACAAGAATCACCTCTCACTCAAAAACATCAATCGACATGATTGCAACGAACTTGTTGCAAACAGAAGTTGACACTGCAGTTCTGCTCACAGGCCTATCAGACCATACGGGCCAGATCTGCACAGTACATCTTGAGTTTGACAAATCTGTCATACCAAACACAACTCGAAGATACTACAGTGCTCGAAACATAGAAAACCTTAAAAACCTTCTGGCACAAGAAACCTGGGAAACCGTAACCAACACTCAAAACGCAGACCAGGCTTACTCAGAATTTGACAAAATACTGCGAGAAGCACTAGATACAGCTTGCCCAAGTGTACAATCAAGACCAAAGAAAAGAAAAATATTTACAAATCAAGAACAAGAGCGTGAACTTATGAGGCTGAAAGGAGCATATACTGCAGCACTCAACAACTCAATTCTGATTAATAATGAAGAAAATAAAAGACAAACCAATGCAAGAAAGAGAGAATATGACCAATACCTCAAACAACTCAGAAAGGAAGCTTCAATAACCTATATTGAAAATGCAGAAAACCAAAGCAGAGCAGTCTGGCAGGTCATAAACAACAATCGTTTCAACAAAAAATCTCAAAAAAACCAAATAAAATCTCTTGACATTGAGGGCACAACCCTAACAGATCCCCAAAAAATAGCTGAACATATGAATCACTTCTTTGTTAATGCTGCTGAACAAGTTCTATTGGATTCTCAACAAGCACTCCCAAAACTACATCCAACACTACATGAAAGAGAGTTAATGTCATTCGAAGAGAACCTTTCACCAACAGATAGAGCTGAAGTAGATAGAACTATAACATGTCTAAAATCAAAACCATCATCAGGAATCGATGAAATATCATCAACAATTCTGAAACACTGCAAAAATGAAGTCCTAGACCCAATAGTTAACCTAATAAACAAGTCTTTTCAACAAGGCACTTTCCCCTCCATACTTAAACAATCATTAATCTACCCGAAGCATAAGAAAGGATCCACCTCCCTTGTCAACAACTATAGGCCTATTTCGCTTATCTCAACCCTATCAAAGGTCTTTGAAAAAATAGTTCTAACGAGACTGCTCAAACATCTAAAAAACAATAGTATTTTAACCAATCTCCAACATGGCTTTAGAAAAGGCAAGTCTACCATCACGGCTATAATTGACTTACTAGAAACTATCATTGATGCCACAGAAGCAGGGACTACAACAACAGGTATTTTTCTGGACTTTAGTAAAGCATTTGACAGTCTGAGCCACAAACATCTTCTGGACAAACTTCTAACGCTAGGAATACAAGGAACCGCACATCAATGGTTTCAGAGTTATCTCAGCGGAAGGACTCAAATGACAGAGATAATTAATGTAACAAACAAGACATCCAGAAAATACAGATCCACACAAGTACAGACAACCAGAGGAGTTCCTCAAGGATCTGTCTTGGGTCCAGTTTTATTCATACTGTACACGAATGACATTATTTCTGTGTTACACGACAATTGTGATGCTTTCCTATATGCTGACGACACTGCCCTTGTTGTATCCCACAAAAATATACAAGAGCTAGAAATAAAATCCTACATTGCTGCCAGCATTGCCAAACAGTACAGCCAAGAGAATGACCTCGTGCTAAATGAAGACAAGACGCAACAACTCTTCTTTGGTTCACAAAGAAGGAGTGCTCATGCGCTACCAGATGTAATATAGCATCCCAAGAGGCAAAATACCTTGGGATAACCATTGATAGTGTGACCTCAACTGGAAACCCCATGTAGATCAACTCTGTAAGAAGCTTAGCACTGCTCTTTATGTCATCAAGCGCCTGAAACACGTCAGTAACGCAGAAACCTCAAGGACTGCCTACTATGCTCTTTTTGAGGCGCAAATGCGTTATGGACTGATTGTATGGGGGCTATCATCTCAGGGGAACCTTCAGAGGGTATTACGTCTACAGAAAAAGGCAGTCAGAATCATGGCTGGACTGGCATTTCGTGACTCATGCCGGGGGGAGTTCAAAAGGCTGAAACTACAGACAGTAGCTAACCTATACATTGCCGAGGTAGTTACCCACGTAGTTAACAAAAGACCCATAATAAACTTCTCAGAGGCTCATCATTATGACACCCGAAACCAAATCAACTACATACTCCCTGCACATCATTTGTCAGCCTATGAAAAAAAACCCAGCTACATCGGAGCAAAACTATTCAACACCCTTCCACCTGCACTGAAAGAACAAAAAACCAACCGAAACTTCAAAGGAGCTGTTCTTGACTGGCTACTGGAAAAAGAATTTTACTCTGTTGAAGAATTCCTGGAGGGACGAGGCCAACCTCATCACTGAAGAAGAAAAATAATGACGCCATGACTGTACTTAATGTTCATGTCAATAAAGAGTATTTTGTCTTGTCTTGTCTTTGTCTTTAAGATATAGATAGGACAAATGTACTTAGGTTTACTGTAGGCCTACATGAAATAATTTGATCAAACTTGCACTTTGGCTGTGTTCGAGAGTGCTTATTGGAGAGCTACCAAGTGGTTTTAGGCCTAACTTAAGTATTTTGAAATGGCTAAGCTTACAGGAAAAATTATAATACCCCCGTCGCAGCAGACCTGCGTACTCAGCGAATTTCCAATGGAATCTTGGTATATTTTCTATTTCCCCATGAAATCCATGGGGATGAGAGTATGTAGGTTTGCCGCCATATAGGTTTTGTTGGTAAATATAAGTTAAACCCTACCTAGTGAATGTACATACCAAATTTTATCCGGTTATGGTGTTCTTTTTATTTTCCCCATAAACCCCATAGGGGTGAGTACGTAGGTTTGCCGCCATATGGGTTTTCTAAGCAAATATAAGTTAAACGCTTCCCAATGAATGTACTTACCAAATTTTATCAAGATATGTCAGTAAATAAGCAAGATAGAAGGTTTTGTTAATTTCCCATAAGAATAACATGGAAAACATAGTTTTAGGATTTTCTATATAACCATTTAAGCTAGGTAAAAAATTCAAAATATTAGATTGTTTGTTTTTTAAGCTCTTTTAAATGGTTTAAGTTAAAATTGTTGAATTTTATAAATAAAAGTAAAAAAAGCCAAAAACCCATTTTTTACCCTTTTGAAACCCCCGTTCCCATGGTCCGATCATTCTGGTTCGCGAACTCAACCTAGTAGACGCTGGCTTACACCCCTGTACCAAATTTCATCAAAATCGGAGGTTTCGTTCAAAAGTTATCGTGTTCACGGACACATACATACATACATACACACATATATATATATATATTTATATATATATATATTTTTTTTTAAAGAATTAAACCCATTTTTGTGTGTTGATATATATATATATATATATATATATATATATATATATATATATATATATATATATATATCAATTTGAACGAACGGTGTTTTTGGCTTCTAGGGACCTCAAAACGAAAAAGTATCATGGTCCCGGGTTTAGGTCTTACCGTGACTACTACCGTAATAGCGTATTCCCTATAGGGAAATTCGCTAAAAATGCATTTTATTTTAAAATTGTAAATTAATAAAAATTTGTTTTGCCTAAACGCTTTTTGAACGTATAATTAGTTGCTTTTGTTTTATAATTAATTTATAGCCTAAAATTGAAAGAATTACGCAAGGTCCTATTTACTCGATACTAACCCTCAACTTCACTCCTAAGCCATTAGATAATTCAGTGTTGGTTCTTAAGCAAAACTAAGTACCGTTCACAAAAACTAACCAACTCGCAAACGTTTCTTTCTTGCCTTCAACATCGCAAATTCATTTATGACATTATTAAAAGACACTTTTATCTTATATACTTGGACCAACAAACGCAGACACGACAATATTAGTCGAAGTCATGAAGTCATGATCTGTTGCACAATACAATATTTTTGCAATAGCTGTCAAATACCGGAACAGCACGAGGCAACGGGCGCGGCGCCGCGGCGTCTGTTCAACGACATAAAGCTTAAAACCACGGATACTCATAATACAGGCCTGATATATAAGGCCATTTTATATACAGGTCATTTGATAGGCCTGTATACAAGGTCATAGACTATCCATTGTTACGGTTTAAAGATTTTTATAGGCCTTCAAAAACACATGGTGTTATTACATAGCCTGTGCAAAGGTTAAATTTTGCTCCCATAGAAAAAAAAAAAAAAAAAAAAAAAAATGCCTGAAGATGAGGCCCCCTGTCTCTTGAGGCCCGGGGCAAACTGCTCCCCCTGCCCCCCCCCCCCCCCTCTCGGCGGCCCTGAGGATCAGTTGCAAAACATTTTTGCAATGGTATAGCTGTCAAATACCGGCACAGCACGAGGCAGCGGGCGCGGTGCCGCGTCTGTTCACCGACACAGAGATTAAAACCAAAACCACGGAGACTCATACAGGCTGATAGGCCTGTATATAAAGGTCATAGGCTATACTTTGTTACGGTTTGAAGATCTTTATAGGTCTTCAAAAATACATGGTGTTACTATTTAGCCTATGCACAGATTAAATGTTGCTACCATAGATAAAAAAAAACCCTGAAGATGAGGCCCCCTGTCTCTTGAGGCCCAGGGCAAACTGCCCCCCCCCTGCCCCTCCCTCTCGGCGGCCCTGATTCGGTTGCAGATATTTTTTATGTTCTCATGTTAGCTCTTAAATGGTAATCATTAATGACGTATGCTTTCAAATACTTATAAGTCAAGGCAGTCAAGGATTAATTTATAAAAATATATATAGGTTGTGACTTAAAATAAATAAGGTTTTATTTATTAAGGTTAGGTACCCTACCGTTAAATGTAAAGGACAAGGTTATGGTCACAAGGTTTTTTCTTATAGTAACCTGATTACCAATTGATACTGTAACAAAAATTCTAAATTAGGCTACATTTAAATATTGAGTAAAATAAATATAAAAATCAATTAAAAGTAAAAATCAAAATAACATTAAAATTAGATCCATTTCACAGAATAATAATGAAACAATATACAATAATAATAAACACGAGAATCATAATAGAGCCAAACTGCTAATAGTCTTACAAGAATTAAAAAAAGCAGTTTGAAATTTATAATAAGTAGTAAAAAGATCAAAAAACATTCTTCTAAGACTTCTCTTTTATTAACATTATTTACTACTATGTAGAAAATGAACCTACCTAAGAAATGGATACCTTAGTGGTCTGTTCATAAGTCCGAGTTGCAAAGGCAATTAAGTCATTTACGGAGCAGTTAGTTAATTTTTTTCAGTTGTATAGCTTTCACTCGCCTACGGCTCGATGGGGGCTCCGCCCCCATGCCCCCTTTGGGGGTTGCCCCGAATTCGTTAATCGTTCTAAGTCTTAAGAACCGAACAGGCTAGTTGAGGCCTCCACCCCAACTCTATACTTATCTTCTCTGACTTTTTTTAATAGTTCAGGAAATCTTAAGCATTTAAGATATTCTCTTGATATTTAAATCTTAAATTTATACTTTTGTTTTATATTTTATAAAAAATGCTCAGGGTGTGTTTGTGGAGCTAAATTTCAGTCATCCAAGTGACATAACAGTAAATAAAATATATTAAAATAACTTAAATTTTGTGAAAGAATTTTGAAAATACGCCCTTGTTGGGGTGAAGAGAGAGAAATGCTACAAAATCTTAAGGGCCGAACTTAAAAAGCATCTAAAAAATATAATGCTGCCAAAACATACATCGGTATGGCAGTATCTTTACCGGGTTTAACAAAATCACCAAAAACTGTACATAAAAAAGGTTAATAATTTAGTGTTTTCACAGTCTTTTTACTAATCTTGGATTGAAATCGGCCAATGGCTGCTTCTATAGAAAGAACTAGATATATTCACAGTTTATACCAAATTTGAGGCATGTATGTGTCATCAAAGTAAACGATAAATATTGAAATAGAGCTATTTTGGTGAAAGAATTTCGATAATGTGAAAGTACGCCAATCTTTACGGGTGAAGGGGGTGAGATGCGTCAAAACTGCATTGAACTGAACTTGTAGAACGTTTACAATAGAATGTAATACTAGCAAAACAAATATCAATATGGCAGTGTATTTGGCAGAATAAAGTAATTTACAAACACTTTACACGAAAAAAATGTTAAGAATTTTGGGTTTTTCAAGTTTTTTTGACTTAATTATAATTTAAATTGGTTAATGGCTGCCACAAAGGTAAGATCTAGTTGATACCATAATATTTACTAAAGTTCAAGCATCCGTGTGCAATATTAGTTAATAAAAATTTTTAAAATAGCGAGATTTTTGTGAAAAGAATTGGAAATTTTGAAAGTAAGTGTAGATTTTACCATTTAAAAAAAAACATTTTTTGAGGGGGTTAAAATTTGAAAATTCTATGTTTGGGGATTTTCCCTATGTATTGACCATACAAACTACATGTGTACCAAATTTAAAGTTTCTAGCTCATCTGGACTAAAATTACGATTTCTCTATTGGACCAGAACCCACTATTTACCTCTACTTATGTGCCCAAAATTGGGAAAAAGTGATAAATGTATTTTGAAAGTAAACGGGAAGAGATACGGCAAAATGTGTAAGGATCAAAATTGTAGATATTAAAAAGATCTATCAAAATTGTCTTTAAAATTTTTTGTAGGACCACCAGTTTAGTCACTAGAGCCTGAAAACCGATAACGGGGTTTCATTAAAAACGCTCTGGAGGCTTAATGGTGCGAGATACGATAAAAAGTCATAGGACCAAAATTGTAGATAATTAAATTCCCTATCGTAGTATTGTTCTCAGATTTTCGATAGGACGAAGCGTTTGGCCGCTAGAGCCAAAAAACTAAAATTACAATTTAGGAAGTCCGCCATTTTGAATTTTTTTAGTAGGTTAAAACTAAAAATTTGCAAGTTTAAGATTTTATCCTTAGCATTGACCATTCAGGCTAGACGTATGCCAAATTTCAAGTCTCTAGCTTAAATAGTTAAGTCAGAAATTCGTATCCCATATAAGTGAGTGAGTCAGTTACACATGGGGCTGTATATATTATAGAGACTCGCCTACGGCTCGATGGGGGCTCCGCCCCCAAGCCCCCTAAGAGGGTTGCCCCAAATTTGTTAATTGCTCTAAGTCTCAAGTACCGAACAGGCTAGACCCCCCTTCTAGGGGTTGACCTAAATTTTTAAATTAATAAAAAGTCGTGTTTAAAATACGTTAGTTCCACGGAAGAACTGCACACTCAAGACAGTAACAAAACCGTCAAATACACAAAATTCACAATCAATAGTAAACAAAGCTTTTAAAAAACTCATATGAATCGGTTTTAATACCCCTTCGTAATTAGAATTCGTTTAAAAGTTTTGAGCTGTGAATTTATAATTATTTATTTAAATATTTTGGGTGTTATGCTGGTAAAAAAATATACTTTAGATTAGACGATTGTTGTTGTGTTAGATGAAAAGAAATTTCAATTAAAAGAGTTATAGTTGTTGTTGTTGCTATCATTATATTTAATCGTAGTAGTTATGGTAACAAATATTTCTCTGTTATCCTATCCTATAATATAATACAAGCTATGTCTGAAGGGATGTGTGTTCCACGATCTCGAAATGTAGCTGTTAGATTTTTCTTAAGCTTTGCACGAGTGTTTGCCCACAAATAAGTTTAGAAACAGCCTCAGTCCCAGGAAAAATCGAAGTTGGTCTAAATTTAAGTTTAAAAATCGTTATTTTTAACATTGGTCTTATAGGTTGCTATTTTGGTAACGAAATAACAACTAAAAGTAAACAAAAATAAAGGAACATAAATTTTAAGCAGTTTTTTAACAGCTGTTATCTGTGAAGAGTCTGGTGTAGATTTAATAGCTTGATTACCATGACACTATAACAAAAGTCAATTAAAACCAACGAGCAAGGCTCGTTTAACCTGGTACTAAATAGAGATACAATTATGGGAAAATTGGCATAATCCCATGCCTGACCCAACTCAAATAAAAACTTGTAAATTTCAGGAGATAGAAGAAAAACGTTTAAATCACTGAAATAGCGTATAACATTCAAATCAATGAGTGAAAACAAGAATTAAATAACATGAAAACAAAATAATAGGAAAGAATAAAAACGGGGTTGATCCGCAAAAAACCCCTACTATTACAAACAACTAATTATAAGAATATAAAATCGAGACCTGTGAAATAATAATTTATTCATAAAGACCTGTTTGTTTTGTTCAATATTCATTTAAAAAATCTCAAAAACATATTTTAAGTGTGTACTAAAATATAATGTAAAACACTGAATATAAATAAAACAGAAAGATAATAATTACCTGTCTATTAATTATCATACAAAGTAATAGAAGTTAAGGTCACGGCACGAGCAACACAGTAAATTCATTGAATGCGAAATTCGGCCGAAAGCTTAACTTGGGGTGAATTTGAATTAGTAATCTGGAATGAGGTGAAAATGAAACGAGAACCTAACATTTAAATCTGTTCTTTTTGTTCAATTTTTATTTAAACATTCTCAAAAACATATTTATAAGTGTGAAAAAAAATATCTAATATAAGACACTGAATACAAATCAAACAAAAAGATAATAAATATCTGTCTATTAATTATTGTACAAAGTAATCGAAGTATGTTACGTTAAGATCACAGCTCAAGCTTCACAGCAAAATTCATAACGTTAAGATCACGGCACGAGCTACACAGAAAATTCATTGAATGCGTAATTCGGCTGAGGGGTTCTCATGGGGTGAATTTGAATAAGTAATCTAAAATAAATTGAAATTAAACGAAAACCTAACATTTAAATCTATTACTTTTGTTCAACACTTATTTAAACATTCTCAAAAACAAATTTTAAGTGTGAAAAATTCAAATATAAGACACTGAATATAAATCAAACAGAAAGATAATAATAAACTGTCTATTAAGTATTGTACAAAGTAATCGAAGTATGTTACGTTAAGATCACGGCTCAAGCTTCACAGAAAATCTATTCAATGCGAAGTTCGGCGGAGAATAATCCCGTGTGAATTTGAATAAGTAATCTAAAATAAATTGAAACAAAACGAGAACCTACATTTAAATATGTTAGTTCAGCTAAACAGTTATTTAAAAATTCCCTAAAACATACGATATTTATGATGTGTGTAATATATAAAGGAAACGAGCTTTCAATGCAGCATAATCTCATTGCTATTTTGAAGTCAAATGGATAACGGTTTGTTATATATGAGGGATACTAACGTTGCCAACAGCAAGGAAGCAGGTGTAGTTAAAAGACATGATTTAAATACAAGCGAGAACTAAGCGACTATTCACCCGCCATGGGAAATTAATTCATAGTAGGAGAAGAAAATTCACCTTTGGTAAACATTCAAGATAGCGCATATGCTGCATAAGCTACAAATTAGGGAATTATCACTGTATATATTATCTAGTATAACCCTGGGTCCCTGGTGAAATAACCCGCTCTCAATACAAAATAACGCCGTAGTTTACAATATATATTAGAGTCTATCCATCGAAGGATACAATGAGTATATCAAACACGGGTGTAGTTGAAAGAGATCATTTAAACGCGAGCGAGAACTAAACCTGAAGTGTGATCTACGATACCACGCGGTGATATACGCTGATACGGCTGAACTACGTTACCGACAAATCTATATTTATTACCTTTTTTATAGTTTAAAAGTAAAAAAGTTGTAGTTTTATGATTTTTCCTAAATTGAAACATCTCAATGAATGTCCATGCCAAATTTCAAGTCTCTATCTTAAACGGTCGCTTCAGGAATTTAAGATCATCAGTGAGTCAGTCAGTTACACATGGGGCTGTATATATTATAGACTCGCCTACGGCTCGATGGGGCTCCGCCCCATGCCCCCTTAGGGGTTGCCCTAAATTCGTAAATTAATAAGAAGTCTACTTGTTAAACAGGTTAGTTCCAACCGAAGAACGGGTCAGCCAAGGCAGTAACAAAAGTGTCTTATATACACTACTAACAATCAATAATAATAAAACGCTTTGAAAATCGTCTACGGGTTTTTAAACCCCCTTCCTAATTCATCTTAATTCGTTAAAAAAATATAATTGATAGTTGTGAAATAATAAATAACCATGTAAATAATTTAGGTATTATGCTCAATATCGGTACTGTAGAAAATTTTTGATACGCATATGACTGAATTAATTGGCGTATTATGAAAAAAAGAAGTGAAATAAATATTTCAGCTTCAATTTAAGTAGGTTGTACTAAAAAAGGCAAAAGAAGCATATTTGTAAGTACAAAAATATAATTTAAGTCAAGATTATTGTAGCTGTGTTTAATGAAAAGAAGTTTAAAAACAAAGAGTTTGAATGTAGTTGTGGTTCTTGCTATAAATATAATTAGTAGTGGTAGTTACAGTAATAAATGTTTCTCTGTTATTTAGCCAGCTCTTGGAGTTGCAATCGTGGAAGAAGTGACATAATCCCCTGAATCACCCAACTCAAATGAGAAATTAAAAACTTCAGGAAATAGATTACAAAGGTTTAAATCAAAGAAACAACGAATAAAATTTAAATCAATGAGTCAAAACAATAATTAAATAACATGAAAACAAAATTAAAGGAAAATAATAAAAACGGGGTGGATCCGCAAAAGACCCCTACTATTAGAAAACATTTTACTGTTTGTTTTTGAAAAGTTAAGTTTTAAATTACGTGTTGCTCTACTACAAAAATGTGTGATACTAACTCCTCCACGTTACCAACCACTTGGTCTGGAACGTCAACGATTTTAGATGCGGCACAGAAAAATTGCAATGGGGCAAAATTAATCCAAATTAAGTATCTTTAAATTAAATTTTCATAGATAAAAAAATGTAATGTGCCCACTATAGCAAAACAATAATGCTAACAAATAGAAATAATTGACTATGTGAAAATAACTATTAAAATAATCAAATAATCAAGCTATAATAATGCATAAACTAAAGAAATTTAAAGTAACACTTAAACCAAATCTAGCATCGCCAACCACGATATTAAAAGAATCGGAAAATAAAAACTAATAAAAATCGAAGTATTGAAAAGCTAAGTTATTAATTTACTTGTAACTCTACTAAAATGTGTGATGCTAACTATTCCACGTCACCAACTACTTAGTCTGAAACGTCAACGAGTTAACATGCGTCACATTAAAATTGCAATGGGTCAAAATTATTCCAAATTAAGTATTTTTAAATGAGATTTTCGTACATTAAAAAAATGTAATATGCCCATTAGAGTAAAAGAATAATGCTAAAAAATAGAAAATAACCAATAATAAGTGTGAAAATTGCTATTAAAATAATAAAAAATCAAGCTATGCTAGTTAATAAACTTAAGAAATTAAAAATACAATTTGAACTAAATATAGTATCGCCAACCACGATATTAAAAGAATCGGCTGATACAAACTAATTAAAAATAAAAACTTGTAAATTTCAGGATATAGAAGAAAAACGTTTAAATTACTGAAATAGCAAATAACATTCAAATCAATAAGCGAAAACAAGAATTAAATAACATGAAAACAAAATCATAGGAAATAATAAAAACGGAGTAGATCCGCAAAAAACCCCTACTATTACAAACTACTAATTATAAGAATATAAAATCTAGACCTGTGAAATAATAATTTATTCATAAAAACCTGTTAGTTTTGTTCAATAGCCGTTTAAAAATTCTTAAAACATATTTTAAGTGGGTATTAAAATAAAATATAAAGCACTGAATATAAATAATGCAGAAAGATAATAATTAACTGTCTATTAAGTATCATACTAAGTAATAGAAGTATATAACGTTAAGATCACGGCACGAGCTACACAGAAAATTCATTGAATGCGAAATTCGGCTGAGAGGTTCACATGGGGTGAATTTGAATAAGTAATCTAAAATAAATTGAAATGAAACGAGAAACTAGCATTTAAATCTGTTCTTTTTGTTCACCACTTATTTAAACATTCTAAAAAAAAATTTAAGTGTGAAAAAATCTAATATAAGACACTGAATATAAATCAAACAGAAAGATAATAATTAACTATTAAGTATTTTACAAAGTAATCGAAGTATGTTGCGTTAAGATCACGGCTCAAGCTTCACAGAAAATCCATTCGATGCGAAATTCGGCCGGAAGAATAATTCCGTGTGAATTTGAATAAGTAATCTAAAATAAATTGAAACAAAACGAGAACCTAACATTTAAATCTGTTAATTCTGCTTAACAGTTATTTAAAAATTCCCTAAGACATATTTATGATGTGTGTAAAAATATAAAAGAAACGAGCTTTCAATGCAGCACAAATTAGAGTGTATCCATCGAACACGGGTGTAGTTGAAAAAGATCATTTAAACACGAGCGAGAACTAAACCCGAAGAGTGATCTACGATACCACGCGGTGATATAGGCTGATACGGCTGAACTACGTTACCGACAAATCTATATTTTTTACCTTTTTTATAGTTTAAAATTAAATAAAGTTGTAGTTTTATGATTTTCCCTAAATTGAAACATCTCAAAGAATGTCCATGCCAAATTTCAAGTCTCTATCTTAAACGGTCGCTTCAGGAATTTAAGATCATCAGTGAGTCAGTCAGTTACACATGGGGCTGTATATATTATAGACTCGCCTGCGGCTCGATGGGGGCTTCGCCCCCATGCCCCTTTAGAGGGTTGCCCCAAATTTGTTAATTGCTCTAAGTCTCAAGTACCGACAGGCTAGACCCCCCCCTCAAAGGGTTGCCCTAAATTCGTAAATTAATAAAAAGTTGAGTTTAAAATACGTTAGTTCCACGAAAGAACTGCACAGTCAAGACAGTAACAAAACCGTCAAATACACAACGTTGGTCTAAATTTAAGTTAACAAAATCGTTATTTTTAACATTGGTCTTATAGGTTGCTATTTTGGTAACGAAAGAACAACTAAAAGTAAACAAAAATAAAGGAACATAAATTTTAAGCAGTTTTTTAACAGTTGTTAGCTGTGAAGAGTCTGGTGTAGATTTAATAGCTTGATTACCATGACACTATAACAAAAGTCAATTAAAACCAACGAGCAAGGCTCGGTTAACCTGGTACTAAATAGAGATACAATTATGGGAAAATTGACATAATCCAATGTCTCACCCATCTCAAATAAAAACTTGTAAATTTCAGGAGATAGAAGAAAAACGTTTAAATCACTGAAATAGCGTATAACATCCAAATCAATGAGCGAAAACAAGAATTAAAAAACATGAAAACAAAATAATAGGAAAGAATAAAAACGGGGTTGATCCGCAAAAAACCCCTACTATTACAAACTACTAATTATAAGAATATAAAATCGAGACCTGTGAAATAATAATTTATTCATAAAAACCTGTTTGTTTAGTTCAATAGTCATTTAAAAATTTTCAAAAACATATTTTAAGTGTGTATTAAAATATAATGTAAAACACTGAATATAAATAAAACAGAAAGATAATAATTACCTGTCTATTAATTATCATACAAAGTAATAGAAGTTAAGGTCACGGCACGAGCAACACAGTAAATTCATTGAATGCGAAATTCGGCCGAAAGCTTAACTTGGGGTGAATTTGAATTAGTAATCTGGAATGAGGTGAAAATGAAACGAGAACCTAACATTTAAATGTGTTCATTTTGTTCAATACTTATTTAAACATTCTCAAAAACATATTTATAAGTGTGAAAAAAATATCTAATATAAGACACTGAATACAAATCAAACAAAAAGATAATAAATATCTGTCTATTAATTATTGTACAAAGTAATCGAAGTATGTTACGTTAAGATCACAGCTCAAGCTTCACAGCAAAATTCATAACGTTAAGATCACGGCACGAGCTACACAGAAAATTCATTGAATGCGTGATTCGGCTGAGGGGTTCTCATGGGGTGAATTTGAATAAGTAATCTAAAATAAATTGAAATTAAACGAAAACCTAACATTTAAATCTATTACTTTTGTTCAACACTTATTTAAACATTCTCAAAAACAAATTTTAAGTGTGAAAAATTCAAATATAAGACACTGAATATAAATCAAACAGAAAGATAATAATAAACTGTCTATTAAGTATTGTACAAAGTAATCGAAGTATGTTACGTTAAGATCACGGCTCAAGCTTCACAGAAAATCTATTCAATGCGAAGTTCGGCGGAGAATAATCCCGTGTGAATTTGAATAAGTAATCTAAAATAAATTGAAACAAAACGAGAACCTACATTTAAATATGTTAGTTCAGCTAAACAGTTATTTAAAAATTCCCTAAAACATACGATATTTATGATGTGTGTAATATATAAAGGAAACGAGCTTTCAATGCAGCATAATCTCATTGCTATTTTGAAGTAAAATGGATAACGGTTTGTTATATATGAGGGATACTAACGTTGCCAACAGCAAGGAAGCAGGTGTAGTTAAAAGACATGATTTAAATACAAGCGAGAACTAAGCGACTATTCACCCGCCATGGGAAATTAATTCATAGTAGGAGAAGAAAATTCACCTTTGGTAAACATTCAAGATAGCGCATATGCTGCATAAGCTACAAATTAGGGAATTATCACTGTATATATTATCTAGTATAACCCTGGGTCCCTGGTGAAATAACCCGCTCTCAATACAAAATAACGCCGTAGTTTACAATATATATTAGAGTCTATCCATCGAAGGATACAATGAGTATATCAAACACGGGTGTAGTTGAAAGAGATCATTTAAACGCGAGCGAGAACTAAACCTGAAGAGTGATCTACGATACCACGCGGTGATATACGCTGATACGGCTGAACTACGTTACCGACAAATCTATATTTATTACCTTTTTTATAGTTTAAAAGTAAAAAAGTTGTAGTTTTATGATTTTTCTTAAATTGAAACATCTCAATGAATGTCCATGCCAAATTTCAAGTCTCTATCTTAAACGGTCGCTTCAGGAATTTAAGATCATCAGTGAGTCAGTCAGTTACACATGGGGCTGTATATATTATGGATTAAATAATAATAAACAATAATATGTAGCTTTTAATAAATAAATATTTTTGTCCATTGTATATATTTAATCTTTTATAATCTTTCCTTTTTTATCTTCCTTTATAATACCCCCGGTCCCGCCCAGCATACTGCGTACTTAGTGAATTTGGAATTGATCTGTTTCTTTTTGTTCAATCAACACAAAATTCATTAATATATAGTTTCATAAATTACCTTCTCAAGGAAGTATAAATAAATTATTTCATTTTATTATACTTTTACATGGAATTTTTTTATTATTAGATTAAATTAACAGTAAAATCATATTCCTATAAAAAAAAAACAAGCATGATATCTTTATAAATGCTATAAACATGACAGATATTGCAAATCAAAGAAACATCAAGACATGATCTGCTGATTAGTACAGGCACAATCTCTATAGAGTAGAGGGATAAGTATAATAATAAAAATATACTGCATATAAAATGGTTCACACTTTCTAGGAGATGAAGGGAATAAATCTCTTTCCCATTACTTATTCTCCATTAGAATACCATGGGTTTACTTTGTATGTTTTCTATTTTGGTGGGGTTTAAGAAAAATATTAGTTACTACCCTGGGAGTGAATTTACACACAACATTTATTTAATCATGATATGTTTCATGATTATAAATAAGTGGTATATCAGGTTCTATTTGATTTCCCATAAGAATAACATGGGAAACTTGACTTGGAATTTCTTCACAACCAGTTGAACAAATGTTGTTTATTATTATATTTTAAATATTTTTGTTTTTAGGGACTTCGAAACAAAAAAGTATCATGGTCCCGGGCTTAGGTCTTGCCGTGACTACTACCGTCGTAATAGCGTATTCAATATAGGGAATATAAGTCACTAAAAATGATTAATTTAATTACTCCGAACCATTGATTACTTCTTGAACAATCATACTCATCAAGGATGGGAATAGAAATGGACTCTTGTTTAATTAAAAGTAATATTACTGATCCCTGTGGAACGGATGCAGAATTTATATTCAATGCAATCTGATTATAAGGCTTATTCTATGCAGTGAATATAATGGAATAACTGATTATTATGTATTATAATTACTCTTTAATTTAAATTTAAAAAGGCAATGACTTAATGTTAGGGTGGTTGGTAGTAGATATAAAAAAATTAAGGGGTACATGCAAAATGCAACAAAAATACACAATTTAGGCAGTTATATCTCACTTAACCTTCCACTAACAGCCATTTTTAGATTTTTTATTTCTTGGTATTGCACATAAAAATCTGAGTTTTTTTCCTTTCACTAAATCTATTGCTATTTTTATGATATTTTTAGAAAGAAAAAATGTCCTATTAGAACAAGGACTGTTTGTCCCAATTAAACCCTCTTAAAGCCTTGTAAAGTTCACTTTAAATAATAATTTTGGAAAATTAAGAAAAAAGTGTGCTATAACTTACTTAAGAAATATTTTTTAGGAGCCAAGCTAAAACTTTTTAATGTTAGCAAAACTTCTCAAAGTATGAGCTTTAAAACGGTATACTAAAAGTGACCTTTCCTGTTTGCAAAAGGGGTAGGAATCTATGTTAAACACGACTATTTAAAATGAATTATGAAATGAATTTAAATGAAATGAATTTCCCACAGCCCGACGCCTCGTCCGACCCGTCCCGAATCCCGTCAACAACTAATCCCCAAACTCCCCAGCTTTTTTAAAACCCCTTCCAAATGACCTTGACACACTTACCAAACCCAAAGTATGAGCTTTAAAATGGTATACTAAAAGTGACCCTGTTTGCCAAAGGGGCAGAAATCTGTGTTAAACACGATTTAAAAAAATGAATTACGTAATAAAATCAAAATAGCTTCCTACAAACTTTCTTTGAAGGGTCAAAAGAAGTCCTAGATAACTTCATTAGCTTTTGTCACGTAATATCCAACTTTAAGCATCTTAAAATTTAGAGCGTTATGTCATAAACCCGTCCTCAAGTTTTTGTCCTATGATTTTAGTGGGAAATTTGATTGCCTGTCATTTCCACCTCGGTCACCCATTTCAAATGCGGTTTTTTGCTCTTAACTCTACTAAGTAAGACCTTTAATTCGATGTATATATCAACGAATCAACGTATGCTTACGTTTAAGATTTTGGACTGACTCCTAGTAGGCCCTCCCCTGGAGGGGCTAAGTGGCACGGATAAGTAGGTTACTTTTATCATTGATGATTTCTGAACGTTGGTATCTGTTGTGGTTGGATATGTCGAAAATGTATAGGTAATGGGCTACCCATAAAAAAACGACCACACTGGAAAGCCTTTCGATGCTGCTTGACTACATCGTCGTTCTCTCTAACATTAGAGCCCACTCTTTTTTCGTTACGCACATAAAGATAAAAAAAATTTATTGTAATGTCATTGTTGTGCGAATTGTGTAATTTCTATTATAACACTACTTACTTCAAACGCCTAGTTCTCATTGGTCTAGTAACTGAATTTACTCGTAAGTGTGACTCCTGTATCTTTTAAAGCTCATTATGCAAAATATTTGAATTTGGCTCAGTTATGATGTTTCTTTGCAACGGTCGTAGATAAAAATAAGAAATGAAATGATCAAAGTCCAATTTTTAATGTCTTTAAAAATATTTAATTACTTAATTCGATGTATTTTTAAGTAATTTCAAAACTATTTATATTGTAAGATACTGTTACACACTGTGAAATACATTTTTATAAAATATTGCAGTATAGTTTGTAGGGATTAAAGATTGAGATACAAAATAATGATGCAATGACTTAAAGGATTTTAGAGCTTAGCTGGTTAACGATGCAGTGCAGTGTCAACGAGTTTTACGGCCTGCAATACAAGTCACGTGACTTTGAATATAGCCTGTGCGACACATTGCACTGACGGATAAAGTAATAGAAAGGGGCGACACAGCTTCACTCTATCGTAATATAAAATTAAACCTAATTAGCGACTCAAATAATTGATTACATCAGAGAAAACAAATAGCCAAAGCTGAATTTTATTTCGTCTCAATATACAAAAACCACAAATTGAAATTGTCAACTTAAAAATAAACCTGAATGTAATTTGAGTTCTATTTTATTGTTCGAGTTTTTTTGTTGCTCTTTTTACTTTAGAAGAGTTTAAACAATTGTTTCGGATACATAATATTTGTAGATGAAAAACTTGTTTTGATTTTTGATAAGTTAAACTTAAAAAACACCTGGCTGGGTAGCTGAGTGGTTATAGTACTTGCCTTTGAACCCAAAGGTTGCCGGTTCGATCCTGAGAAAAGTTAATAGCTTTTTAAAGGTTCGATTCCGGACCCAGTTGTCAGTTGTCATTGGGCTTATTAATTAATGATGCTTTCTAACAACTGGTCGAATCTAGTTAGATAGTAACAAGACTGGGGTTTAGACCGTTCCCCGTCAAAACGTTAAAAAAATGCCACTTTTCATACATCATATTGACTTTCCGGAAAGTATATGAATTATTTTTGCTCAATATCGGTGAAATAGCAGGAAGAGCTAGGCCCAAGAGTCGTTGATACCCGACGGAAATAGCTCCATTTTTATTTATTTATTTATTTATTTATTTTTTAACAGATGGTGCCAAACAAATACGAAATGTAGTTTTAAAATTCCTAAATCCTTCCAATTAATTAGCTGTATACATTATTAAGTATCTTCAGGTATAGGCCTAGTACTAAACAATTTAACAATAAAAATGTATTTACCTTTTGCCCCACCAACTACAAAACTGTATACTGTAATTTAAACAGTATAAAACTGTGCTATTTTTTGTCTACATCATAATACATTATAATTTAATACGTTATTAGATACTTGCCACAGTAAACCAAATCATTCTGATAATATAGGACCGAAACCGTTAGTTTTGGTACAATCGACATGTAAGTCAGCCCATTAGGAGTCCCAAACGAACTTTCCAAAGGTGTTTCTTACCTTATCGTTTTAAATACCTGGTGAGTTTTCTAAGTGATCCAATAGCTAACTTTTTCATTCTATATCTGACAGTATAATTTTTATGGATGACCCATTTTCGCCCGCCATATTGAAAAATACGTTTGTTTATGCGTATATGATAATTTTTATGAGTAAAATGTTCTCAAAACATAATTCTAAGACATTTTTATACTAATTTTTTGTATATATTACTGAATAGTGTCGGAGATATGGGCAGATATAGTTTGTCCAATCTTATGGAACTACAAATAAACTTTAATTGCCTCCAGCTCCCTATCCATTAGGTTCAGATGAAAATGTTAAAGCTAAAAAAGTCTTAAAATCACATGCAAATTTCAAAACCACCATAAAATGTAGGGTGTTCCAAAAGAATTAAAATTTTAAGAAATTTAATTAATTAAGAAATTTTAAAGTTGGTCACCATATTGAAAAAAATGGTGGTAAATTTTGAAAAGTGAATTATATACCTGAAAGCAACATAAAAAAGTAAAGGGCCCCCCAGAAAAAGTATATTGTCAGATATAAAATAAAAAAGTTAGCTAATGGATCACTTTAGGAAACTCACCATTTATATAGGCTTAGATACTTTTTTATTAAGTATTTTTAATATGTATTTTCAAAGTTGATTGTATTTAACTCAGGAAATATTACAAAGTAATGTCAGAAATGTAATGATAGTAATAGTAATAATAGTTTATTATAGTAGAGATAACATTTTAGATAGATAGTTCAGCTGCCAAAGTTGTTTGATTTGAACCATCCAGGAAATAGGCTACGTGCTTGCAGCTTAATGGAATGCTCTTATTTCACTACCTACTACTCTAGTTTCATCGGAACTAGCCTTCATAAAATAGCGATTTTCCTATTTATTGGATCAGTCTTATATTTTTATACAATGATGAAACTCTTCCTTCATTTCAAATAAATAGAAATTCAACTTGACATTAGCTACACCTACCTTATTACTGTTGTATCAATAATGGCGGAATATAATTAATGACGTTGCTGGCAAAAGGAAATCTAGTTATCGAAAAGTACTTAAAAAGAACAACTGATAAAAGTAAAGAATAAAAATTATAGTTTCATAAAACTTTAATATTTAACTGTAGCTTTTTATAATATCAATGCAAAAATAATCAAAGAAGTATTCTCTTATTTAAGAGCTTACTTTTTAAATGATAACTTTAAATCAAACATGAAAATATACTTGTAAATAAATACCTTATGATTAATATATATATATATATATATACATTATCTTCGTTTCACATTTAAAAATGTTAAAATTATTTATTAATTATGTTAATTTTTAAATTAATTATAAATTTAATATATTTTTTATATATTCAAGTGCTCAATAACTACATTAAAACTAAATAATATTTTTAGTGAATTTCCCATAGGAAATAAGCTATTGCCTTAGGTCTCATGGTAAGGCCTAAGCCCTACTTTTTCGTTTTGAGGTGCCCAGAGACCAAAAATGATAGTCATTAAAATTTATACATGTATGTATGTGTTCCTAGACACGACAACTCTCGTAAAAACGGTCTGTTTGAGACCAAATTTGGTAGCTATGTGTAATCCTACCTTTATTTGGATGAGTTCGTAAACCAGATATATTGGCATACCTTAAGGGGTAGTTTGGGGGGGGGGGTTTGTACTCAAAAATGGGGGTTTTCATTTTTCATATGTAACTTTAAAAAAATTTTAAATTTGATTTTTACCACTGGATTTAGCTAAAAAAACACACAATTTAGTATTTTTAAGCTTTTCTCTATTTCCATTGGTTACCGATATATTAACAAGTCTAAAGACAGTACATTGTATTTTGGGGCTTGAATGTTAATCTTATAGAGGATATGGATGTGTTAATATTTCACTTATTAACAAAAATTTTATGAAAGTTGGTATTTAGCTTCATTTGGTTGAGATGCTCTTTTCCCATGTTAGTCATATGGAGAATAGGCAAACTATTTTATTTATGGACAGATGTAGATGAAATTTAGTATATGGCTTCACATGGTTGATATATATATTTTTTAAATGCTTAAAACCTACTTCTAGTGGTCCCCACGGCATACCTGCATACTCTTTCCCTATATTTATCACAATGAGAACATACATTAATTTCCCTATTTATGAGCACGTAATTAAATTTGGTTTACAGGTTAATATTATCAAAATTAAGATTACTAATTTAGAAATTCGCTGAGTACGCAGGTCTGCTGCGACGGGGAGTATTTACCGATCGAGTATTTACAATATATTAACCGATGATTAACGGTTCCTAACCGCAACAATCTGATAACAGCCTGTACAAAATTATAACTTATTGCTCGTGAGCGGTCCTTATCGTAAGCCCAGGTTGTGTAACAAAAACACACCATACTGCGGCCGTTATAATCACCACTTTATCACGTTCCGTTCACAGCCTAAATTTATATATTTTACTAATGGTTATTTCCCTTATTATAATACATTTTATGCGTTATTATACTGAATACAAAACAACTTGAGATTTTAAATGACACATTTAACACTCATTCCATAATGATTTTAAAACAAATACCGACTGCAAAATAATAACAGTTTCCAATATAGGTTTCAAATACTGGGAAAAATGTTAGTTAAGTGTTAAATGACTACTTCTTAGTATTATTAAGGCTTAAGCAAATAGGGTAGTCTGCACTTTTATTTGCATAATTTATGCAACATTTGCATTTATTTACTCAATTTTTTAAAAATGTCAACGAATTTGTATATAAATTATATATTTAGATCTAATACATCTATATTATATCGAAGGGTTATCTATTTTCATTAGAGGTGCTATCAATATAAACAAAAAATATTTTTATCACAGCCAATTACCTAAGTTACCAAAAATAGAGTGCTGTTTTGTAAATTATTTTTTTTTTTTAATAATCACGATAAGGAACTGATTAATTTCAGAAAGTTATGAATGAATATTTTTCTTATTCTGATGTATAATATAACGAATTAGCATTAAGAATTCATACAAATTTTATTCAGTCAAAAATGTAAAATATATAAAATTTTTACAATTTATAATATATACAATAAATTATATTCATTATTTATATTTTATATACAAGCCTGATTCTAAATAAAGTTTATATATTGCTAGTCAGGTGTCCTAGAGGGACGGCCAGCCGCCAGCCCAGAGGATATTGGAAACCATAAAACACGTCACCTCGCGACTGGACACCCCCCCCCCCCCTCCAACATTTGTGTGGGGGGAGGGGTTGCAAGTTGCAAGTGGAAAACACATAAGCAAGAATGAAATGGTTAATACTGAAGAAATAAAGCAAAAGAAACAATCAGCTGGAGGTGTAGGACTACATTATGCATATTCGAATTTTAGGTTTAATTTAGGTTTAAACTGAAGATCAGGTTGAAACTAATATGGTGCGAACGGCCTTAAATGTTATCAATGAAGTTTTTTTTTATATAATACCAGTTGGATTTTATCTATTAAAAATGTAAAGGGCTTTTTACAATGTGTAAGTATTAATTAATTCTCATACACAAGTTTGTACGTGTTTAGCCCTGGATATGCTGTTAAATTTGTTAAATTAAATTAGACCATTTTCAGGATAGTTTGTACTACGGTTAAACTGACAACCATACACTTACCTTAGGGGTTTTTAACAAACTTAAATAAAAAAATTGACGAACAATATATTAAGTGTTGCTTTTTAAAACAAACTGAGAAACTTTTCATCGTTGGTCCATTTTAGTTACGGTATTCTTTTATCTTTTAGTCTTATTCTACATTACATAAGACCTGTCTTAAAAGTAATGGTTAAGAAAAAAAAAAAACAACTAACTATCCTATGCACAGAAATTTTCTACCCAGCCGTATCGCATACGGGCCTAGTCGTTTGATTTAATTAAATTATTGCCAATTATTTCAAAGTTCACGACTCGTGTGAAAAATTTAATTAATTAGTGAAGGAAGAAATCCTTCCTAATGTCATTATTTATTATTGTAATAACAGCTTTACTCATTAGGTATAAAAAGAATCCCCACACTCAAACCTGTAGTCTTGTGGAGAATATTTTCCATTTATTTATATTTTTTCTGATGAAATGTTTGTATTGTTTTTTTTTTATATATTTTTTTTTTGTAAATGTATTTGAAATTGAAAAGTAGGCTATTTACAGCGTTGAATAGTGCTTAACAAACAAAGCAAATCCAAGATTGTGCTACAAGCAATTAATTCTTAATACTACATCAAACATATACAGGCGGAAACTCATAATACAAGTAATTGATAATTTGAAGAATTGTTCCAATTTAAACCACCTCTTACGTTCAATAAAGTTCTTCTATTAACTATTATAAACAAACAGATGAGACAAAAGTAAAAATTTCTACTTTAAAAGCAGCATGAAACAAGGTTTAGTTTACCTTGTATTTTATTTACCTTGATTTAGCATGGGTTTATGTCAATAGCGATAGTATATTTGTCTGAGACCGTTGCGATAAGCACCAATAATGATGTTACAAGTAACATTCTAATGATAACTATTACTAAGCCAAATGAACCAGTAGCTTAATGTGAACTTTATGATTCAGGAATCACTTTATTATACATTCTTTAGACCAATGACATTCGAAATCTGAGAAAAGTATAGTTATAATAGAAATCACGCAATTCGCACATTAGCTCTACTACGACAATTATTATTTTTTCAAAGCCTAACCTCAAAAGAATCGGGCGATGCCTCATTTTTGGGTGGGTTTCCGTTTAGACCTAATCTATGAATGGTGATTGTTATACTTTAACTTTATTTTTACAATAATTTCCCAATTAAGTTTGGCAAATTATTGTAAAAATAAAGTATAACAACATTTATAACACGAGCAAAGGGATTGTTCTAGCTTGCATCTCACTCGTGGCTAAATGGTCTTCATAATGCAATCGTAGTATAAACTACTATTAAAGTTAGCACATCGTAAAAAAATTAACAGACGGTTTTACCGTGCACTATTATTACAGAACTGCAGACTTGGGGGACTAATTACAGAACACAAAACTCTCTTTTCTTGTGCAGTATATTAGCAATGTTATCTGTACTGTTGTTATGTTAATCTTTTATATTTCTTTAACAGTGTTTATTTACATTTTGGTTGATTATTAATTCAAATAAATTTTAGGTTTATAGAGTGGCTGCACAAAATTAAAGGTCACCACTTTATTCTCAGTAGAGGCTTTAAAAATAAAAATAAAATAATATAATACGTTGTAAAGCCCTGTTTAAGTTACTTTAATAATGCATAAACTAAAAAATAAGTAAATACAAATTCGTAGAAAATAATTGTTGTAAGACATTTTTTTAAAGTAAAACATAGCCGCTTTAAGTAGACCTAAAGACCCATTTGGAATAAATAACGGCGTTTAAGGGATCATTTAAAGCGCAAGCAATTCAGAAAAAGTAAGGGAAATAAAAGTTTAATCCTGTAAATTTCACTTCCTTAGTTTAAACCGTCTGCGAAGATCAGATGAATGTTAATGAGTTGTGAAAGTCGTCCGCTGATTCCAGACTGAGATTTCAAACAAGAGCGATCTAATGCCGAGCTAGGTTATTAGAAACGTCAACCAAATTGAATAAGATTCCGTATCTAAATACGCTCCTTGGCGTTGATGACGCATTTAATGAAAATAGTTATTAAGCATGAAATACCACTGTAGCCTTTCTCAAAACAAATTTTATTAGCAGTTGAAACGATGACTTAAGAGGGGTTTCTAAAGTAATTCGATTTTTATTCAATTATAATCACAAATACTGAGAGAGAATAAATTGTTTGGGTAGTACACACAAATATACACACTTTGTTGTTTGCAATTTTACTAAAACAATTTAATTGCATAAAATAATAAACTATTTATGAGGTGTATTTTAATTTATATAACAGATATGATTTGGAATTGTTTATTTGTCTTTGAATAAATTCAGACAGATTTTAATAAGGGCAAAAAATGATGGATGGAGCCATTGTGAAATTTAAAAAAAGTGGATTTAAAAGGCAAAATGGCCTTGAATAATTGGAATGATGATACTGGCAGTTACTTGCCCGCTTATAAAAAAATGAAGCTTGCAACAATTTGAAAAATGTTAAATACAATTTTTTTTGCATAACAGAAATTCAAATATTATACTCCGTCTTCCACAAGATACGATCCGACTTGCAACACAACTCAAAAGGATTAACCTAGAAACCAACTCTGTTCGCTATATCTCTTACTGGTTCCAATACTTGGGGATTTTATTGAATGTGCACTTTTATAGTTATTGGTTCTATGCTAAGTCCAAGACTGTTAATAATAAGCAATAATACTTCATCAGCTCACTAACAACTATCAGTACAATTATATAGACAAGTGTGTTCTAAACAATTTCAGTTTTTTCATTTATTTTTTTTGTGTGCATCTACGGCAATGGCATTTTTTAACGTTTTGACGGGGAACGGTCCAAACCCCATTAAGAAAATCATTTTAAAAACTGAAAATTATGCTAAGCAAATCAAAAAGAAAATATAAATATACACACTTCAATATATTCTTAGAGGTCAAAGTTTTGATAACGCGCAAAAGCTTTTATGAGCCAATAAAAAATAATGTATGTTAATTAATTCAAATTAACTAGATTAAGTTTCAAACTTGGTCTTGTTGTTTTTTTTTCTAATATTTATAATTCTTATATCTTAGTTTATTATCTTAAATTTACATGTTATTCGATGTTATTGTTAAACAACGATTAAACTCAATTTGAAAAGATTAATCAAAATGAATTTTAATGGCCATGCTCAGAAAAAGATGAAGTCAAATATTAAGTAAATGATGAAAGTAGAAATCGAGAACTGAGAACAAGCAAGGATGGTATTACATCGATGGTATTCAGTCTAAAACAGACATATGCCGATTTATTCACCCTAAACCCCCAAAGAACTTCAATATTTCCTTTCACAAGTTTCTTTTTTCAGTTTTAACGATACCAATGTTTTTTTACATACTTATAAACGACCATTAGTAGCACTGGTGATCTGACAATGCTTTAAATATTTTTTCTGAATGAGAAATCTGAATTGCATTTAATAGTGACAATAAAAATAGAATAAATAAACTTTGGATACTCTGTCAGCAAAGTTAAATAAATTGTATGTACAATTTATTACTTGGACGTTTAAAATGTATACTAGGTATAAGTCATACAATACAAAACATAAACTTTGAATTAGCAAAATATTGCACATTGATTAGCTAATGACATTATGGAATTGCCATCCCAGTGGCTACGAGCAAAAAATTTGCGATTCCTTCCTCCAATATAAAACTATTAACTTTTATTATCTTCTATATATTAATAAGCAAGCATGTTTAGTTTCCTCTTTTTTTCGGCTCTTGTGCATCCTGGAAGAAATCAGTGAATATCGTTAGAAAGGTATCTAACAATGGTCCTGTAGATGAGCAGAATTCCATTCTATTTCACATCAGACTCCAGGGCTACGTCCCACAGGCTTTCAAAATTCCAATGTTAATCTTATGGCGAAAGGATAATTGATTGAATCATTTCGCAGCTGTTGTAAAAACAACTTCTAGAAAAACAGATGTTTCGTTTTAAAACTTCTTGGATTCAGATAAACTAAAATTTTTGTCAAGTTTCAATCAGGAGGCAATATCTAGTAAATATGTAACATCTTACAATAATACGACCAAACGTGACTCAAGTTCATCACAAACAACAGAATTCAAAAGGTGGTGGGTGTAAATAGAGAAGTGTAAGTGAAAGTTTAACACCACAACAGAGAAACTAAGCCCTTAAACCCTTATCTTTGCACTTAAGCCTGGACAGTTACCGGCTTATCCTGTTCAATCTCTACACTCACGCTTAAGATCTTCTAACCACTGAAAAGATCTTGAGTCTCCAAACTTTTAAGCCTAATAAAATAAAAAAATTCTTCATGTTGTATTTTAGTTCATAAAAACATTGATTTATACAAGTTTTTTATCAACCTATTTTGAAATATGCTTCAGATTGCATATATGAGGTATGAGTAAACAGTTTTATTTGTATTATAAGTCGGTGATTAAGATATGTTTTAAAATATATCTATGTTTAATTTGAAGTAGTTAAATTTATAATTAAAACGTGCTAACTATTGAAAACTTTTTTATTTTCTTTTTAAATAAATATATACATCGTAAATTTTATTTGAAAATTTATGGAAGCTAAATTCATATTAATATAGTAACATTTTACTAGCCGATAAGTATATTAGTTATATACAAGATCAAATTATTTCAGCTTGTTTGGAATAGTAATAGGTGGCAACCCCCCCAACCTCGACCAACTTCAACTGAAGCCCGTACAGCGCAGTAATATAATGGACATTTGTGACATGTGCAACGCAATCCGCTGATGAACCTCACTATGGTTTGCCACCAGATGTATGAATAGTTAATCCCTAAGCCATAGTCAAGTGATATAAGTGATCTAGTTTCTGTTGAATAATGAAGCATAAAAGCAATAATTCTAATCCAAGATAAGATTAAGATCAATTAAAAAGCAAATTTTATTTGTGGTGTTGAGGAGATAACAAGGAAATTAATTTCCTTTGATATATTAGTCACTTATACAAATCTGGAAAGTGGCTGATCCAAATCAATTTATTATAGTAGTGAGATAAGTTCATCAACTTCAACTACCAGATAATCTATGATAATCTATGAGTTCATGTTATCTACCATATAATCTATGATGTTATCTTTCAACTTTATTTATCAGGCTATTTATCAGGTAAAACGTCGGGTATCTAACATGCTATTTATCGGGTTATCTCGTGCTGTATCAATATGTTTTTTGTTGGTGTGTCTTTATTTTCATACCATAGGTAAAATATTTATTTTTAATAAATTAATATTTACATACTAACTAAAACAGGGTTTATCTTTTTATCTATCATTGGCATTGGTTGAGTCATTTTAAAACCTCGATAGTGTAATGACCAAACCCTGCCAAACCCCATTACTGTTCTAATCCGTCTGTAGTGAGTTTACCTGGGTGGCCTAGCGAATTACGAATCGCAATAATGTTCGTCGTTTTATTTAATAGAGTTTCACATGGAGTCACAGCGAATGGCTAATCACAAGTCAAATCACCTCAAACTACCTGGACCCTGTCAATCATATGTGAGTTATTCAACAACCTGAGGAACATGGAAAATCAAACCCAGCCTTCAAGCGAGATCGATCAAATCATCGGGCCAATTTGAACTGCCATAAGCATACTCAAAATTACATTATCCTTTTGGTCAAAATATTAAAAGCATAATTTGATTGTAAATAATATTTTTCTGTTCATTATAACAATATCTTAAAAGTTTAAGGGTTTAAACATACTGTAGATTTCACCAAATATGTAAAATAAAAAACTCATTAAATAAAATTATTCATTTTGTTTAATTTAAAATTTCCTGAGCATTCTAACCTTTGATATACTTAGACCAATTTTATCACTTAATGCATTCCAATCCTATCAAGTTATTAAACCAAATCCATTAACGATTAAATCTCACCAGAAGTATTAGTAATTTCTGGACAAAGTTTTAATGATAAAACCATTGAATATTTTAAAATTGAAAATAAAGAAAGTGCTGATTCGTATCAACGTAAAAATTACAAATAGGGTGGTGTCGCAGTATTTGTTAAAAGACTAAAATGTTCTAATTATAATGTAAATCACTCAGTTGATAAAAACTTTGAGGATAGCGGTGTAAGTATTTTTGATAAGATAATTCAAAGTTATTGGTAATTGGCTTACATAGATCACCCTCAAGTCATATAGAGGATTTCTTTTTAAAACTGGAAATTCTTTTAAACATTTGCTTTGAAAAACTAAAGTTAATTATAATTGGTGATTTTAATATTGATGTGCTAGATATAAATCACCCTACGAAAAAATTTGACAAATTACTAAATACATTCAGTGATCCATCAACGAACCTACTAGAGTGACAGCCACTAGTCAAAGTGCTATTGAAAACGTCATAAGTAACATTATAAATCTTAATATTTCAGTAATTGCTACAGCACTGGATGATCACGATACACAACTAGTTTCAGTTAAAAAATATGTTGCCGGATCGATCCTGAGAAAAGTTAGTAACTTTTTAAAGGTTCGATTTCGGACCCAGTTGCCATTTGTCATTGGGCTATTAATTAATGATGCTTTCTAACAACTGGTCGATGTTAGATAGTAACAAGACTGGGGTTTGGACCGTTCCCCGTCAAAACGTTAAAAAATGCCACTGGCGTAGATACACCCAAAATAAAAATAAAATAAAATATTTGTTGCGGCTCATCGAGGATTATCTACGCTCTCGAAGCCTGATTTATGACACGAGGGACGGAACGCGAACGATGGAAGTCACTTCTGGTGCCGCACAAGGTTCAATACTCGGACCGGATCTCTGGAACGTTGCCTATGACAGCCTCCTGAGGTCCGAGATGCCTGAGGAAACCACTTTAGTTGGGTACGCCGATGACGTTGCAGCTCTCATTGCTGCACGCAACGTTGAGCTGGCCCAACTGAAGTTGAACCGAGTTATGCGGGTGGTCAACACCTGGATTTCAGATCTCGGTCTCTCGCTTGCTCTCAGTAAGACGTAGATTGTGATCCTCACGAAGAAGAGGATCGACACCGTCGTTCCACTCCGAGTGGGAAGGGAGGTGGTCACATCAACTCGTGCCGCTAAATACCTCGGGGTTATGGTGGACACCAAGTTAAACTGGAGGGATCAAATCTTCCGTACGGCGGACAAGGCCGCTAAGGTAGTCACTTACCTTAGTAGGCTGATGGCCAATGTCGGGGGTCCCCGATCCAGCAGAAGACGTCTGTTGATGTCCGCGGTCCAGTCCGTGCTCCTTTACGGGGCAGAGGTGTGGGCAGGCGCTCTAGATAAGGAGTGCTACAGGTTGCGACTCGCCCGGGTTCAGCGTCAAGCTGCGCTCCGGGTGTGTTCCGCCTACCGGACAGTGTCCGAGCCTGCCGTCCTGGTGGTCGCCGGAGTCATCCCTGTCAAGCTCTTGGCAGGGGAGAGGAAAGCGATTTATCAGAGACAAGGCGAGATCGGCAAGGACACGGCAAGAACAGAAGAGCGCTCCCGAACCTTCCAGCAGTGGCAACACAGCTGGGAGCACGACACCCGAGGACGATGGACTGCGCGACTTATCAAGCAGGTCCAACCATGGGTGGAACGGCGGCATGGGGAGGTGGACTACTACCTGACCCAATTTTAGACAGGTCACGGCTATTTTCGGTCGTACCTGATCCGGATGGGAAAGACCGGTTCACCGGACTGCATTTATTGCCCGGGTGTTCCCGACGATGCGGAACACACATTCTTCCGCTGTTTCCGTTGGGAAGGGCCCCGCCTGGAGGCCACACAAATCTTTGGTGCATTTTCGGTGGACTCGGTCTGCCAAAAGATTTTGGAGGATGAGGGCAACTGGGATTGTTTGTCCGGGGCATCCTCCTGGAAAAGAAAACCGATCTGGACCGCAAAGTGGCCCAGATCCCTTGATCGAGAGGCTGGACAAGGAGCGAGCCCCACGGGTGTAAGCCAAATTTAGGCCTAGCCTGACGTAATGTGATAAACAATTCCAGGTTAGATTTCTAAAGAGTAGAGGAGGTTTTTTAGTGGGTAAACCCGTTTTTTAGGGGAGCCCCACACTTCAGGCTGGCCTCCTGTGTGCATAATGCATTTTTCCGCCTCTCCCTCAAAAAAAGTCTCCATAATCCTCAATGCTTTTAACACCTGTTATTTTACATGAAATTGAATACACAATAAAAATATGTTAATATAAAACCTGTGATTATGATGGCATTTCTATGTGGCTTATCAAACAATGTGCTTATGAATTAATTGAATCTTTATTAGCGTTAATTAGCTTTTCTTTTGCAAGTGGATATTTTCCAAATTCTCTGAAATGTGTTAAAATGATACACATTAAAAAAAAGATGATCCTACATTACCTACTAATTACAGACCAATCTCAATTTTTCCAACCATTCGTAAAATCTTGGAAAAATATTTCATGATATTTATTTAGACAAACACAATATACTGTCACTGTCTAAGCATCAGTTTAGACAAGGTAAATCTACAATTGACATAATCTACATTTTAATTAAATCAATTGTTAAAGGCTTAGAAGAGCACTGTCCAACAGTAGGAACAGTAGTGTCTTTCGTGGTTTGTCTACAGCATTCGATTACGTTGACCATCAATTACTACTTTATAAATTATACAATTATGAATTTTGGGGAACACCACATAAATGGATTAAATAGTACTTAAATAACAGATGCCATCAAGTAGATATTTTAAACAAAATTATAAATTAGAAATTACATGCGGAGTTCCAAAAGGTTCAATACTTGGCCCTCTGTTCTTCCTCCTTTATGTTAACTATCCAGTGCTCTATCCAATTTTCAAAAATAATTCAATATGCATATCTATATATATAATTCCGTAAGCGAATCGGTCCCCACGAAATATCTCGAGTTAGAAGGAAGATAGGGTAACGTATGATGGCTCATTTTAAAGCTTGAGGTCCAAGGACGCAAGGAAAAATACCAGAATTGCCAAAAGTTACCTGGGCTTCGCCCTATTGGACCTTGAAGTTCCAATGTTAATCTAATGGGAAGAAGTTTTTAGATTTACACGTGTGATTAAGCAGATGTTCCAGTGTTTTATCATAAACTCAGCTGGTCATTGAGCAGATATTTTGAGTTAAGATAACCGCATAGTTATGTAACTTTATAAAATAATTGGTAATGCACTATAAAAAAGAAGAACACCATGACCCAAAAAAGTCATCCATGACCTAAAAATGCATTTATTACGGATCCTCAGGAGATCTTCGTGACCCCATCTCTGTCATTAAGGAAACAGGAGTAGAATGATTGGTATATTCACCATAAAAATAAAAATAAAAATTGGTTTGGACTTGGCAAGGTTGATATAATGGTTAATTGTCTTAACTCAGTGAATGCAGTTTAGTTATCACGTAACCGCTTTATATATTGGCTATTTAGTAGATAGAGTTGAGTTTTCGTTGAGTGTATGTTTATTTTCGACTAAATCATTATATGCAAATTAATAACATTGGATAACCTCCGTATGAGGAATATTTTGTTTTGGTTTTATCCATTCTCTGCTTTTTCCTTCACGGAGAGAAACAATAAACGCCCGTTAATCCATAAAGACGGGGAGCTTTTCATGTAAACGATAGTGTGCTAAAACTAACAATGTATCAATCAAGTCTACTTCATTGTCGAACAGAAAAAAAAAAACTACATAGAGGGACGTCGGTGGCCCGGAAAGTAAGGGGGCATGAGAGCATGGGGGAGATATGGGGTAATTAGGGTAAATGGTGGGGGCACAGGAGGGCACGGAGTAAAGGGAAGGAACGGCGGGGATGGGACCATGGGGAGTACAGGGGGTTCGGGAATATGGGAGCACGAGGGGTGTCGGTGGCACTGGTGAAAGGGGGGGGGGGGTATAAGGGGCAAGGTGGAGGCCTGGACAACATAGCACAGGGAGGAACGGCGAGCATGAGGTCACGAAAACATGGAGGGTAGGGGGGGTGCATAGGGGTGGGGGCACTCTGGGGATTCATGGGGATGCACTGTGGCACGTGGTGGCGGTGTTGCGGTGGTACAAGGAGCACTAGGGGCGTCTGTGAAAACCATGCCAAACGGTAGGGGGCTATGGTATGGGGGCCCGGTTGACATAGGGAACAACGTCGGGCATGGGGGTACGGAAATATAGGGTACCCTGGGTCACGTGGCGGTGCAGGGGTGGGAAGGCAAAATGGGCACTAGGGGCGTAGGTGGAATGGAGGCAAGGGCGGCAGATGGACCTGGAGGCACGGGGAGGCTTGGGGGACATAGATGGCATGGGGACCACGGGGAAGAACGGTGGGCATGTGAGTACGCGGGTTGACGGGGGCATGGGGATATAGGGTGAGTTGTTGGGCATGGGGCACGGGAGAATGGGGCACAAGGGGTAGGGCCTACTAGAGACGTCGGCACGGAAGTTGGTTGGGCATCTGAGTTATGGGGAGGAAAGAGGAACATAGAGGGCACGAGGGCCATGGGAAAGAACTGCTAGCATGTGGGCACGGGAATGGGGGGCACAGGGACATGGGTACGGTGTACAAGTGGGTACAAGTTGTACATGGGTACAATTGGGTACGGGGACATGAGGGTACCCGACCCCTGGGGGCATAGGGGGTACAAGAAACAAGGGTTTTGAGAGGTGAACGGGAGCACGGGGTGGCATGGGGTAACGGCGAGTGTAAGGGAATGGGGGGCACATGGGTCCAGGGTGAAGGGAGTGTGGAGTATTAATGGACTTATGTTGTAGGGCTATTGAACTGTTTTATTTGATTTACAAACTCACCAGGAACATGTTTAAGGTTAAAACTATTTTACCGCGTTCGGTAGTATAATAGTGCAATAATTTTTCTTTTTACACGAAATTGACTACTGTATTTAAACACAGGGGAAATTATTGGTAAATTACTGATTTGATACCACCAAAAAGTTTCATCAAGATTAGTAAATATCTTATTAGAAAACTCAAACATGTAAATTCACACTACAGCTTGAGAAAAATAAAGTAATACTACAAGGAAGTGGTAAATTTAAACTTATTATTGGACACATCACCATTTTGATTTTTAGGGGCCTTTGCCCCTACACGCCACTAGTGATGCTAATTCCTGCATTAATGACACACCAAAAATGAAATGGAAGTATATGCTTATAAAGATCTTAGTTCTTGCGTTAGTTTATTTCAGAGCAAAATTTAAAGATTAACATCCCTAAGACAAACTACATCGAATTTGACTGCCGCCAAGTTGAGAGGTGTGAAAACTCACCAATAATTATGATAGATAACTCAGTTTTTGAGGAGGTTTCAACAATTAAATTTCTTGGTTTGCATTTAGACTCTGGACTAAGTTGGATTTTACAAATTGATAATACTTGTGCTAAAGTTTCTTCTAATATTTACCACATAATGCAATGATCAAACTTTTGCACTGTAAAATATTAAAAATGGCGTATTGTGGCCTAATTTACCCCCACATACATATGGAATTATGTTTTGGGGCCAGTGTGGCTGAAATATAATTTAAAAGGTTGTTTGTGCTACAAAAAAAAGCAATAAGAATTATAGGGAAATTAGACTATCGTATACATATCAAAACTCTTTCAGGGAATTTGAAATATTAACAATCCCCTGTATTTACTTTTTGGAAACAAAAATGTTCTCTAAATTCAACTGTGAATAAACACAGGAGTTGTGAATCCTAAAATTAACTATAATACTATGCAATAATTGATCTAGACCTACTCACATAAATTGTAAAATTGATTTGAATTTTTTCAATGGATGTGTTGGTTTTATGAGTTAGTATAACCTCATTAAATAACCATTTTCAATTTTTTTGAAATTAACATTGATACACAGCTTTGTAGTTGTTTATGTCAATAAAATATACATTATTATTACCTAATTGAAGCTGATGCATTTTAAAATACACGAATAATATTTATTGGCTAGTATTAGCTGTTAAGCTCTACCTACTTAAAGTATTCTTAGGACGTAGAGTTTTTTGTATAAAATGATTTTTTTTTTGGAGAAACAAATGGTACACAATTACTGGTACACTATCTATTAAATATTTAATTAATAGTATACTTAGTAATAAAAGACCACTTACAAAAGAATGTGGCGAAGACTTGTAGTAGTTATGGAAATGGTTGAAGACAAGCAAAGTGGATATGTTACACTCGATGAATTTAAACCACTATCTTTTAAAGTGGGGGTTTGTAAAATGCCCCCCCCCCCTTTTGTAAAAAATGTGTATGGGGTGATGTCCCCAACATGTACACTCACTGATTTTAAGTACTATAACAAACAGAAAAAGTAAAAATTGTCATTTTAATTTTTATAAAATGCAAATAACTCGTATATATTTAATACGCGACATATTCCTTAGCAATGTGATGATTAACTACGTATAAACTCTGGTAAATATTAGTTATATAATAAATATCAATTAGAGTATACATTTTTTATTGATGGATTTCGTTGTTAAAAGTGTTTTTCCCCATACTGTTTTAAATACATAGAATTTTATTTGGAAATTTTAATTACTATAAATTAATATTATAACAAATTTTAAAATATTATGTATTACTGTTTTAATGATCTTACTGTGCATTTCAAAAATCAATTTTTAAACAAGTGTATTCTTAATTATTTCCTAGTTTACAAATACAGTATATATTTAAAATATAATTTGGTTTTATAGTTTGGGTCCATATTGGATATTTTTCTAGAAACATAATATCACTTAAAGCATGACATAGTTATACAGGTTAACATTCTGACGTCTTCAAGGAGGAGAAATAAACCTCAGTTATAAAGGTTGTATTATTCGCGTTGTGACTAAAGAAGAGGCAAACATAAAAAAGAGAGACTTGACGGCAGAAGTGAATGGGATTTTCATTGGATTTTGTTCCAGATTCAATCATCAGTAACAAGCCCAATCTGGTTAAAATTCCGTCCAAATTCAGAACAGGTTTCCAGTTATCTCTCAATATCCAATGGCGCTAGCAAACATTTTTTAAATTTTATTTGGAGCACATAATATTATGTTATTAGAATATTGTTCTGTAATTTAATAATTATATTAGGTAGTATGTTTAGGAATATTTATAAGTATTTTCCAGTAGCAGCATTTTGTCAACCAAAATCTAAAGGTTTATAAACAACATTAGCATTTTTACCTTGAATGGCTACAATGCACAAAGTTTGAATAAGTATAAAAAATAGTTGATATTAATATTTAAATAATTGAATTGTATTTATTATAAGTTATAAATATAGGTTTTTTGTTTATAGCTATGTTAAAAGATAATTAAATTACTTAATGATGGAGTTTACTTTAAAATTTTAATGTAAATAGCCAGTCGACACATTTAATCGTATATGTTTCATTAAGTGCCAAATTAATTTCATTACGTGCTCATAAATAGGGAAATAAATGTATATTCTCCATATGATAAATATAGGAAAAGAGTATGATGGTTTGATGCCATTGGGACACTGAAAGTAGGTGTTTTTAGCGTAAAAAAATGATTTCGATCACATGAAGCCATATACTGTTTCATCAATATTTGTCCATAAATAAAGGAGTTTGCATACTCTCCATATGATTAACATGTTAAAAAAGTATGCAGGTTTGCTATAATGATAAGTACAAAAACCAAGATTTTTTAAGATAAAAAAACGAGGGCGATTGTACTTGTATACTACTGAAAACTACATTACAATCAACGACTACTTAGCAATTTTAGAAAGTAACCGTCTGACTATGAACTTTGTGGTATTTGTTAGTTAATGAAGTGTCGAACTTAGAATGTCTGAAATTTATTTAGAAGGCACGTAATTATTGATAAACTTAGCTAAGGAAGTGAATAGAAAATTATTAAGTTTTTATTTTTCGTTTACCTTAGAAAAATAAATGAAAAATTGAATCTATATGATTCTTTCAAACTGTAGATTAATTAGAATGGAGTTGTCCTGATGTCTTGGAAAGGGCATTTTATTTTTTTAATAAAAAATGTTAATCATTTAAAAACACAACATGTGGTCATTAGACTCTAGGATTCTTTCCAACCAATGATTTTAGAACACATTTTAATCTGTAAAGTTAAGGGTATTAAAATTGAATTAAAATTGTATTTGTACATAAATTTGTACATAAAACATTAACAAACATTATTATAATGTCGTTTGTGTATTATTTTTTCAATAATGTTTGGCTTTAAAATAGATAAATATTTTAAGTAAGTTTTATATTTTAAGTTTTTTTATATTACACTTTGTTTAGAATCTAAATATAATATTATGATGTAAACATTAGCGGAAGTTGATTTCATGAGTTAAACGGAGCAATGGCTCTGCAATGCAGCAGAAATTCCTCTCTGGAGCACGTAAATCAGCTGAATGTTGATTCGTGCCGTGCGCTTTCCAAAAGTTACGATAAAGTCTGAGCATTATGTGTATTAGAGTAATGTTTACCGCATAATCTGCATGATAATACCTTCTAATGTTATAAAACAGTGATAGCATAGTTTTACTGAAACTATTCCTAGAGGTAAAGGTGGTATTATGAGCCCCTATTTTGTTTTTTCGTAATAATTTTGTTACAAAAATATTTACACCCTTTCTTTTTATAGTGTAATATAGAGTAAGGAGTTACAAAATTAGTTTTGATATTATTTGTTCGATAAAATTAAAGTTTCTGGACAAAAAATTAAAATTTTTGAGTCAATACACTTTTTACAAAATTTCATGTGTGCTGGTAATATGAGCCCCTTAGTTTAATAAGACAAACATACATGCAGGATGTTAAAAAATAGATAGTAAATGTACTTAAAGTTAATAAACTAGTTTTATTTGAATATAAGGGCAAATGCTTTTAATAGCGGTTATTTACAAAAATTACATACCTAATAGTCTCTTTCACACCCTGCGCACTCATTATGCGCCCACATTTCACACACTTGGCACTGCACCCAAAGCTCTCCTCTTTATCTTCGGAGAACAGTGTTTTGCAGAAAAGGCAGACAGCGTCATCTTTTCCAGAGGTATCATTTAGGGGGCTTTTCAGGGGAATTTAGGGGGCTCATATACCAAGCACACATAGGGGCTCATAATACAACACTCGCCATATTTGTAAAGAAATAGTCAAATGGCAACCTTGCATACTCTAAACTTAAACTTAATTTATGGTTTTGTAATCCTTAAACCTTGTTTGACAACGGGCATTTATTGTAGAATATCTTTGTTAACTAGAATACAGGTTAATATGGAAATATGTACATCCCGTACAAAGTTTTTATCAGCACTCGAAACGAAAAACATTTGTTGCCACTGACAGCCACATTGGAACCGAGCCAAACCACTCTAGCGGTGCTTCCTCTAACTATAACTATAGTTTTCGGTGGATCCCGCTAGATTGCAGACTATACTTAAGCTAATATGACGGGGGCTCATAATAAATACTGGGCCCATATTACCACCTTTACCTCTACAATTTAATAACTAGCAAACAGCCCTTAAAAAATGACGGTTTTAGTTTTTATGATGATTATTCGTGAATGTGGTGTTTTATACGTTTGAATGGTCACTAAATCCATTAAACATTCATTTATTAATTCTTTTATTACTGTTCATAAACACAATGTAGGCTATACCTGACGACATCATATCTATATATATAATTCTGTAAGCCGAATTTCTTGAGCAAAATTGTGAGCGTTATACAAATCGCAGAAATATGGGAGGGGTCTCAAATTAAAGGTCTCGGTCCCATACACGAGGGAAAACTATCGGCCTGCCCATAATGTTAACAGGAAATGAGAAATCACGTAAAACGTCCTCCATAAGAATAGCATGGGGATTCGAAAAACGTCTGTTTTGTGCACATTAAAACATGTGTTATGGTTTAATTTTAAAAAGAGACACAGATGATAAAATTGTGTGAAGATGATAAAATCATTGACCCCAAAGAGAAGCAATATATATATATATATATATATATATATATATATATATATATATATATATATATAACTATGTGAGCGAAATTCGTTGAGTAAAATTTAGAGCATTTTGCAACTCGCAGGAAGATGGTAGGGGGTCTTGAATTAAAGGCCTCGGTCCCACGCATGAGGGAAAATTTTCAGCGTATCCATAAAGTTACAAGGAAATAAGAAATAGCGTTAAAAGTCCTCCATAAGAATAGCTCGGGGATTCGAAAACAGTCTGCTTTGTGTACATTAAAACTTATGATTTTATTTTAAAATGAGGGACAGATGATAATAGGCCTATTGAGTGAAGAACTATTAATAACCAAATGACATAATGTATCTGGAGTGGTAATACTCATAATGAGACATTTTGAGGCTTTGAGCAACAAAAATTTCTACTAGGAGCGTTACCAACTACAAACTAATAAAAATGGACTGTGGTTTTTTACTGTTACGTTCCTCTAATAATCTGTTAGCTGCACTATCTCAGAAGCCATTTGGTCATTTCATAGATTGTAGAGTTATAGGAGAGAGTTAAACTAAATGTCGTTTGTCCTACATACTAGGGAAAAATTTAGCAGGGTAAAAACTTAATAAAAAAATCGGAAAGAAAGAAAGATTACCTTATTTTAATTTTATGATTAGGGACTTTTGCCCCTATGAGCCACTAGTTAAAACTCAAATTGTTCCATTTCTTTAGTAATGTGGACAGTTACATTAATAGTTTATAATACTTACTATCAAAAGATAATAGCAAAAGATTGTTAACCTTATTTCCATATATTCTATTCCAGATGCCTTGCCCTTTATTGGTATTTGCCAGAATATAGAGTTTGTATCTAATATGCCCCAGATTTACTAATCTGACCAAGTGTTTTTTTTCAACCTCTTGCAATAAGAATTTTTTCCTCCTTACGTCCTTACTTACGTTTGTTAGATCCTTGCAGAGTCTAACGTCCTCATTAGGTTTTGGTACCACTGGCATCGCCGAGCACCAGGCCGTGGGCTCTTCCGCAGAATTTATGATATCTAATATCTAATCTTCAAGTTCTGACTTGACTTTATCACGTAATTGTCACCCAGGTAGACATTCCTGTGTATTAAGTGCTACTGTACGTGCTTTGTCCTTTAAGACAAACATATATTAGTTTTTTTACAGTCACTAAAACACGATATAATTTTTTTCTTTGACTTTTTTTCTTCTTTTTTTTGTTTTTTTTGTTTGTACTGTACTTTATTTCCATCTCTTTTTTATCCTAGGTATTATTCTTGGTCCTTTTTTATGTTTCATTATTTATTTATTCATAGTTCAAATTTCTGCATCTTCACAATTTTTGTACTCCATTTTTATAAAAGAGAGAATAATAAACTAATTTTTAAACACATAAGCCTACATGACTTTTTGAAAGAAGTTCAATGACTTAGTTATTAGAAAAATAAATGGACTAAAATACGTTATTGAGTATTTACAACCAACAGATTATGTTTTTAATTATTTTTCAGAATATAAATTAGGTTGGTTCATATATTCAACTCTTTAGTTTATTGTACATTTTGATGGTTAAGAAATAAAACCACATGTGTCAACAAATATTAGTATTACTCGTAAGTTGAAATACATATTTCAAATCATCTACGCTATTAATAAGTAAACTCTCTTTATAGTTTAGCAACCAAAGTTTTATCCAAGCACCAGCTTTTACAAATTGATTTTTCTGCTTTAAAAATAGCTAAAGACTTAGTGTAATTGCTTTCATGTGTTATCTCTCAATGATTATCGAAGTTATTTGTTTTGTTTACAACAAAAGTTTGATATGATATTGATCATCTGGAGCAGTAGGCCTAAACAAATCAACAAAATAACGTCTTAATTTGGTCAAAATAAGGTTTAATTTAAATTTTTCGGAGTTATAAGGCATTTTTCAAGGGATACTTTATTTTTCCTACCATGGAAAACCATAAGAAATTTATTCACACCAAAACGACCACGATCCAATCAATAGTTTTGTCTCTAGACCCCTAATTGCACCCTTTTCTTATATAAAACTATATTTAAGTGTTAAAAATACCTTACTCCAAAACTAGCAATAATTGTACGAGCAAACCCTTTTTTCTGCCCAAGGATTTTAATTGTTTGGTTTAAGAAACTACACAACTCATGGCCAGCACCTCAATGGGAGGGGTAAATTCCTATTGTGTGAGAAAATCATCCAAGAAGCAGAAATCCTCCTTGAAGATCATATAAAGACAACAAGTGTAAACAAAAGCAGAAGTAGTTTTTGGAGGCCAAAACGAGGGAAAACTGTAAATATCAGTACTAAGCGAATCACACAAAACCCGGTATCCTCTTGGGTTGAGTCCGTCACTTGGAAACTTTCCAGTTCAAAAAACCCCTGTTATTAACTCTCTGCATGACTTTCCAATTCTACCTAATAAGACATTGAAGAAAATAATTTACATGGTATAACAAACACTTACGGGTTCAGTACTTCTCCATCAAAATACCAACAGAGATTTTATGATCCTTCTGATCCTTCCTGTCCAATGGCTTCACATCCAAAAAACTAATCCCATCAACGATTAGGTTTTTTTTTTTTTTTTATTAACAACCTAGCCTTATATATCTTATATTAATTTTAATATAAGATATATAAGCTATTTTAATATAAGATATATAATATAAGATATATAACCTAGCCTTATATTATCTTATAACGCCAATGATTTAAATTCAGGTATTACATTAGAATCTAAATTAGTAATAGTTCACCAAAATGCTCAGGTAGCAACAAATAAAGTAGAAGAGCTAGAAATAATTTGTGAGGAACTCAAACCAGATGTATTTGTTATCACAGAGCATGGTTTTAATGGTGAGTCAATCAATCTTTTTAAAATTCTAAATTATACACTAAGTTACTGCATGTCAAAGACAATATTTTAAATGGGGGGGGGGGGGGGGTGTTGCCATATTCATTAAAAAAAATCTAAAGTTTATAACATATCAAAATATAAATATTTTGGAAAAAGATTTTGAATTAACTGGAATAAAAATCTTTAAAAAGAATAATGAAAAAATTTTATTCTTGGGTTTATACCGCTCACCTACAGGAAATATTGATTCATTTTTCTTTAATTTGGAAGAGACTCTCAGGAAATTTATTTCTAAAAACCTACATTTCATTTTACTTGTGGACTTCAATATCGATGTTTTACAAACTTCTAAACCCGAAACTAAACTTTTTAAAGACCTATTAAATACATTTAATCTCAAGTGGTCCATAAATAATCCAACTCGTGTAACTGCCACTTCGACCACTGCGATTGATAACGTTATTACTAATTTAACAAATGTAAGTGTATCTGTAATGTTAACAGCGCTTTCAGATCATGATGTTCAATCTGTTACAATCAATAACTGGAAAACTCTAAAAAATCCTCATGAAACATTAACCATCCGCCAAACGATTGAAAAAAATTTATCACGATTTTTAAACAATCTTTCAAATCAAAATTGGACATTTTTGGAAGAGTCATATGATGCTAATGAAAGGTATAACAATTTTAATGAATGTTTCATGAATCATTTCGACTCATGCTGTCCAATTAAAACTATCAAATTAATAAATAAAAAAAAAAAAAAAAAAAAAAAAAAAAAACTGCTTGGATTACTAAGGTATCAAAGTATCAAGATCAAAATTAAAATGTTGCATAAAAAATTTAAATCAACAAGTGATGAAAGGTTTAAAAATTATTTCAGAATTTATAGGCAAACCTATATGAGAGTTATCAAAGCTACCAAATCATATGATATTAGCAAAAAAATTTCTGAAAGTGATAATATCTCGAAAACAACTTGGAGCATTATAAATTGTCAAAAAAAATTTCCTAGTAAAAAAATCAAATATCACTTAAATTAATGATGAAAGTATCACTGAACCATATAAAATATCAAATATATTTAATAATTTTTTTAAAGTTTTGCTTTAAGTAGCACTACCACAAACCAAAATAAAATAAACAATGAATAAAATAAATTCAACAATTCTGAGTCTATGTTTCTTGCTCCTGTAACACCAAAAGAGGTATTATCTATAATTCAATCCCTGAAAGAAAATAAAACAACTGATTTACAAAATTTATCAACACAGCTTTATAAGCAATGCTCTTATTATATTATTGATCCTTTATCCAAATTAATAAATGCAAGCTTTCATGAAGGTGTCTTTCCAGAACTATTGAAGAATGCTCATGTAGTTTCTTTGTTTAGAAAAGGAGATCCACATGAAGTAACTAATTATAGACCATTATCCATTTTACCAGTATTTAGTAAAATTTACGAAAAGATTTTTCTATACAGATTATTAGATTTTCTTATCAGGAAAAATATTTTACCAGAGAGACAATTTGGATTTATACAAGGTAAATCAACAGTTGATGCAATTGTTGATGTGATAAATTTTATAGTGGAAGGTTTATTAAATCATAATTTAACTGTTGGAGTATTTCTAGACCTTTCTAAAGCATTTGACTGTGTCAAGCATGATATACTATTAGATATGTTAAATGATATAGGGATAAGAGGTATACCCTTCAAGTGGCTCTTATCTCTACAATAGGAAACAACAAGTTGATATTAATGGTTTAATTTAACATATATTAATACTATTAATATATGAGTATTAATACTATTAAATATTGACAATATTATACATAATGGACCAATAAAACATCAAAAACAAAAAAATATTACTCAGTTATTGTATCAGAATCATTAATCACAAATTTGGTGTCCTCCAAGGATCAATTCTTGGCCCAATTCTGTTTTTAATTTACGTCAATAACTGTCAATCATCAATAAAATTTGCCATTTGACACAATTTGCTGATGACACAACTTTGAGTATATCATGCAGAGACAACCACAGCCTAGAATTAGAATTATTCAATGATTTAAACTCGTGTGTTCAATTTTTTTCTGAAATAAATCTTAAAGTAAATCTTCAGAAATTATACTATGTACATTTTCAGATGGTCTATTAGTTGATCCAGGACCATATGTATTTATAAATGATTATCCGTTAGAGGAAGTTGATTGTGTGAAATTCCTAGGAATACTACTTGATAGAGGGTTGACTTGGAGTTTTCGCATAGACCATGTTTCCTCTAAATCATTATCAAATATTTATATTTTAAGACATTTGGCCAATTATTGTGATGTCAACATTTTACTAATTGCATATTACGGACTAATTTATACACACTTGTCCTATGGAATTATAATATGGGGCCATTGTGCAGAAAAACATATCAAACGATTATTTATTTTACAAAAGAAAGCTTTAAGAATAATTTTTATATTAAAACCAAGAGAATCTTGCAAAGACACTTTGCAAAGATCTTGCAAAGAATCTTGCAAAAGCATGAATTTACTTACACTTCCTTGTATTTATATTTTAGTAGGAACGCTTTTCTCCCGTTTTAAGTGCAAACTCCAGAAAGTAAGTGATATTCATAATTATAACAAACGATTTAATAACCATTTTAGACCTAAACAACACAGACTAAACATGATCAAAATTTACCCTCCGATGCCGGTGCTAAATTCTTTAACCTTTTACCAGAAAATATCAAACAAGAGCAAAATTATCGTCCTTTTAAAAATAAATTAAAATCTTTTCTTCAATCAAACGCATTTTACAGTGTTGAAGAATTCATGGAACACTAGAAAAATTTGAATTATTTAACTAATTAGATAATAAAAAGGCATTATAAGTTAGACTACGTTGATTCTAGATTAAATTTCTTTTGTTTTTTTATATTACAATTTGTTTATTAATAATCTTTTCTTGTATGAATTTTAGGAAAATTTTCTGTATTGTCTTTGTTTTTGCTACCAACAATGAATGTTGTAAGGGCAAATAAATGATTATTATTATGATTATTATTTTGCCCATGACAAATTGATTGGAACTGGTTCCATAGCTGGTAAAAATCTGGTTTTCATCCTAGAGCCCTTTAAAATTCCCATGTTACCTTTATGGAGATTTTTGTAATACATTGAGCATAAATCAGCTGACAATTATAGATATAAACCAATCTAGTGTTAAACCTGTGGTTCAACAAATATACTGTATAACAAAGCGCAACACCCATTGGTCTGGTGGGTGAGCGAAGCGAATGAGTTTTGTCTGAGAAAGGAAAGTGAAACTTAAAAATTTTACCGAGCATGAGCTCAGCCCTCCTGGTATAAAAAATTATTCATAATGAACGGATAATTAATTAATTTCAGTAGAATATGAGAATACATATTATACACATAATACAACACATAATAGTATACATATTATACACATATAAAACACAGACTAAATTATATAAAACATTATTATCACTTAATTTCTAAATTGTCTACCTCAAACTGTCCAAAGCAGACATAAAAAATTATCTTCCTTCAGATTTGGTTAAACGTTCTGTAAGGGATTTTGCCAAGGTTGAGCTACCGACACAGCTTAGGATTTTATTTAAATACTTCATAACTACAAAAATGAAACCGCAATTGTATATTTTATTTGCAAAGGCCTTTACAGCCCTTTATTTTTAATACAATTAGCTCAGTTAATAATCTATGAAGCTAACGTGTTTTAAATTATCAATATTCTAATTAATGTTTAATTTTTATCAGATAATTGCAGTTTTGAACAGCTTGGTCAAAGAAACTCTCAGAATGGGTCAGGCTAAATTAGAGTCAGATCTGACCGATTGTTGTAATAAGTTCAACATATCACAGTAAATATTTCTTTATGGGTATTGATGAGACTCTTTCACACTGGGATAAATCCTGAGAAAGTGATATGAAGACTGATCACAGCCTAAATTGCCGGATAGATTGCAGACCTGACCCGATAGTTTAATGAGGGTGTATCTGTGGGTAACGTATGGAGATAACATAAGAGATCTCGCCCACTAGAGTCAGCAGATTCGACACTACACAGGAGCTGTGTGTTATCAATATCTCACACGAGACTGGAGTGTGCTTGAGCGACCTCACAATATGTGGTCCACTCTGGTACTTGGCGAGTCAACTCGCTAAATATTCTCCTACGAACAATAATGTGTTTTTGATAGAAGGAGGAGACTTAAGAAACTATACAAAGATGTAAGGAACAAAAATAAATTTCTAAAAAAACATTGTGATAAATTCAAAATTTAAGAATGATTATTACAAAATCAATTTTCTAATTATTTAAAATTATCTAAGACAGTTGTTTGTTGTAATTGTTCCAAGAATTGAATTTAAATTGAAATAAGTGAGATAAATAAAAGCAAATATAACTTCTTAATGTAAAAAAGTCTAGCTTTATTTTGTATAAATAAACATAGTTTGCTTTTAACACAAATTTTACTAGTGAAAATTCTACGTTGTGCATTGCTTATTGCTTTCACTGGTTAAATATTGAAAAAAATATTACTTAAAGCTGAATCACGATTCCATTGAGTTCCTATCATGTGGAAAAAACATTTTTGAAAATATGTAAAAGGAAAAAATGTACATTTATTCATATAATTATAAAACTTACTAAAAATATTTCGGCTTAAAATAAAGGTCGCTAAAATAGGATGAAAAATTCAAATTTGGAAAATTGGAACTCAAATTTCAAATCACTCAAAGAGAGACCGGGAATAGAACATCGGTCTTTTAATGAAAGACAGCCTTGGAATACAAATTGGACGTTGGCTAGAACTGGGCAGCGGGGTTAATGGTGAGGGGTTTATAAAGCGAATACTGATAGATGATGACCTAAAATATTACTACAGTATAATACGAATGAATACTATACACAATGGACCAATAAAAACATTAACTAATCAACTAATCATTTTCATAAAACAACTTATTTATAACTTATTTTTCTAATAATAGTTATACACAAATGATGCGTATGGAATAAAATTTAAACCCTTACCCTCAAAGCTTGATTGTTGCTTGCTTTGCGTTTTTTGGGCCTAGGAATTATTTTATTTATATTTTTTAAATTCAATTAATTTAATTAATTATATCAGTTTTTATGTAATATAACTTAAACTTGTAGAGTAACACACGAGATGAACGGTTTTAATGGAATATTACCCAGCCTATTTTTGGATTAATGGTAATTTATTTACGAAAAATCAAAACTCATTATTAGGCATTTTAGTTGGCAAAGCTTATTACCTGCCATTCTAGCTATTTATTAAAAAATAATGGCTTTAAAATTATATGCATAGTTCTCGATGTAGGACTCGAGTCTCTCTTCTCAAATTACTTCTTCACACGTACTAACATATCTGCGGGGAAGGCAGCAATTTTGTGAATGATTGCATTCTTCAGTCGTCAAAAATTTAAATGATTTGGGGTTATAAACACAGCTCTTATGTTACCCCTACTGAAAAAGTCATACACTGATAATTTGGGAGACCTGGGAGTACAATGAACATTGCCCAAAAGTAAGATAATCTGGCCAGGGACTTTTTTGCGTGAGGGTACCTTAAAAGGTATGTACCAGTGGCATTTTTTACGTTTAGAATGGGAACGGTCTAAACCCCAGTCTTGATACTATCTGATTCGACCAGTTGTTAGAAAGCATCATTAATTAATAGCCCAATGACAATTGACAACTGGGTCCGGAAACAAACCTTTAAAAAAGCTACTAACTTTTCTCAAAATCGACCTTTGGATTCAAAGGCGAGCACTATAACTACTGAGCTATCAAGCCAGTTTTTTGACTTTTAATTGATCAAAAATCAAAACAAGTTTTTCATCTACAAATATTATGTATCCGAACCAATTTTGTGGCGTATTCCTGTAATCCAGCTACTTGGATGTCACGAATTGTGGATAGTTATGAGCGATGGCTTGTGGATGCGATATTCCCTAGTGGGGATTAACATCCGCACTAGTGAATATTAGTTCATCCATAAAGACCATCCTCATGATTAGACAAATTCGTATATATGAGGTCGAAATTTTCGTTCGGATCCCACGTTAAACTGTAGGTCCCTAGATACCATTGGCTATTGGGCTATTAATTAACAGTCCTGTCTAAGGAGAATATCGGCCTTAGTCAGTAACAAGACTTCAAGATCGCTCCACAATCATTCTACACTCATCTCTCATTCATATTCAGGTTAAAATACCCACTATGTGAGGTTGCTGTCTCAAAATAGTGATATAGTGATAAAAGGTATGTATATAACAAAAAACTAGTAATTTTGGACTATATAGTCGAGGAATGGAATAATTGAAAAAATTGCTACCATCCATGCGTTAAAGTTGGTCCATGTGATAGAAGATTTTGAGAAGAAATTAAGTACTGAATTACAACTTTTGGGCAACGCCTTAAATCATGACATTATTTTTTGCAAAAAAAAGCTTTTGCTGAAGACAAAATGCTTTATAAATTAAAATACTAAACAATGAGCTTTCATTTTGTGTAAATAAATATGGTAATAAAGTAAAGTAAAAAGAAAAAAGTTCTATTAAAACAGTCCATCTCCGTTGTGTCACCCCGTGTTTCAATTCCTTATCTCAATACTTAACTGTCCATGTCATTTTCACATTCTATTTGTACGTTATTTACTCCTTCTTACGTAATTTTTATGTTAATTTGTGATTTTGTACATCGGAACATTAATATTTAGTATATTAGCTTTAAAATTCAACCTTAACACACATAAATAATTTAAAATTAGTTCTTTTCTTTGTAGGTAAGTCAAAGTTTTTTACTGAGTGTAAATTAGTTAACTAAATTAATTTCGTTCATGACCATTCGTCCATTACCACATTTAAAATAAATTAATAGTTTCATAACAGCAATTATTTATAACTACAAAATGAAGGACTTATCGGAAAATTAGTAAATGTAGAATAAATACCTAGTTTGAGAGAGGTGAGAGAAGTAAAGGTTGACGTTGTTTGTCTAGGAAGGCCAGAGGACTAACAACTACTTGGGTACCGCATTTGATGAAGCTGAGGTGATTCTGCTAGAATCTCTTAACATTATTTCAACATACCTTTATAGTATTTATAATCTTCACATGGCTGTATCTATATTTATAAAAAAGTATTTGATGTATATAATTGACATCGATGAAGTCAGAAACCCAGGACCGTTTGCCACGAAACTAGTTATATATGAAAACTTTCATGTAATAGTTTTTTAAGTCATTCGTCATTTCATAGCCCTCAGGGCTTAGCCTCAAGACCATCATTAACGTAGGTCAAGGTTTTAGATTTTGTAACAGATTGGTTTATGAACAAAACATGTGACACACATTAGTTAGAAAAAAAAAAACAAAAAACAAAATAAGCACCTGCTAGCAGTTGAGCATAAAACTATCTAGATACAGTAAAAAAACTGAATTACATTGAATTAATGCATTAATTTACAGCATGTAATTTGAAACTGCTCACAAACCTCACGAAGAACGGTTAAAAAGCTGGTTATAAACGTACAATTATTTGAATTGGTCCTCATAGTTAAAATCAATGAAAATTAAGTACTTTAAATCGTAAAATTAAGTCAGTCATGAATCAGTCTTACCAGTTTCTGCTTGTTTTGGCCTTCATTTAAACTGCTGATTGAGGACCGTATTTAGTTATTTTCCCTTTCTCGTTTTTGGGACATTGAATAATTGTTGTAGTGACTGAAATAAAATAAATCCTCTTTAATAAAAACTGACAATTTTTATTAATCGATTGGTAAATAGGCCTACTTGGAATGGTAAAAACTGAAAACCTTTGTTCTGTTTTTATCAAAGTTTAGTGTATTGTCAATCTCATTCCTGAATGTAGAGTGTCACCGACGGTCAACATCGTCGATGTCAACAATTCCAGAGGAATTGTGACTCGCAGCATCCAGATTCATTGGCGAGGGTTTCGTCAAACATGCGACTACATTAATTAAACTGGTACTAAACCGTGTACATCAGCAATTTATAGTATGAATTTGTTCAATTCAAACAATTCCTATACGGCGCGAACTAATTGCCATTAAAACAATTTCAATGTTTTGGAAACTCATGAATTAGAACTTTGTCTGATGCTATGTTATTATTTGCTAAATACCAATAAAATTTTTATGTCAATATAAAAGTATCTTAAAATATATGGTTTGTACTTCTTTGGTTAAGTTTTCTAACACAAAATATCTTAGGTAAAGTCCATTACGGACTCGATGTCTGAGTGTTTACAGTGTTCTCCTCACCATTGTAAGTTTTTCAATCAGCCTAACTGTTAGTTGGGATTTGAGTAGTGGACTATTTAATGAAACGCTGGTATTATATAGTGAGAAGACCAGTAATCGGGAAGTTTAAAACCTAATCAAAACTAATGTAGTAGGCATACGTACTAAAATTGGGTCCTAAAAATAACAATACTAAAAATAATTATAAACTAAATAAAACTATTAGGTTATGTATTAATAACATTAAAATTACTAATAAGAGGTCGTAACTATAACGATAGTCTACTTTATATTTTGTAATTATTTGAAATTATAGCTTCTCATGAATTTAGAAAAACAATTTGTTAAAAAAATTCATGAGTAGCTATAATTTCAAATAATTATCAATTACCATGAAGAAAAATATATACCGTAAGGAATTTATATTTTGTGTATGATTAACAATTTCTTAATCTATATTCTTTAACCTATCGTTCAGGAATTTGATATTCATTATAAACAATTAATTGGCTCTCTACAATACATTTGCATATATTTTTAATGAAATCAAAATAAAATACGAAACACGATTTAAGTTATGATTGTTTACTAAAAGTACTTTACTCCGCTTTTCTGTACTTTTTTATGTATCGAAATGATAAAATTTTCTTTTAATAAAATTATTAAATTAAAGACACACATCGGGCATTGTCGAGTTTTAAGGTAAAATGTTACTTTGAGTTATTTAAAAACAAAGTAATAATTGTTAGATCTTAAAACATTAGCAATTACTTCTAGGTAATAATTTAAAATTGACAGCTTAAACGATAAACCTAAATTAGTATTTTATAAAAAATACTCTTATCATTTGTAATACTTGTTGCGAGTTAGTAATATTTTAGTTTTATGGTTGAGTGGTACAATTATTCAATACTGATGGAATCGTAACTCTCTATTTTTAGTTACTTTTTCTTGGAATCTGATTAGACTACGACCCGAAACATTTCGTCTATAAGATTGTATAAAGATAATAATATAATACCTAATATAGACACGAGGTACCTTAATTTATAATTACGTCTGAACTACATCTATAAGGCAATATTGTAAATAAGTTATCTAATGTTGGGTTTCTAAAGCAAAATCACAAGGAATTAAAATTATTTATATGATAAAAATAATAATAGTCTGCGGCCAATTGGAAAACAATAAAATAATGCAATAATTTATCAAGTTTTCAAATTCCATTAGCTACAACAAAGTAATTGTTAAAATAAAATAAAATAAAAATCATACTATTTACATAAAAATTTATTTTTTTGAAAATTTAACACAAAAAGGCAAAACTTGTCATATAATCAACTTTAATTGTTATACACTTCCTGTACACAATAGCTCAGTGCGAGATCTATTGAGACTGCAGCGATTATAATGAGCTCCGTTGGATCGGACGTCCGGTCAACTTCCGCTGTGGTCACAAACTCCAGGAAATACTGCGTCGGCATCCGAACTGAACGAGAGGTAGTTTTAACCAATTTTCCATAGGGAATAAGCTATTACCGTAGGTTTCATGATAAGACATAAGCCCGGGACCATGTTAATTTATCTTTTTGATGTGCCCAGAGACAAAAAATAATAGTCGTTAAAATTTTTATATGTGTCCCTAGACACGATAACTCCCGTAAAAACGGTTCGATCGAGACCAAATTTGGTAGAGATGTGTAATTATATCTTTATTTGTATAAGTTCGTAAACCAGATATATCTACCTACCAGAAGGGGTAGTTTAGGGGGGTTTTGCAATTTTTTGTTTTTATCCCAAACATTTTTTTTGCATTTTTAATATGTAATAAAAAAATTGATTTTCACCACTAGATTTAGCTAAAAAAAAAAAAAAAAAAACACACACAAGTATATTGAAGCTTTGCTATATCTCCATTGGTATTAAAAAGATACCAAAAAATATATCAACATAGTATGATATGTATATAGAATGATAGTATATAAATATAGTAGATATTAAAAAGTCTAAAGACGATACATTGTATTTTGGGGTTCTAATGTTAATCTTATGGACAATAAAGATGTGTTAATATTTCAATTATTAACGTATATTTTTGGATAAAACTTTGCATTTAGCTTCATTTGGTTGAAATTCATCGATTTATGGTAAAAAATCTTGGTTTTTGTTCTTATCATTGCAGCAAACCTGCATATTCTTTTCCAATGTTAATCACATGGAAAATAGGCAAACTCCTTTATTTATGGAGGGATATTGATGAAAAAGTATATGGTAAGTTAAAATTTTGTTAATGCTAAAAACCAACATTTAGTGTTCCCCATGTCAGCATTCCTACATAATCTTTCCTTATATTTATTATAACTAGAACAGACATTTATTTCGCTATTCAAGACACGTTATGAAATTTTGTTTACAGGTTCATCTGGGCAAAAGTGATATTACTACAGTGGAAATTCGCGACGGGATACTGTATATATATAACTATAGCAGGGTGAGTTTCTAAGTGAACCAATAGCTAACTTTTTTATTCTATATCTGACAGTGCATTTCACTTTTCAAAATTTCCCCGCCATTTTTCCAGTATGGCGGCCAACTTTAAAATTTCTTATGGAACGCATTACATGTTATGGTATTTTTTAAAATCTCCATGTGATTTTAAGTGTTTTGTAATCTTGGCGACTTTTCTCTAAACCTAACGGTTAGGGAGATAGAGGCAATTAAAGTTCATTTTAGTTCCATAAGAATAACATGGGGCAAACTTTATCTGTCCTTATCTCCGAAGCAATTGATTAAAATAAAAAATACTCAAGAATGAAAATGTCTATAACTGATGTTTTAAGAACATTTTCTCATAATAACACAAACAATTTCAAAAATTTTATTCTTTGCCCGCCATATTGGAAAGAAGTTCATTTATGCGTAAATGATAGTTTTGATGAGTGAAAATGTTCTTCAAACATCAATTAAAGACGTTATTATTCTTAAGTATTTTTTACTTTAACAAATAGTTTCGGAGATATTGGTAGATAAAGTTTGCCCCATGTTATTCTTAAGGAACTAAAAATGAACTTTAACGGCCTCTACACCCCTAACCATTAAATTTAGAGAAAAATTGCCAAGAATAAAAAAGTCTTAAAATAACATGGAAATTTCAAAAACACCATAAAATGTAGTGTGCTCCGTAAAAAATTTTAAAGTTGGCCGCCATATTGGAAAAATGGCGGAAGATTTTGAAAAGTGAAATACATAACTGAAAGCAAAATTAAGAAGTAAAAGGGGTTCCCCATAAGAAGTATACTGTCAGATATAGAATAAAAAAGTTAGCTATTGGATCACTTAAGAAACTCACCCTGTATACAGGGTGTTTCAGAACTCCCTGACAATATTTTAGGGCATTGTTTCTGGGTTAGAAAAATATCTAAATATCATATTTAAATTGTCCGGAAGTCTTTAGTTACTCACACAGCAGCCATTTGTTTTTTTTTCACATAATAATTTTTATTTCCGTAACGGTTGGTTTTATTAAATTCATATTTGGCATGAATCTTTATTATACCAATGTACATTTCCAGGAAAAAAAATTAATTTTTTCCCCTGTATATTATCAAAATGGCGGTCATTTTAAATTTTCAAACGCAAATATCTCAAAATCGGAATATTTTATAAAAATTTTACAAGTCATAAAAAAGTTGACAAATTAAATTATCTAACCAATGGTACCAAGTTTGTAAAGATCTGACAACAAATAACGGAGTTATTGCGATTTTTCTTCATGAAAACATTGATTTAGCAGTAAAATCAATGCAAATTAAGGCCATTTAGCAAAATCAATGTTTTCATGGCGAAAAATAACAATAACTCCGTTATTTGTTGTCAGATCCTTACAAACTTGGTACCATTGGTTAGATAATTTAATATGTCAACTTTTTTGTGCCTTGTAAAATTTTTATAAAATTTTCCGATTTTGAGATATTTGCGTTTGAAAATTTAAAATGGCCGCCATTTTTAAAATATACAGCGGAAAAATTAATTTTTTTCCTGGAAATGTACATTGGTATGATAAAGATTCATGCCAAATATGACTTTAATCCCTGTCAAGCTCTTGGCAGGGGAGAGGAAAGCGATTTATCAGAGACAAGGCGAGATCGGCAAGGACACGGCAAGAACAGAAGAGCGCTCCCGAACCTACCAGCAGTGGCAACACAGCTGGGAGCACGACACCCGAGGACGATGGACTGCGCGACTTATCAAGCAGGTCCAACCATGGGTGGAACGGCGGCATGGGGAGGTGGACTACTACCTGACCCAATTTTTGACAGGTCACGGCTATTTTCGGTCGTACCTGAACCGTATGGGAAAGACCGGTTCACCGGACTGCATTTATTGCCCGGGTGTTCCCGACGATGCGGAACACACATTCTTCCGCTGTCCCCGTTGGGAAGGGCCCCGCCTGGAGGCCACACAAATCTTTGGTGCATTTTCGGTGGACTCGGTCTGCCAAAAGATTTTGGAGGATGAGGGCAACTGGGATTGTTTGTCACAGTTCGTCCGGGGCATCCTCCTGGAAAAGAAAACCGATCTGGACCGTGAAGTGGCCCAGATCCCTTGATCGAGCGGCTGGATAAGGAGCGAGCCCCACGGGCGTAAGCCAAATTTAGGCCTAGCCTGACGTAATGTGACAAACAATTCCAGGTTAGATTCCTAAAGAGTAGAGGAGGTTTTTTAGTGGGTAAACTCGTTTTTAGGGGAGCCCCACACTACAGGCTGGCCACCTGTGTGCGTAATGCATTTTTCCGCCTCTCCCTCAAAAAAAAAAAAAAAAAAAAAAAAAAATATATGACTTTAATAAAACCATCCGTTACGGAAATAAAAATTATTATGTGAAAAAAACAAAATGGCGGCTGTGTGAGTAACTAAAGACTTCCGGACAATTTAAATATGGTATTTAGATATGTTTCTAACCCAGAAACAATGCCCTAAAATATTGTCAGGGAGTTCTGAAACACCCTGTATAGACTCCACTATAAGAAATGGATTTTCAAAACTCAGAATTTGTTTCTTAATTTTCACAGTAATTTATAACAAAATAATATTAATGGAGTAAAATACTGGCTGAAAAAATCCAAAGGGTTTTCTTGCAGATTTTTTAAATAAAACTGTGGTGTTCTCTACATCGACCTGTGTTCACGGTTGCACGCTCTGCTACTTAGGTGACGAATGGTCGCATCAGCTTAACGCATGAAAACGCAAACAGGATCTTCACATCGCGAGTGTGTTTTATTCCCTAAATAAATAATTTTGGTTGATTCCTCAGTTTAACTCTAACAGTTGCCTTATTTTTTACAAATTATGATATTCCTGTAAAATGAGGTTTATTATCCCTTGTAAAATTAACTCTTCAACTTACGAATAATTATTTAAATTTTCAATTATTATCGAAGATAATGAGATAACTGATATACACAAAAGGAAAAAAATTTGAAAAATAATTTAATTTTTAAAAATCTACAAAATATAATATTATGTGGAAGATTTATTTATGTTTTAATACAATTACCGATGTAATTATAAATGTTTTTGGAGAACCAAAAATCACAAGTAGGGAAAACATTAACTGATGAATATTCAACACCAAAGTTCTTGTCATTTGGGCATAAGAAAACATAGTTAATCGTGACCAATGAAGTTAAACAAGGTGCTTGTATAACAGGTTTTGTTATGAGTTATTTTTGCCTCAAACCGTGCTATAAATGCTGTGATTGATATCCTAGAAATAAAAAAAAATTGTCTCCTTTGTTTGTTTCCTGGCTTGAAATATTCGCCTAAAACTGTTAATTGATTCACAACTTATCATGTCTAAAATATTGATCAAAAGGACTGGACAAAATGTTGGAGATTGTAATACCAATATCGTTAAAACACGACAAATCGATTTTAAGAGTGTTTCTGAAAAACTTCAGAACATTATAATGTACGCTATTTTTAAATATACTGCTTCACGAAGTTGTAATCAGTGGTGCTAGAGTGCCGGCCGGCCTCCAGTCTCCTGGATATTGGAAACTATAAAACATGTCAACTCGCCGCTGGGCGAGGTGAAAACACACACAAAAAAAATAAATTACTTTTCAAATAAACCTGTGGAATGGAAAGAAACGTCTAAATAGCAAAAAATAGCAGTAGTGGGAAAAAGCCACTTCTAACCGGAAGTGACGTCAGCTGCCAGGGCAGCTGCAGGGGTCAGATGGTGTCAGTTGCCAGGGCAGCTGCAGGGTGCAGATGGCGAGAGCATATGCCCTGAATTTGAAGTAGAATTGGGCATGAATTAAGAGTTAATTTAAAACTGAAATTTAACAGTTATAACTGGGGCTTGAAAGTATGTCAAGGTCATCCAGAGTAAGTTTTAAAAAGCCTATCCAACTACCACCAGAAATAGTTCAAAGTTGAACTAGTTGGTGATAGTGGGATAGGTTGAAGTAACTTTTGAATTTATTTGTGAACATACAATTAATGTGCAACAGCAGAGTTTAAACAAGTTGAACTTTTGTGATGAACTACAGAGTTGTAAATGCAAACACCAACGACGATGAGAAGGTAAACGCAGAGTCCCCAGATGATGTATTTGAAAAGCTTGAACAAACGTAACATTTCGAGTTGGTTTTCTCGTTCCATTCCAATCGTTTAATTTCCAATTTCAATTTATCCTCTTCCATTCTAGTTATGAAGGGAACTTCATCCATCATATCCATCATGATTTTGTAGTGTTTGAAATTTTAAAACAAGTGATGTTGATAGTTCAAAAGTTGAAGATGGAATGAGAAGTGAAAGCGAGAAATGTTAGTTAAATAAAGAAGTGGTGGGGGGAACGAAGAATTACAAAGAAGTGGTGGGGGAAATATTTTGCTGTTCATTATTACCATCAGTAGTGTCAGATGGTGCAGGAGTTAGATTTAGTAAACTGTCTTCGTCCGAACTTTCAATCTTATCACAAATAGGACAATCGTATGTTATTTCCAAATTCATTTTGATGGTTGTAAAATTATCTACAAGTTCTTGTAAAATATTAAAAATGTCTTGTAACTCTTCCCTAGAGTTTATTTTAAAACTAGAATTCATTCGGGCCAATGGAGAGTTGTTCATTATTGGAGAGTCGGTGATGGAATGAGGATCGGCGCATAGGGAGGGGGCTTATATAATGGTGACCTTGAGCAGGCGTCTAGGGAGGGGGGCTGTCTAGGGAGGGGGCTTTTATATAGGGAACCTTGAGCTTATGATTGAATAAAACATTTAGTTCTTCTTCTCCATCTTTAATTCAATTATTTGAACCGAAGTAGTTGTTTCATCTTCTTCACTTGATGAAGAAAACAATTCACCAGGATTTAAATATTGAACTACAATTCTGAACCATCTTATAGGATATTCGTCAATGACAGAAAGTAAGTTTTGAAACAATTCTTCCATCTCCTCCCTGTCAGTTATTATATGTTCAAATTTGATAAATTTGTTTTCCATGTTGTTAGTTAGAGTGTTGGAAGTGGAATGATTTAATATTATATAAAAATTAGAACTAGTGGTGGGGGGAAATCTCAAGGTCATCCAAATGAAGTTTTAAAAAGAGTGTAAAACTGAAATTACACATTTGATGGTTCTACAGGATCGGAATACCAATCTGATCTGTATTTACATCTTTTTATCATATGTGTACAAAAATCATCTTGATGAGAATTGGTGCGTTGACAATGAGCAAGATCTAGAGGGTGAAATTTGAAACATCTTTGAGGACAACATGTATGAAAATATCTTGATTTGTAAAATTTGAAAGTTCGCAATTCCGGTGGTGGTAGTTGTTTTGTTTTGCATTTGCAATAACAAGATCCGAAGAATTCACATTTAGTACAAGCTAACCATCCACCATCATTGGTCCTAAATCTGTACACTGTTGTTCACAACAGTAACGAGGTTTGTACTTGTATTTTTGCTCTTCCATGTTGACGCTGCGGAGTCCAGTGAAAGAATAAGAGTGTATAGTGTTCAATAGTGAGTTTTATGTACTGTGAAAAGTGGTAGGGGTAATTTCAAGGTCATCCAAATGGAGTTTAAAAAATTATACCTTACAAGTGTAAGGATTATTAAATTTAGGAAGTTTGTTTCTCTTTGTTTCTTCAGACTTTTTCTCTCTCTCCGCCTTAGCCATAGCAACAAGTTCTTCTGTTGATAATGGATGTACTTCAGGAAATTTTAAAATTAATTTAGCTTGATATCCTTCTTTAGTTAATACATCTAAATCTTGGGTCATTTGTTCAATGGTGTTGTAGTCTTTTCCATAGATTTTTCCATCAAGTTGAATCATCATTCTGTACAACATTTTCTTAAATAGGTCTTGTCGTGGTGAGAGCTAAGAAGCGAATGATTATTTATACAAGTATCACATCCTTTTTATTAACTCACATTGATCATGTGATTCTTTAGTTGTAGCTTTGTCTGTCAAAGTTATTCAACATTGGTAATACTTTTGGAACTTGATGTTATGTTGACCAGTTGGCGATGAAGAAGTTGTAGGTTGTGTAGAAATAAATATTTCATCATCGCAATATTTTGTTTTAGTGAACATCCTTGTATTAGTAGCACTAACATCAACAGTTAAGTGATAACCACCGGTAAGTAAAACTCGCATTTCGTTAGTTAAATCTTCAAGTTGTCCAAAAGTAAGTTATGGTGTTGGTATCATAAGATGCACACTTAACCTTTAGGGACATGTTGCAGTTTTATATTCAGGGATTAAGAGCGAGATGTGTACGGTATGAAAGGTAGCAGTAGACTGATGAATTTTGCAAGTACATTTCCCCTTTTATAATTATACAAAATTGGGTCAAGGTCATCCTGTGGAATTTTTAAAAAAAGCAACATATTGTAATGTACAAAGACATTACAATATGTTGCTTTTTTTATTTTTATTTTTTGTTTTGTTTTATATCATATTTATTGAAAAAACAAATACAAAGAAATATTTACAATGTTATGTACAAATTAATCAGTAGTAGGTGTTACATGAATTGTAAGTTCAGTAGAGTTGTTTCCACTGGTCCATGTGATACCAAATAGAGTGCGCCGGGTTGAATTATACGAAGATCTTCATTTTGAAGTAGTTGTATGAAGCGCTTTGGTAAGAAGATCTGAAATTTTGCTTCATCACCAATTGTATAAGGTGCCTCGCTCAAAGTGCAATTTATAGCATCACCTACTGAAGTTTCCATTTTCTTATAGTATGAATGATGTAGGTGTTTTTCTTCTTTTAGTTCAGAACATTTCTTCGTAGGTAGAATTGATGATTTAGAATGAGCGTTGAACTGATCAACTAAACTTTGAAGTAAGTTCTGTGATGCCATATTGATGTTGTTGTTAATCTTCTTGTTAATAAGAATGTCCGTCGGAGATGTTGTCTCTTCGGAGGTTTGAGTAATACTCATGCTGTGTCATGGTAGCGCTCTCACTTTTATAATCGACACTACCCCCACCACTGACACTACCCCCACCAGTTTGTTGAAGGAAATTATTCAAGCGGTAGGCATTCTTTAAAGCGCACTGCGACCTTCGATGTTTAAAACTTTTTGATGAAATACAAAGTTCGTTGAAGTAGCATTGGAAATCTTTATCAATTATTGCATTAATCACTTCGTTGCTTGTAAATGATTGTATCCAATTTGCTTTTTCCAATCCCCTTGTGTAGATAATTTTAAACTCTTTGCAATAATGATTCATAATGTGCGGCATCATATTATAATTAATGAAACCTTCATCCCATCTTAAGTTGTGAAAATGTTTGTTCAACCATTTGTTTGTAACTTTCGCTTTAGTTGTTAGTCTATTAAATGGTACTGGAGGTTTGAACAAATAATGATAAACTACTGATGTGTTCATGTCCAAGATTACTAATTCTTTAATAATAAAATTACCATCATTTCCTCGGAAAGCTTGAAATTCAATTATACCTCTTTTAACTTCCATTATATGTGGCGCATTAGAAAACGAAACCCGTTTATTCATGATGAAGTCTTACTAACAACTGACTTAAAAATTGAATGAGCCGATGTTTATAACAGACAGGATTGTTCTTCTTCTTTCACTTCTTGTGCCACTTCATCAATATTAAAATTGGTGTGATAGTTGTTTAATTGTCTCCACATTTCAACTTCTTGAGGTATTCTATTAAAGATTGAAGTATCCACGGGACCGTATAAAATTGGAACAAAAGGTTTTTTGTCCAATGTATCAATTAGATAGTCTTTAATTATTGCACTTGAAAATATTAGTTGTTTCAAATATCTGGTGACGGGACCGGTAGTACAACTTAAAGTATAAAATTCTTCTTTAGTGAAATATAATTTAACATTATGTGTAGTTAAATCTCTGAAGCGAACAATTTGTCCTCCACGATGTTTTACTATATCAACTTCAATATTTGATTCCAATAAACTTAATCTTGTTCTTCTTCCAAATGTGTTGTTACTTAAATAGCACTCCAAAAGATGTAAATGTTTCATGAGAGATTCCCAAGTAATTTCACTGAAAGTAACCATTTTGTTTCCATGATTTAAAATAACAATTGGTGAATAATCCATTGATTTTAAAATTCCAACTGATATACTTTTTGTCATGCATGAAGAAATTGGGTAGATAATCCGAAGAAATACTTCTGTTAAAATATTGGTTGTAATGTTAACTTCAACCTTCTTCCTTTTTACTTCTTTTTCAGCTTTTTCTTCTTCTCTCTTCTTATGTCTGTTGAATTTTAGGAACTCGTCCATTTCTCGTTCAACTTGTTTTTCTATATCTGAACTATTATCATCCATTAGAGGTGTATTTTCTTCTCCGTTAGTAGAATTCATCTTGCGAATGATGTTTCCCATACGACGGTTGAAGATAGAATGAAGTTTCTACTAATTATTTTCTCGCTTTTATATTTTTCGTAAATCCTTGAAATTTATACAATTACATAATTGTTTGTTTTGAACTTGTCTTTCACAAATGAAATTCTAACCTCAAAAATTAAAGCAGATAATTCTAACCTCAAAAATTTGCAGTTGTTGTACAATTCTTCTTAAAGTACATTCTTCACAATTCCGGTCAGCGGTGTGTAAGTAACTATTTTATCATGTAGAATTAGACAGTATGCCGAAGTTCCATCCGCTACTGGTTCTTCAAATTCCATTTCAATTTTTATATCTACACTTGATGATTTTACCGATTCATTTTGTTTTGAACAATCGATTACAATTATTGGAGCCTTGGAATAATACTGGTCAGGTGATAATAGTGGTGTATTAGTCTTTCCATAATATGACGATTGAAATCTTGCATACATATCGTATAAAATAGAAAAACGTTTTTTGCTGAACATGACATTCAAATTGTCATAGGGAAAGAATTGAGAGTTTAGGAAAACTTTACAATTCTTTATTTTACAGTGATCAAATTGACCAGCATTTGCAGTGATAACATCTTTTCGCTTAGTTTGAAAACCGAGTATTATGTACCTTGCTCGTTCCAAGTAAGTTGATGTCTTGACGGTCCATGTTTGTCGTTCTGTCTGAGGTAGTGTAGGGTATTCATGAAATTCCCAACTTCGGAATGGCATCACAATATCACGGTCAGATTTCAACTTTCTCAATAATAGGATTCTATGTTCATCAGCCAATCTTACATGAGGTACTCTCCAAACAACTTTATCCAACTGTAGTTGCCATTCCAGTTTATCTTCCGTAGTTGCAGGGTCTGCAAGTATCAAGTCCTTATTAGTTGAAGATCTGAGTAATACTAATTCTTGTTTGACATTTATTATTACCCGTTTGTAATCTTCAGCGAATCCCAAAAGCAATCGTAAAGGTACATGAAAATCAAAGTGACCGTTGGAAGCTGGTGTTATAGTGTCTTTATCGGGGGCAACCCATCCGGCAGTGACTATTGAATTCTTCTCATGCGGTGTTAATGATGTTAATCCTTTCAATGTAGTTGTTAAACCAACCTTTTTTGTTGAATCAACCGTCACCCCTGATATTTCATATCTTATTTCATCAAAAAGATATGCCATCGGGTTATTTATAAAAGGAACTGTTGAAGCAGTTTTTCCATCCAATTTTAATACCCGTCCTTCGATGTACAAGTAACTTTCACACGGTAAAGTGTAAATATCTTGTTGTTGAATGGGGATCCTTATTTCATCGTTATTGTTTAATTTTGATGAAGTGTAAGGGTTGTGCGTGTGATATTCCTTCTCCCATAGTGTTTCGTCGAACGTTGGTCCTTGAGATATATCCAGGATATCCATCGCTGTTAAGTTTCAATCCAATCTTCTGTAGAAAACGAATGTTTTCCGATGTTAACTCTTCCAATGTCGAGGAGCTACTGAGCTCCCGACTCTTCCATTGTGGTTTAAATGATAATCCCATGTTGACTTTTATGTTGCTGCTCTGATGTGTATCCGTATAGTAATTGTTTCTCCTCTAAAGTCAACACTATGACCGTCTTGATCCAATATGTTCAGTACGATGTCTGAAATGAAACTGGTGTTTAACGGTAGGTATATCAAGTTTTGTGGCTTCTCAACAATTTTAAAACCGGGAGCCACTGTTGGATAAAATGTATGTAAAATATGTTGATTAACTCCATCTCTATACGATCCGTGTATAATGTTGCACGTGACATCAATACTATTTACTTTCAATATTGTTACAGTTGAATCACCTGAATGAGTAGTTCCAGGAGTTAAGATTTTCTTTTTTATATCTGTAAATCCAAGTAAACTGCCAATCGACTGTTCCAAGCTGACATCAATATAATATTTCGAAGTTATTTCTGCTTTTAAAGTATTATTGTTTCCTTTAACGGTGATATTGTCTTCTCCGAGTTGTTTCTGTAATAATTGGTTTATGTCATCAATTTCATATGCTCCAGTAGGAAATGTAATTATTTTCAATTCTGAGTATTTTTCTGCAGCATCCTTAGTTTCATAATAATGTAGTAAATTGTTTTTTCCTTCTGTAACATTAGGAATTGAATTGTAGGTAGTCAAATCAAGTAATGCCGCTTCCCATAATCTTTCCTTGGATAGACGCAATGCTGGGAACAGCGTACTTTTCAATGTGGATGAATTTCCACTCAGTGACACTGTATACGATGACATCTTAAAGCTGACTGACACTCTTCGCTAGAAACTCCAAACATAAATGCCCACATATTTCAGTATTGTTAGGTTGTTCTCTTTTGTAATTGTAAAAAATGTTTTTGGAGTTTCGAAAATAATGTTGCAGTTCTTTTGGCGGTGGTAGATTGCCAAAACTGTCAAAGTAGTAAATGGTTTGTCCGAGTTTTTTATAGCATACCCAATGAGTGCCTGGACCATAGGTGGAATCCAAATTTACTATTCCAGTTTCATTTTTCCATATTTTAGTTGGTAATGCATCTTTCATAAAAACTCCTCGAAAGAATGGTATTTTCAAACATTTCACATAATCATTTAACTGATGATTTGTTAAGGCTTTATTTGGAATTATCAATTGACTCTTCTTATTTAGTACACACGGTATGGTCTTAGGTATAAACCTGCTCCGTTTTTTACCATTTGCCAAACAGAAGTCTTCTTTACATTTGCCTTATGAGTTCTACGACGTCCTTTTTTAATGTTTCCACCTCTTTTGGGAGCGCCTTTCTTTGCAGGTCTTCCTCTGCGACGTTTTCCACCACCTAACTTTGCTTTCGTCTTCATGGCTGTAGTTACTGCCCAAGCCGATGCTTTTTCTGCAATACTTGCGTCACTTGATTTTACTCTTTGCCAAGCTTTTTCCGCTAGAATTTTATCTGCTATTGATCTATTTGTTGAATCTTTATACTTTGAATATGCTATATCGTGTTCCTTGCAAGCTTGATCTAATTTATTAATTCCAGGATCTCCTCTTGCTAAACGCTTTGCCAACTTAGTTCCAGGTCCACAATATTGATAACCTCCGGGCAGATGTAATTCGTATGGTAAAGCGTCTATCGTTCGATTTACAACAGCACCAACTGGAATCCGTCTAAGCAGGGATAATGCAGCTGATGTTATACCACGTCCTCTCTTGCCGCTGTCTTGACGATGACTGAGCGATACGGTCTTCATTATGTTGTCTTATATAACTGGCGTGTTTACTCCACGAGATACTTTACACAAATGAATAACTTGTGCAAAATCTTTTATATTTAAAGACTTAGTTATTCAAATTAATTATATACTGATTTATAATTCTATTTTTAATCCAAGCTTCTCGTTCATCGGGTTGAATCATCACATGACTCGTTGTACTAGCTATATGATTGTGGGTATCAATAAGTAAATTGCCCACTATTCTTATTAAACAATCTAAATTTACAGCATCTTTTGGATGTTGAGGATCATGTAATTGCATAATACGTTTATCATTACATGTGTAAGCTGTTGAATCACTTTTTGATGTTTTTATGACTTGTCCAATAGTAGCAGCATCATTTGAATCTTCACCTGGTAAAATATTAATTATTTTCTTCATCTTTGCATCATATTGGGTCCCAAAGTGTTTATCCCAAGTTATTGTTTGTTTCATTGTAACACAATCATTTTCTTCGTAACCAGGATAAATATCTTTTATTCTTCTATTACGACCATTGTATGTACCTAATGTACCACCACTCGCAATTAATGTTTGCACCATTAGAGGTACATCTGTATCTTTTATACCAAATCTTCCATTTGTTATTGTTTTATGTCCTGCATCCCATTCATCATTATTTCCTTGCATTAAATTAAACTTTTCATTTCCATGTATAAATTTATCTCCCCGCTTTAACACGGCATCTTCATGTTTTACAAAATTGGATGTTTCCTTTTTTAATTCTTTAGATAATTGTTCCATAGTAACAGCATCTTTTGGTTGAGAACCGAACTTTACATTTGACAACACTTTCCCATGACAATCGATTTCATCACCATCTTGTAAAATACAGTTGTCCTTGATGTATTTTAGGTTTACAGCATCACCGTCTTCCTTTGGGTATCCAATGTCATTTATAATAAATTTATAAAAAGAAAATCCATGTTCAGTTTTTTCCGGTATTATAGAATGTAAATATTCTTTATTAACTGAATCTTTATCATTTTTGGGATTTCCCACGTTGGTTATTCTATAATTTCCAGCATTATACGTTTGTCCATCTTTTAAGTTATTACCCCATTGCAATTTTAAAGTATTTAAAAGTTCAGATGATAAGTACTCTTTAGTAATTGCATCAGAACCTTCAGTTGGTTTACCAACATTAATTAATCTATGTGATTTAACATCGTAAGTATTCTTATGTAATTTTAATGATGTTGAAGTAGCTTCTTTTACTGTTTTCAAATTTGCTCCATCAGTATCTTCTTCTGGATCTTTAACTAGTTTTAAACGTTTATTACTTATGCTATAGTCACCTTCAGGTGTTTGCGGTAATCCACTTCTTTTTCTGTCTTCTCCAACTTGCACTCCTAAAGCGGAGTACCGTCCGAACTTGTCGACGCTCATGTTAGAACTGATACGTCTTATGCTTGCACCTCTTTTATATCCACGGACAATTATACGACTATACCGCGATTCCTAAGTTCATCAACTAGAGCCACCCATTCATTATTCAAACCTGTATGACCGGCTTCCATGGCTTCATGCAATAGTCTCATTCTATCAACCAATTTATTGATATCGTTGTAGTAAATCACATTTGTATTGTATAGATTTTTCATCAATCCTTTACCAGATGTTGAAGTATCTCCTTTACTCTTTTTACCATGTTGTTCAAGAAGTGATAAATCCATAAGTGATAAAGATTTTCTTTTCAGTGGTTGTCTTACCGCTGGTGCAGTACGTAATGTTGGCAATTTTCGTGGAGGAAACAACTTTTTTATAACGATGTTATATTTTGTTGCACGTGAACGATTAATCATTCCATCCTTTAAGTAGTTTCTTTTATGAGCGTTAGTATTTTGTAGAATCTCCTTAAAAACACTTAAATCTTTGGATGAATATCTTAGTGGTATGTTTTTAAAAATTAATTCATATAATCCTTTTGTTCCTTTATATCTATGCTCACCAATAATGATGTAATCGTCTTGTGTTATTTCAAGCTTTGAATCGCCAATCTTCAATTCATTCCCATCAATTCTTGCTCCGTATACGTGTGATCTACTCAAATTCGGGTTTGATTTCATGTCATGTAGCATTTTCATTATATATTTTCTTCCAAGAGGTCCATGTTGTAATATATCGCTACTCAATTGAGTTAAATTTGGAATAGATTGTTCAGCTTCAGGTATTGGCTGTTCTTCTTCCTTTTCAACAATTGGTTCTTCTTCTTTTGTTTCTTCTTGCTCACTAGCACTTGTATATGAATCATCATCTTCTTCTTTTTTTAATGCTTGTACTTCTTGTTTAGAAACTGGTAGTAAAACATCTCCTTCATAACGAGGTTTACCAATAGTTTCTGATATCTGTTTTAAAGGTTCCGTAATAGGTTTAAATGTAGTCTCTAGAAATTCTTCTCTTTCACTTAAACCCATCCTCAATGCACGATTCTTCATCCTAATAGAATCACTGAGTGATTTTATTTCTTTCAATAGTTTTTCTTGATTCACCATGTTTACACTGTGAAGTTCAACGTGTAACTAGATGTAGCATCGGTAGTTCAACGCATAAATACAAATTTATCCAACCCTATACGATATCTACCATTTTTAATATCTTCTTCCTTCATAATAACGAGAAAGCTATATTTCTCATTCCATGCTTTGCCACACATCTCTTTAAATTTTTCAAATGGCATATCCGCATTTACATGATCATTATATATATGCTTTAAATTTGTTTCATCTTGCTTGAAGATGATCAACATATTTGCATTGTCTCTTATAAGTTGTTTTGGAATTTTACTGTATGTTTGACCAATATAAATGCTATCAATATTATGGTGTCTTCCCATAGCAAAATAATTCCTTATTGTGTCATGATTTTCACAAGAAACATCGTCAAATATAAAAATAGAAAATGGTTTTGCTTCATTTGGTTGCATAATTGTTTCACTGGCATTAAACTTGTAAAAATTCACTTCAGGTACACTTGCAAGTACTTTATCCAATAATTGATATTTTGGTTGTTGCAATGATTTTGAAAAAATGTATATATTATTAAAACGCAATCCTTTAGGATTAGTTATAAGGTTAAAAACAACATTAGTTTTTCCACAATTTGAAGGACCAGTTATTAGACATCTTATCGTATTTGGTAGTAATTCACCATGTTTTCCATGATTTAACTTATCATTGTCAACTGTCAATTCATCAATGTTATTGATATTAAATCGGTCTTTTTGTTGTACAATCTCCATCTTGTATAAAGGTTAAACACACAATGAGCTATTAAACAACTATACTAAGTCTTTTGAAGGAATCCAAGAGTCTTCACTTTTATCAAACCCTAACCACCGGACTTTAACCATATCCTTTTTCCTTTGTAAAATCTTCTCGACAAGATATACATCACCGACTGTTGATTTCAACAATTCGTGTCCGTAAAATCCACCTTGAAGTAATTCACCCTTGTTATCCTTTAATAAATAGGTTTCAGGTATAGTTGGTTGCACTTTATAAATTGTAAATACTTCATTAGTCCAATTTGGTAGATATCTTTTACTAAATACACCTTTGTATTTGCTTATACGAACTTTATCGTTGACCTTGAACTTCTTTGGTTGCAATTTTTCCAATTTCGGTGTTGTATTATTTTTAATGCGTTGTAATACAATTTTGGCATTAGCACTATTTACCTGGATAGGTTTCATTCCAATGGTACGATGATATTTGTTGTTATACTCTGTTATAAGTTGTGGTAATATGTCATACCACACGTATGATCCTCTTTTTGAAAATTGTTTATACATCGCACCTTTTAATGTTCTATTGAATCTTTCAATTATTGAAGCTTTAACTTCAGAATTTGTAGAATAATGATTTATTTGATATTTCTTCATCAAAGCTCCAAAGTCTTTATTAAAATATTCTTTTCCATCATCGGTCTGTAGATGTTTAATTTTAAATTTATTTCTTTGTATTGTGGTTTCCATAGCTTTTGTAACACTTTTACCAGTCTTATCCTTCATTGGTAAAGCGTCAGCTATTTTATTAAAACAGTCTATAATTGTTAAAATATATTTAAATCCTTTATTTAATTTACTGTGCGGTATCATTTCAATGAGATCAGCTTGATAAAGATCATTCATTCCTTTAATGATTGTACTTCTTCTTGGAAATCTTCTTCTTGCTGGTTTATGTAGTTCATTTACAATCTTGTCCTTCACACTTTCCATCTTCAGATGTTGCTTGTACACTGCATGTAAAAATACTGATCCATAGAATAGTTTATTCTCATTTATATAGTTTGAATATAGGTCAAGGCCATTTCATATTAGTGTAAAAAAGAGGGAACATGGCATTGGGCTTGCCATGTCCCCTCTTCTTTACGGAAAGGAAAAAGGAAGAAGGTAGAGGACGAAGAATAGGTTTACTGGTCGATAGGGTTTAGAGAGTAGTGGCCGAATGGTAAAGTATTAATTTTATCTTCTAAAATATGACGCTTGTCATCTTTGTAGCTTAATGCCCACTTTGTTTGTTTGACACTAAAAAGTTGATGATTATAACTTCTAATAGTGTTGAACGTTGCAGTTGTTTCAACATTTTCAAACAAACATCTTTTATAATGTTCAAACTGTACATTCTTCTTCAGGAAAGAAGTTTTTATTCCTTTGGCCTTCTTCGTGACTTGATGTTCGTTCCTCTCGTTTATGTACAGTTGAAATGAATACAGTTTGGACATTAATGCTACAATTTCCATCATCGGTACACCATTTGTTTCATCTTTAAATTTTCCCAATACTTTCTTATTTCTGTCATAGTCGTAATTTGGATGATCCTTAGGATAATCGGAAAAGTCGAAATCATCTTTATATATAAAGGTGCGTAGATCTTCATACATGTCATTTGTTTTAATCCAGTAAATTAGTGCATCCGTGTCCATATATGCAATACCAATGTTCTCTCTTCCATAATAGTTAACCATCTTCTTATAATGAAACTCGTACATATGTGTTTTTGAAATATCCAAGATTGACATTCCAAGATACAAAGGACGATCCATTGTAACTGACTTCTTGTTCATGGAAATAACAACTAGATTTTCATTAATAATTATAGATGAACCAAAGTTTGGTTGTTGCACCAATTTCTGTAATTTTACTGGATCAGTTACCAATTTGATATCCTTATGTTTCCTTTTGTTTTCCAAAGTCTTGCCAAATATTGCGTTATTCATTAATTTGAAAAAATCTTTTTGAAAACTTGATGTAGCGGTGGCTCTTCTTCTTGTGTTGTTGTCGATGTAAGGTTTTAACCAACAAGATTGAGAAAATTGTAGTACTCGATTAATTTTTGTAATTCTCAATCCTAAGTCTAAAGCTTGTTGTATCATCCAGTAGTGTCCAACATATCGAGACTTGTCGGTTAAAGTCATCATTAATTTTGGCCATCTTCCAGTAGGGGAAATTTCAGTCTTAGGAAGAAGTGGTAAATCATAATGTTGATCATGAAGATGTTCAGGATATTCAAAATTAACATCAAAAATGTAACCAGTTTCACCATGCTTCGGTATATCCATTATGTTTCCAATCGATTCTGGATCTATCCATTTAAAATTATCATATGGAAGGGGATTCGACATTGCCCATCCGTATAAGTTATTTGCATCAAAATAACCCAGGAATGTTGTTGGTTTTGATGCATCATAATCGGGCAGATACTTGTTGTTCGCCTTGAAATGTCGTGTAACGCTTTGCGTCAATCCCCCTCGAACTCCTGACTCTAACATCATAACCATATCTATATCAGTAAGAAGTTGTATTTTACAATTTGTTTCTTTCAACGTAGCTTGCCATGCTAATCCAGGTGAAGTGTACGAATGAAGAGGGTCCAATCCATATGCTGCAAAACATGTATTTCTAAATTCTTCCATTATATCACATAGTAAAGTTACATCCAATTTAACATAAAAATCTGAATATTCTCCCAATGTTCTAAATCCTAAATCGTTCCATACTTTACATGCATGATCATAGTCCTCTTGAGATATGTCCATGTCATAAAGTTTACTTTTGAATTCTTCTTTAGCCGGAAGTGATGTTTCATTAAATTTTTCTAAACTGTCTATGTAATCATATGGAAACACACCTTTCCGAAGTACCAAATCCAGTTTGTCGTTATTTACAATCTTCTTTGTTTCGATGAAATCTTGTTTCCTTAAATTTTCTGAAAGTTTGGACAAACTCGACGGCATAAATCTGTAGGAGTCCAAGAATCTTAGTTTCATGTTTCCAACTTCTTTGGAAAAACTTATGAACTTCTCTGAAGTTTCAGCTAACACATCGATTTTACCGTCGTCTCTTCCTAGTTCAGGTATTATAAAATGAGCATCGTACCCACTGAGGTTATGCAGAACCACAGGAATAAATAGTGGTAAACGATAGCTTAAGTTGCATTTATTACAAGCAGCACCCCTGTAATAACCTGTGAGGTGATCGTGATCTTTAACTTTATAATTCTCAATAGTAAAATCATTTTTGCATAAGAAACATCGAGTTGCATTTTCATGTTGAATTTCTTCTTCTTCCTCCATCGGTTTCATTGGTACAATATTTGTATATAATCTTTGTGCATTTCCAGCTATTGAATATAAGTGATCAAGAAATATTTTTTCTACATTTTCACCACGATATACTAGAGGTTCTGAAGTTAATCCATATCTGTTTAAATGTTCTTCTGATAATGTTGATTTAACCATTAAACAAAAACTGTTTGGTTTGTGCATTTGATACTTGACACTTTTTCTAGCTTCACAATTTTCATCTTCAACAGGAACAAGTGTTGATTCAAAGTCCGCATACACAACTAGAGGAATACGGTACTGATGATGAACCTTTTCAAATGTAACAAATGCTCTGCTTTCTGAAGGTAAAATAATCTTTGCTTCATAATTATTGTTACATAATCTTTGTGCTCTTGTAACCATTCTCTTGAGTGTAGCCCATCTCGTTTAAAATTGAAACATCTCTTGCAAATTAACTTTCTGTGTCGATCTTTAGAAAGCTGCTTATTAACAAGACGATCAAATTGCTTTATGTACACATAGTGAGACACATCTCCTCGCGTTAGAAGTAGTAAATCCGTATGATCTGGTAGCTCTTCTTTTGCAATACGTAAAGGATACACTTTGTTTGAACTATCTAATGCAAAAACATTGATAGACGTACCAGGATTTTTCTTCTCAAATTTTGATATATCTTTCAGTGATACAGGATAAGTGATTCCTTGAAAATTGTATCTAAATCTTTGATTTTCATATTCTTGGTTAGGTCTATTCACATGAAGTGGTGGTACAAATTTAGCTGTCATTGCATAACGAAAACATTCATTGTCTTCATTTTTAACATTAACACAAGATTTTGTATTTTCAATTCTTTTTGGTAAAGGAATGTAACTAGATCCCATTAGTCCATATCCATGTTTGTGAACTCTTATATCTAATACTTCAATACTTGTAAGACTCCATCCGGATCCTCTTCCTTCGTGTTCCTGAATTTTTGTTAATATTTCTTCTATACAATTTTCTATTATTGAATCAATGTGTGAACTTTCCATAATGGTTCGGTTTTTTGTTATGAATCCTCTTGGTGATAATTCTTCTTGTACATTTATAAACATAGCTTCTAGTAGTAAACCAAATTTAAGAAAGTTTAATCTTTTCAATTCTTCTTTTAAAATTTTACTTACGATTGGTTTTGCTTCTCTAATAAATTCTTCTAGCTTCAAGTTTTCATTTTGAATCTTATGATGCAATACTACTTTACCGGGTAATGCAAATACTTGTAGATTCGGTAAAGTAGTTGAAGATGTTGCTGTTATTTCATCTTGTTCTTCTTGTTGTTCTTGTTCTTGTTCTTGTTCTTGTTCTTCTTGTTGTTCTTGTTCTTGTTGTTCTTGTTTTTCTTCTGGGTTGTTGTGATTTAGTTCTTTATGACAGTCTAATAGAATTTCATCGTGAAACGATTCCGAACATTTATCGCAACGATACATGTTGAGATGTTTACTCTTCGAAATTTTGCCAAGAAATGAAATGGGCTCTCGCGTTCCTCCTTTTATAACGGTCCCCCACCACTATTTCATCTTCTTCACTATACAAGGAAATCAAACTTTTTAAATAAAAATATTAACCTTCTACAAACTAATTGTTCATTCGTGTTCTTTATTCCCATTGGAGTTTTAGTATATACTTCTTTATATTCAAGCTTTAACTAACTTTCCCCCACCCAACTAATTTTAGTTACTTTTAAAACCAAACACCTGCCCTCCAAACATCTATTAGGACAGATGTTATGGGACAGATGTTGAAAGAACAAATGTTAGGGTGGAAATGGCTAGAGCACAGGCACTTGGTTGAACTAAATTTGCACATAAATTAACTAGAGTTGAACTAAAAATTCGCATAAATTAAAAGTTAGTTCAAAACTGAAATTCGACAGTGTTAAAAAACTCTAACATTTGAACAAGAATAAACATTAGTTCAAAACTGAAATTCAACAGTGTTAACCAAATTCTAACAGTCGAACAAATAGGTCAAGGTAATCCAATTTTAACGCGAGAACGAGGAATAGAGCACTAAGTGGCATGTTAGTCCATTACCACAAAGTGATCTATTCCTCGCTCTCTATTCTACATCTACTTTTTTCAGTTTACTTATTTATATTAAAATGTTCAAATTTTACTATGTAGAATGTCCATTCTTTCTCTTCAACTCTTCGATTGTTTTTAGCAATTGTAACAAATATTCGTTAGTTTTCACCAAAGTCTTTAGTTTGCTACATCCAATTTCAATGGAAGGTATTATAAGTTGTAATTTTATAAGTTCAATCTTTTCTTTCTTGCGAATTTCTTTCTTTATTATATTATTCCTTATTTTTGCTGCAGATTTAAACTCCATGTTGTTTCTGCTAAAGCCACAATAATAATAAAAGTCTCTTCAAACAACCTGCATTTATACACATTCCCCCACCACTTTATAATCCCCACTCCTTTCCCCCTCTTCTTTATATGTGGAAGGAAGTATTATAATTAGATTCCTAATATTTCTTTTCCTTTTTCACTACATGGGGGGAAGGGTAATTTGTTATTACACTAGTTGTGCAAGAAAATAGCCGCCAGTGTCCACACCTTGTTCATAGCACTCCATCATAGATTGTGCCCACTGCAACATGCGGTCTCTGTCATTTGGTGTGACAAGGAAAGAATGACTATCACCATACAATATAAAAGAGTCAATTTGTACATAACATCCTAAATTTAACCATTTATTAGCTTCAACTATAAACTTTTCTATTGTATCAAATGGAAATTGTGGATCAATTGCTATAACCTTACGTTCTTCACTAAGTTCAACAGTATAATCATCATCATCCTCACTCTCACTATCATTATTTAAAATGTCTTCAGGTTGTAGAAAAACATCGGAAATTTTGGAAGAATTAATATGGTCATTCACATGAGGAGGCATTTTGAAGTAGGTAATATTGTAAACAGCAGAGACGAAACAACAAGAGCGGCGTGTAGAAGCAAAATGAAGGAGTGACCAACGCTCGCTCCGCTTTTATAACAGTATGCAAATGAGGGGTAAGAGCTGACCTTAACCGGTCATCGACCCAAAGGAGTGGGGGAAGTACTTTTCTTACTACTCAAATGGAAGTAGGTTAGTAGGTCACGGGACTTAGAGTGTTAAAAAATAATGGGGGAGAAACACAACGCTATAACGCATTGTGTTTCTCCCCCATTATTTTTTTAGCAACAATTTGGAAAAAACTAAGTGAATTTACTGTTTACGCCCCCACCTTGTAATACGATCCTTTTTATCCCTGAGGAGAAAGTCTTGAGAATCTAAAGTGTTAAATCTCTTCTCTTTACACAAATTCTCACAAACTCTAATTTTATATTTTAAGCCGTTACATTTTGCCAAAATGTGTTGGTGGTCAACAACACTTAGAAAAAAATATTTCAAACCTTTCTTAAGCCTCTCTCCTCTGACGGATATTATTTTAGGATCGTCTTCAACGTTGGGGATTTCTGTCAGTTGTGGTTCAGAAATATGTTTCACGATATGTACACGGCAAAAACTTTCATTTTTAACACATTTCCTCCCACAAGCTGATCCTTTCTTAATTCCCCTAGTGAGCACTTCAGGGCAAGTAGTGGGACGGCTAAATGCCCTAAGACGCTCTTCTTGTAATAATTGAAATTGCTCTGAAGGAGCAGGCTTAGGAGCAGGTTTGGGAGTAGGCTTAGTGGATTTAGTTTTATGATAGGTGTGGTCTTCAGGCATAGTAAGTGGTGGGGTAGGAGGCAATGGTGACAGTGGAATGATAGGTGTACTAAGACTATGAAGCAAAGTTTCAAATGAAGGGGTATTAAGACGGGGAGCTGGCTTCTGTGGAGGCGGCATGATGGTTGATGGCGGTGTGGAGTCGTTTGAAAGCGAAGTAGAAGGCGAAGGCGGTGAAAAAATGCTTCGAAGTTTAGAAGTCTTGATAGGCGGAAGAATAGTGCCAGAAGTTGAAGGTTGGGATCCAAGTTGCTTCTTGTACCAGTCAGGAGGATTTTTCAGACGAAGAGTTTTCTTTGGTGCAGTAACAGCCGTAGTAGAAGTTGAAGTAGAAGTTAAAGTAGAAGTTGTAGTTGGCAGAGATGACATGGTTGTGGCTCCAAGTTCGCAGCGTAACGTCTGGAATCAGAATGAAATGTTAGCCACAGTCGGTGCGTCTTTTATAACAATATGCAAATGAGAGGGGTAGCAGCTGGCCAAGACTGATTATTGACCTGGGAGGTGGGGGAAAAGGGAAAGGAGAAGGTATTTATTTAAAATAATTCGCATAACTATTGACTAAAATAAGATAACCAAATTCTTCTTTTACCAAAATGTTTGTCTTACATAGACCTTTTCAATGATGTATCGCTTGTCCAAATCCGTCAATCCGTTATCAAGCTATAGCCATTTTAATTTTTCAGGTCATGACCGGTCGTTCACCCGGAGTAGTGGGGGAAGGAGTGGGGGAAGGAGTGGGGGTAGGAGTGGGGGAAGGGGGGGGGGAGGGGCGGGGGGAAATCGACTCCATTTTTTCGGGGGGGGGGTCATTGACCCTTCCAAAAGTGGGTCAAGGTCATTCAAGATTTATAATGATCCAAGGTGATGGGAACAGTAATACTGTTCCCACCACCCTGTTTGCCTAACGGTTCCCACTCCCAACCCACTAGTTACGTTCTGCAAGGGACATCGACGCAATTTTGTTTGGACCGTCCGGGTCTACCGTAACGGTCCGGTCCGGGTCTACCGTAACCATGAATTCCAAGGGAAACTGGAACACCTAATGCAGAAACGCAACTCTAACCCCACCCAAACTAATCCCACCCATTATATTCCTAAACAAAAATGCAAAAACCTAGTCCGCATTTTGCGGATGTCCCACCCCTTCTAAGTGAAGTTCAACTGAACTTCTGAATTTACATTTAATCTACCCCCTAACATCTAGCTGTAAGGCAAAACAACATTAATTAGTAATACCAACACTTAAAACTAACAACACATCATTATTAAAAAACCAAATAATTCAACACAACCAAATACCATCATTATTCTTAAAATTAATACACCTTAATGCTAAATACCTCTTAAAATTAATACACCTTAATGCTAAACCCAACTTATAACTAACATCGCAATGCGCAAATTATTTCTTAAATTTAATACAACTTAAAACTAAACACACACACACATACTACATTGCATTAAAAAACGCAACATAGTAGAAGAAGTTCAAATATATATAGGCCTACTATATATTTGAAACCTCTTGCTGAGTCGCCAACAACCTTTCGCTATGAAAGTTTGTTGACGACTGACGCTAAGATCAGGCTCGTATCGCTCCTCGGATTCTCGAGTAGTGGGGGAAGTTGTTTCACTACAGTACAGTGTTCAATCCAGTCCAATTCGCAGCAGTGTAAAAGAAAGGCAAAGGAGTGGGGAGCGGCGCATGCGCAACAACACAAAACCAAGGTTTGAGGTTAGAATTATCCATGTGCAGTAGTGCTAAAGTGAGTAATACAGGACTAGGCGCATGCGCATAGCATAGACTCATTCCGATCCGAAGAACTTGTTGCATGCGCAGCAGGTTTGAGGTTAGAATTATCCATGGCAGCTGCCATATTTAGTCTGGTTTCACCACATAAAGTCAACAACCGGTGGTGACCGGCCATTGACCTGGAGGAGTGGGGGAAGGAGTGGGGGAAGGAGTGGGGGGGCTCCATTTTTTCGGGGGGGGGAGGGGGGGGCTCCATTTTTTCGGGGGGGAGGGGGAGGGGGGAGGGGGAGAGGGGGGGGAGGGGGGGGGTCATTGACCTTTCCGGTCGGTCATTGACCCCAAGGAGTAGGGATAGGCACAGAACCCTACTTCTCTTACTACTCAGGTGAAAGTCGGTCAACCAGTCATTTGCTTGCCATCTGCCGCCATCTGGCTGGAGTTATTGCCTCTATAAATGTGGGTAGTTTATCGCGCTACAAACATTCATTGCCTCGCATCCGCTCGGTCATCATCTCTCGTTAGTTTTATGTTATGACTACTTCACTTACTAGGTTTGAGGTTAGAATTATCCATGGAATAGCCTTCGTAAATTCTAACCTATAAAATTACTACTCTGGCTTTCTGTTTCAATTTCTTTTACACTTTATTTTATATCTCAGTCTTATTTTAACTTCTGAACTTAACACATCGGTTATGATGACTGCACAATGTTTAAAATTAAAGCTTTTGCGAACACAACACATATTACGAAGTACTTCTAAACCTTCAATTTCAAAGTGTAGAACTAATTTAAATAGAGTTAGGAAGAAGTACAGTTTTAACCCATTATACTCAAAGACTTCGCAGGTTAATGTTGATGATAATGTTATTTACAACATTTTGCATTCTATGTTACAATTCAACAACTTTGAACTTGTTACACCTATCGACTGTGTTCAACAAGTTTTTTTATTTTACCCCTACTATTCCTCATATAAGCGCTGTCACCACAATTCCTACTTCATGCTCCTCTATTCTCTTCAGCTAAGCTAAGGTTTGAGGTTAGACTTATCCATGGCGGCCGCCATGTCTAGTTCAGTTTCACCACATAGAGTCGGCGACCGGTTATTGGTCTAAAGGAGTGGGGGAAGGGGTGGTGGGGAGAAGGTTGCCATTTTATAAGCCCTCTCCCTAGGCGGCGCTTCTCATTCAATCGCCAACTTTCAAACAATAAACACCTCTCCCATGGCACGAATGAATTATCCCACTATCACCAACTAGTTCAACTTTGAACTATTTCTGGTGGTAGTTGGATAGGCTTTTTTAAAACTTACTCTGGATGACCTTGACATACTTTCCAGGCCCCCAGTTATAACTGTTGAATTTCAGTTTTGATCTTACTCTTAATTTTTGTTCAACTTTTAGAGTTTAGTTAACACAGTTGAATTTTACTTTTCAACTAACTCTTAATTCATGCCCAATTCTACTTCAAATTCAGGGCATATGCTCTCGCCATCTGCACCCTGCAGCTGCCCTGGCAGCTGACACCATCTGACCCCTGCAGCTGCCCTGGCAGCTGACGTCACTTCCGGTTTAGAAGTGGCTTTTTCCCTCTACTCTATTCAATGGACATCCCTCTCCTAAAACACCCCTACCATCGTCCAAAATCACTGAAACATCAGCTGATAAATAATAAATATTCATCTTTCATTATTTATATTGTTTAAAAATAATCCGTGAGGAGGTTATTCTTGAATATGACAGATTTTCGTTCTGTACCTTTAAAAAAGCCTTATGAAGTTGATGTAGTCAAGCCTTTGAAAAATTTATTGAGTGCAATTAACAGCACATCTAAAAAGTCACAAGACTTCTCAAGTCAAATAAATGAATTTAGCAAACTTAGGACGAACGCTCTATGGAAAGCTTATGACCGGCGGGATGGTGCTTTGGAAGTAATATATTCATATTATGACCAATTGAATGCTTTGGAAAAAAGGATTCCAGCTTATGAACTACAGATTCCTTACAAGTGGAAAGATGCTTTTTGCAAAGGCATTTTCTCATCAAAGACGACATTGACAATTGCTTCCACAGATTATGAAAAAATATGTGTTTTGTTCAACATTGCAGCCCTACAAAGCTTCATTGGTTCATCACAAAGCACAGAAGATGACGAGGGGCTGAAGATAGCGGCTAAGATGTTTCAACAATCTGCAGGGATATTTGATTATTTGAAAGCCAATGTTATAAAAACACTGCAAAGAGAACCTACTCCGGACCTCTACCCAGACACTCTAGCTACTCTCTCTTGTATCATGCTCGTACAAGCTCAAGAAGTTTTTGTTTACAAATCAAGGCGTGATCAAATGAAAAATGAACTGATAGCTAAAATATCCAATGAAACCTCTGTTTTGTATGGAGAAGCACTAAAGTTAATTCAGAATCCACACACCACTTATCTTTGGGACAAAGAAACTCTTCCTACCTTATCGGGTAAGCATGAGATGTTCTTGGGAATGGCAGAATACTATCAAGGTTTAGAATGTAAAAGCAAAAAAGCATTGGGGGAGCAAATAGCCCGTTTAAAGCTTGCTATAGACCACTTAAAATCTGCTATGAAAATTTCAAACAAATTGAAAAAAGCGAAAAATCTGATTAATGAGGTAGAGATCGTGTTAAGAGATGCTATTAAGGACAACGAAAGCATCTTTCATGACAAAGTGCCAGATAGCAAGGCTTTACTTCCAATAGGTAGAGTGTCTCTCGTCAAACTACAACCAATCCCTGAGCAGTTCTCAAGTGATTTTAGAGACTTGTTTGCAGATTTAATTCCAGCTGCAGTGCAAAAGGTGCTAGTTCTGTTTGAAAATAGAACAAGAGAAATTGTACAATTGGAAGTTTTTAAACTTAGGGAGGCCACACAACTTCTTAATGGCATTTTGGCTTCCTTGAATCTTCCTGCAGCGATTGAGGACATAGAAGAACAGGATAGTATTCCCCAATCTCTTGTGACAAAATCTATATCTGTTCGAGATCATGGAGGGCTCGATAACCTTATCAGAATGTTAGACAAACTTCCTTCCCTACAAAATCGCAATACCGAGATATTAGATGAGATAGAAAAGATGCTTAGTGATGAAGAGGAATCTGATGAAAAACTTCGAAAGAAATACAAAGAAAAATGGACTAGAAAAAACTCGTCTCGATTGACTTGTTCATTTAAAGCAAACTTAGAAAAGTACAGAAGAACTATTCATACTGCAATTCAGGCTGATAAATCTGTTAAAGATAAGTTTGACGAACACAAGATCTATATAGAAATCCTAGGCAGTGGCCCAACAGCGGTGGCTAAAGCACTGCCTCGTGCCGCTATAAAAAAGGCGGATAAAAATTCACAACCCGTAAATCGCCTGGGGCACCTACTTAAAAATGTGGAAAGTTTAAAATTACTAAGAGATAGAATTGAATCTGAACTTAAGCTAACCAATAAGGATATAAAAGAAACATTTATGGTTGCTATAAATAAAGGCAACTCAAATCAAAACACCGTTTTTGAGGAAGCCATGGAAAGAATCTGTAAACCTGTTCAAGATAAGGTAAAAGAGAGTATAATTATTCAGGAACTGATGGTCGAGGATATTCAAAAAACATATAATGAATTTTTAGCAGAACGAAAAGAATTAGACATTGCCGCATGTGAAAGAGAAGAGGTGTTAAAGAAGCTGGCTGCAGCTTTTGATGCTTATACAGAACTGTCAAACAACCTTGAAGAAGGCGCCAGATTCTACAATGAACTAACAGAGGCTCTTGTTGGATTCCAAAGTAGGGTCACGGATTTCTGTTTCGCAAGAAGAACCGAAAAAGATGAACTGTTGAAGGACATTGCTAGGGAGGCCAATCATAAAATGCCGGGAAGTAGCTTCAGTCAGAATGACAGTAGCCCTATAAATCCAAACCAATCCCCTCAGACGTTAGTTGAGGCAAGTACATCCTGCAGTACAGGTCGCCCAGATCTTCCGTACCCAACTTTCCCTCAAAATATGCCCTTGCCTTATGGGTCACAAGTGCAAATCCCATACCCTCAATACTACATGCCTCCGATACCTAATGTTTATTACACGATACCTGATGGAGGTAGCTATCAAACACCATTCCAGGACCCTGAACACTCAAAAAAATAAAAACTCCCCTCCCTCTTGAATCTATAATTATTATGGAACATGGACTGCAGGTATAACAACAATAGTGACTTTTAATAATGTAATGTACTCTATAGTATGACGTATACACTGATAATGTTGCAAAATCTTTTTTTTCTTTATTAAAACAATGAACATGTTGGCCCTATGTTTGTAGTTTTAGCATTAAAATTTATAAAATATTTAAGAAAACGTTCTAAAATACAGTTTAGTTGTTTATTTTTAGGATCATGTTACATTTTCAAAGTCATTTTGATTAAGAAAGCTTGTATTCTCTTAATTTGTTTAGTCTAAGTATAAAAGTATAGCTTGTTGGGGATAAATTAATACGTAATAAATATTATATGATTAGATGTATCCCTATTTTGGATAAAATAAACAGTAAAAATAATGAAAATGTCAGTTAAGGTGTACTCTAAAGCAGCGTTCACACTGGTCGAATTCGGGGCGAATTTGTTCGGCAAATACAAAAATAAATAAACATTTGACGAACAATTTAACTTTCCATATGATTTACATTATAAAAGGTTAGCAACGAACAAATAAAAGTTCGGAAGAACTTTGTTTCGGCGAACATGTTCGGCCAGTGCGGACTGTTAACTGGAGGTATGTAATGAAATAGTAGTACACCGGGTGTCCCAGACCACCCGTACACCCCTTTTAAAATCTACACAATTACAATACTTTGTAAATTATGAAATAAAGTAAAAGAAGCTATAGGCCATACATGTAAGGTCACATAATTAATTATAACAAAATTTTGTATTCAACAACATTACCTTTATACAATTTTACCAACCAAATTTATCTGTATTACACTGTGTCATTCGGCAAACCATTACATATATGGTCAGTTAACAGTTTTTGTTTTTTTCTCTTTCTCACAAAAACAAATTGTGCCATTATAGGTAAAGAAGTTGCGCTTTATCCACTGATGATAAAAATTTCAATAATTTCAATGAACAATGTACCAGAAATAACCTATCCAGACCGTAAGTCCCCACAACGAACCCCCACTTTTATGGTATTTTTGGATTCTATGCATAATTCTAAGACAACCTAGGTTACAAAGTGTTTCATTAATAGTTAAGAAGGGTGGTTAGTACTGATTTACCTATAATATTTGTCACTTGTACTTCATGTTCGCCACTGAAGAACGAGCCACCATAAATTGATTTTCGCCTGTGCTGAGGATTCTATTCATGTTAGTTCATTGCATACTTGAATTAACTCACTACGGTAACACTGTACTATTTTAAGTAACTTATTTCAAGGTAAAAGTCCGTTTACAAATGTGCAAGGGATAATTAATTGTTTATTATTAACCCCTTTCTGTATTCTTGGGTTAAAAAAAGGATTTGTGTTGTCGCTATAGGTGCGTTCAGAAAAAAATATGAGCAACGAACTTTTATAACCACATTTTTATATGGTTCACATGAACTTAAATAACTCTTTTACAAAGATAGTATAGTCCATATAGTCAATGCTGTAAACAAATAGTGTAATGTTCTTTTAATCATAATAAATTTGTTAATAGCCTATGTTGTTCTCATCCGCTGTTAATATATGCTACTTAAAACTTTAAGACAGCGAAATTTTCATACTGCGATGTTATGAAAGTTTAACCTAGCGTTTATTTCAAAACTAAAAGAATAAAGAAATGCTTTAATACTTTAGGTGTATAAACCTAATTATAGACACTGTATCGTTGATTACTTATAAAGAACTTATAAATATTTGCATTAATTTTTAAACTTAACAACATGTATAAATTGAAATGAATATAATATGTATTTTATTTGGATCAGCCGAAAATAATTTATTCTAATATAATTTTAATGTAGCTGATAAACTCAATTTCAAATTACATCAGAATTAATCTTCTTCCGACATGCAGGAATAGTTGTAGCGCCCGATTGGAGACCCTCATACACTCTAGCGGCAACACAGCGAACTACTAGGACCTGCTACCGAGTGCAGAACGTTTGTTGTATCGGTAAAAAAATTACGGTACAGTACTGCAATTTTTATGATTTGATCCATGAAATTAATTTTAATTCAAAACTGTTTTATTATGCAAATTCAAATAAATATCAGGATATTTTTTATTTCCGATTTTTTATTACTATAAACTATTTATTTTTTTGGACTAAGAAAAATACAAAAACATTAGGGCCGATTCTTGAAATAAATAACAAAATAATGTTCTAAATTCTCGAAGTATTTTTTGTACATGGTAAATACAAATTTTTCTAACCATTTTAAAACTGACTCTTTTAGAAAACTGAGATTACTACTAAAATGTTGCTATTTAAGTGCAACTATATAAGTGATGTCTGTTAGTGTTATACGCTGCAATGTTGTGCCATTTTTTTTTAACTTACAAATTAAGTGAACTTTACCATAGTCCACGTAACATAACATCGTTTTCAAAATATTAACCTCTTCCGGCATTTGCCAGAAGAGGTCCCATAGACCTAGGAATAGGACCTAGGAATAGGACCTAATTCCTCGGCTCTAATTATAAACCCAAATGGATGCTTTCAAACATCGGTAATAATTTAAAGTTCTAGCTCCTCATCTGATTCATCACACCCTTTAGTGATATTCCCCAAGGTGTCAGATTGCATTGGTGTTTCAAAAATAAAGTAATGAAGTACTGTAACCAAACAAATGTTGGCAGATGACTTGTTGGCCAGCTAGGGAAAAAGGAATTGAGTAAAGTTTTTAAGGACCACAATTTTTCCCAACTCTAGCAATGGGCAACAATGTTTTAGGATCCTTAAATTGTAATAGTGTATAACTGCTGATGGTGGTAATGGTGATGGGGATATATCTTTTCCTTTACTAACCATCAAATCATCTCCCTACTTCAAGCACCTGGCTTGTTGTTTTAATCAATGCCTAGTAAAAAGTCAGATATGGTGTTTAGTCTGGGTTTCGTGCTGGGCAAAAATGGGCCATTCTCAAAATACCCACTTATTTTTGGCAATTTCTACTAAGCAAAGGGCTGAAATAGGTTACGGTACATAAATGCTATGAAAACCTTGATGTTATATTGACACACTTAGCTTGCGGATAGAATTTACAAATGTTTATGATAGTGCAGTGCTAAAGTGATGTGGATTAAAATATATTTGATTTTTAAAACAGCCTCTTTCCGATGTCCCAGAAGATCTTAAAACTTATGGAACGTTTGACAACGCGTATCAACGGAACTTCTCTGAAAATTCAGTTATGTACTTTGAGGAAGCTAAAATTTTTTTATAGAATTTTTTTGTTTCAGTTATAAGGGATTTTCGGCAAGAGGGATCGATTGTAGCCGACATGACTGGGAAATAAGCCCGGTTTACGTCCAACTGCCTCTAAAGTGCTCATGTTATCCGTATGGATTATTTGTAGCTTCTAAATTGAACTAAAATCAGCTGACACTATAACATAAACCAATGTCTTACACTTTCGACCTGTGTTTTTATATACTTTAAACCCCAGAATCAGCTGACACTACAACATAAACCAATGTCTTACACTTTCGACCTGTGTTTTATATACTTTAAACCTCAGAATCAGCTGACACTACAACATAAACCAATGTCTTACACTTTCGACCTGTGTTTTATATACTTTAAACCCCAGAATCAGCTGACACTGCAACATAAACCAATGTCTTACACTTTCGACCTGTGTTTTATATACTTTAAACCCCAGAATCAGCTGACACTACAACATAAACCAATGTCTTACACTTTCGACCTGTGTTTTATATACTTTAAACCCCAGAATCAGCTGACACTATAACATAAACCAATGTCTTACACTTTCGACCTGTGTTTTATATACTTTAAACCCCAGAATCAGCTGACACTGCAACATAAACCAATGTCTTACACTTTCGACCTGTGTTTTATATACTTTAAACCCCAGAATCAGCTGACACTACAACATAAACCAATGTCTTACACTTTCGACCTGTGTTTTATATACTTTAAACCCCAGAATCAGCTGACACTATAACATAAACCAATGTCTTACACTTTCGACCTGTGTTTTATATACTTTAAACCCCAGAATCAGCTGACACTACAACATAAACCAATGTCTTACACTTTCGACCTGTGTTTTATATACTTTAAACCCCAGAATCAGCTGACACTATAACATAAACCAAAGTCTTACACTTTCGACCTGTGTTTTATATACTTTAAACCCCAGAGTTCCGTAGCCCCCCCCCCCCCCCCCCACCTAGCGAGTGGGCGAAGCGAACGAGCTCATTGCGAAGGCTACAATTTCACCGAGCATGTTTCTTTCTTATTATTATTGATTAATCCAAATGGAACATAGAAACAAATTAATTGATTAGTGAATTGCGTTGGTGCCCTGCTCAATGCGCAGACAATGTATACAGAACCGAATAAGTAGGGACATTTTTATGGGGAAGTGAGAACGCCTCCCCCGAAACACAGATAGCACCACCAAGATGGTAATTTTTATTCAAGGATCATGCTGATTGGTTGAATGGAAACAAATAGATTGCTCATTTTGACATTGAAGATGTAGAAAGAGCGCTTCCTGTGACAATTAGGAGAGGTAATCAGCGCTTTATTTTACTCTGGTTTTCGGGGGCAAAACTAAATTTTTAACATGGAATGTCCCTACTTAATCGGTTCTGTATACATTGGCTCAGACGGTGGTCAGCTTACCCATCCCGACACTGCGCGGCACCGCAATGGCTGACGCAGACACGTCTGTTATCTGATATCAGCTGATAGCGCACCAATTATACACGCAGTCCATGTAATCGTGATGTGCCACTGTGTCAATCAATATAAACAGTCAATTCATCGCATGTATTCAAGGGATGTACAACGATATGACGTTATCATTGAAACAACCCACAGTTGAACCAATATAATTTTATACTGCCGTTTAGAGAAGTTTACGTATGAATTTAGATTTGCAATGTTTCTGAGTGTGATTTACACTTAGAGCAATAGTACCAGGGGGACCGAGGCTATGCCCGGTAAAATTATTGAACAACACTGTCCTGTTCAGACAAAGCTCGTTCCCTCCGCTCACTTGCCCCCCCCCCCTGACACCAATCGATTCCTGGTGGCCAAAACCCCCATTTAAACAAAAGATCCAAAATCCTTTTAGAGTAAAAAATTTTTGCCCGTAGAAACAGTGCTTGTTTTAGAGTATAATAATTCGGCAAAATTGTTATTTTCGTTTTTCACAAAAAGCTCGTTCGCTCCGCTCACTCGCCCTCTTCCTTTTAAGACGAGCTCGTTTGCTTTGCTCACTCGCTAAGTCGAAGGGTGCTGCACTGTGGTATAATGTTCCTAAACCACAGGTTTAAGATGTAACACATTGGTTTATATCTAGAGTTATCTGCTGATATTTGTTCAATTTAAAAATCTCCATAAGGATAACGTGGGGACTTTGAAGGGTTCTAGTACGAAAACCGAATTTTTCCCAGCTATGGGACCAGCTCCAGTCGATTTCTGGTGGCCAAAACCCCCATATCCTACAAAAAAATCAAAAACCCTTGGAGAAAAAAAATGTTTTGCCAGTACTACCAGTACTTGTTTTAGAGTATAAGATAAGTACCAGGGGGACTGAGCTTAAGCTCGATAAAATTAGTACTTCCGTTCTCACACAAAGTTCGTTCGCTCCGCTCAATCGCCCTCTTCCTTCTTAAGACAAGCTCGTTCGCTTTGCTCACTCGCCAGGCCGAAGGGTGCTGCACTTTGGTATAATTTTCCTAAACTACAGGTTAAAGATGTAACACATTGGTAACAGTGTAACATTGGTAATTGATATCTACAGTTATCTGCTGATTTTTGTTCAATTAAAAAAATCTCCATAAGGATAACATGGAAACCTTAAAGGGCTCTAGCGCGAAAACCGGATTTTCCCCAGCTATGGGACCAGCTGCAGTCGATTTCTGGTGGCCAAAACCCCCATATTCAATCAAAAAATAAAAAATCCTTGGAGCGAAAAAAAATTTTGCCCGTGCAAACATTGCTTGTTTTAGAGTACAGTATAATAATAATAATACTTATTTTCACATAATGTAACAAAGAAAATAATAATTACGGATTATTATGGCTGCTTTCATTGTCATCTCATGTATGGCATTACATCTAGGGGTAATGCTACAATAGCCGAGAAAGTTTTAAAAAAACAAAAACAAGTTATCAGAATTATTTGTAGAGCAAAAAGAAGAGCGCATTGTAAACCACATACCCAACAGTTGAATATTCTGACATTGCCAGCCATGTACATTTTAAAAATTATTTTAAACGTTAGAAAAAAATTAACAACCACCCTCAAAATTCTTTTAACCATTCGTATGAAACAAGAAACAGAAATAAATTACAAACATCTTAATACAAATACACAAAATCTCAAAAAAGTCTTCAATTTATTGAACGAAAATTATTTAATTCGATACCCTTGCCTTGGTTGGAACTGCCAGTAAAATATTTTAAAAGAAGATTAATGGAAATACTACTAATGATAACATCATACAATTTTGAAGATTGGCTAATTAAAGATTTTTTGACATTATAGTTAAAATTAAAAATTTTATTTAAGTTTAAGAGGGGGCTAAAGGGTCAGTCCTGGCGGACGTTGTTGAAACTACCTGAATACGTTTACAAGCGTGCTGAGAGCGAGAAACAATATCTAGTATTTGGTGTAAAACACTTTGGATAAAGATACGCTGCTGCAATTCAGCATGTGTGAGGCCCAAAGTTTAGGTAGATGATGGTGAGGAAGGAGATTTGGCGGCGGAAAGTAGGCCTTTTAATTAAGAGGGGGCAAAATGGCCCCTCTCAAAACGTCATGCAGTGCTTCGCCTTCTCCAAGTTTCCGAGTTTATTTTAAGTCCGATAAAAGTGGGATTGGTTTTAAATAAAAGATAACGAATTGGGCTATTTGGCTAACTTTTTGATTTTTTGATATTTTTAGTCCACATCAAGTTATAATGGATCAAAGTTTATCGAATGCCTTTTAGTTTCATATGGATTCAAATTTGAAAAAATCAAAAAGTTAGCGAAATAGCCCAAGTTTTTATCTTTCATTTAAAACAAATTCCACTTTTATTGGACCTAAAATAAAGCTGAATTCTTGGAGAAGGCGAAGCACTGCACGATGAATTTTTGGTCCGAGTGACCCCCGATAGTCCCCCGACAGTCTCTAGCGGCAGCTACTGAAATTGACGAGCGCGCATGAATGCGATCTACTTCCAACAGCTGATTGTAATTTAGAATGAATTTACAACTGCCACATTATTACGTTGTTTATTGTTTACACTTTTACATTCTGCACATGGTTTCGACCCTTCGAATGTTTTAATTTTGTTTTTCTCTTCAATCTTATCTTATACATTTTAATTACGGTAACTTAATATAACCGTCAATTTTATATTTTTTGTATTTGAATTGAAAAATATATTACTGATAATGGCTCCAAACAACTAAATTCTTGGTGTAAGGAAGCAAAAATATCGCAGAGGAGAATTTCTTACGAAATGGAGAATAGTTCAATTTTGCCAGTTTTACCACGATATAAATGTAAATTAATATAATATAATTATTAAAAAAAGATGTTCTTAGTATTACAAAATAGTCTGACGTCTCTATGGTAGTATTTTGAAATAATACAATATTCTTTAATAGCTTATTTCAAACTAATCATAACTTGTATGCAAATTAAAGTGCTGTAGTATTCTTGTTAAATATGGCAGAAAACTCAGGAAAATGTTCTAATAACTCAATCAAGAAGAATCGTTTATGTGGGTCCGACATTCCTTTCCTGTTCAGGATATTTTCATTGGCTTCATAATGATTTTGACTAAGATATTTAGCTGGGGTCAAGTGTTTTAGTAGTGCATATATTTTAATGGAATTTCTTTAGTTTTTGTTTTGATAAAATATGAAGGATCCTGTGAAGCAATTTGTAACTGGGTCTGAGGTTTACTGGCGTCGTCCATCACATCGACGACCGCGATTTCATCGAATAACCAAGATACAGAAACATAATCTGTTTCAGATAGTGCACCATGAGTACACCTGCACAGTGTGATGGACTGCCGAAATCCTATTCGGGACGTTTTGCACGATAGCCGTATGCGAACTCGCCACAAGTATTCTTGTTGTTGCAGTTATTCCCACCCCCTCTACTGTATTCCATGCCGATCCTGCCTTGTCCACTTGTTTCTATCCTCCTCTATTTTGGTAAGATTATCTGCTAAAGAGTCACTGCTTCGCCGGCGGTTGTGATTTAATTTCATACATAATGAAATATCTTTAAAATGCAAATTAATATTCTTCCATACGAATTTTATTGAAACCTTAAAGTTCTGTGGGGCGGAGTCCCAAAGGAACTTTGCAAAACCGTTTCTTATAGTGAGCACCTATAAGCAAAGAATAACGTGTATGAAAAATTACAAACTCGTCAGCCCTAAAGTTATGAAGATTTGTGTTCCCATGATTTATTTTAAAGCCGTTGCCCAATTTACTTTGCAATTCCAACCTGAAGAATTTTTTGTCCTTCAGATGAGCTAGTTTGCTACGTTCACTCGCAATATTGAACCGCTGCACTCAATTTAAAATAAATAATTTGGGATAATACTGGTTAAAAAAAACGGGCAACAGACGGCTTTGGTTTTTATCCTTCTCATTTTGAAGTTTATAATGTTTATTAATTTTTATTAATTTTTATTTTATTTTATTTTCATAAATTTTATGTCACCAGTTTTAAACAAAATTTTACGGTTTTTGGACATCAAATAATATTTCTTCACTATATTGTTACTTTTTTTAAGACTAAATTACGTGAACGTAATTTATATTCAGAATTCATTATGGTAACATAAAATCATAGAAAAGGTCATTTCAGTTTTATATACAACTTAAACAAGAGAAAAGGCGTTCAGTTAAACTTATGAAATCGAAATGTGTATTTGATTGTTTTATGAATACAGCATCACACTCGCCGATCAGTCATACCCACCTTAAAAATAAGCACTTAAAGTGCGTTGGTGTTTCAAGCAACTATCTGAAGTATTTCAAAATTACAATTTTTAATTTTAATCGAGTAATAAAATAAAGGGAGTAAATAAATGGAATTTAATGTGGTCGTAGGCTAATTTATTTCGTCATTTCAATAAAATTAAAGCCTTTAAAAACCATTTAGCACGTGACAATAACACATTGAGTGATCGGCAGTAGGCCTATACGTAACTAAAACATAATAACTAACATCTGTGATAACATTTTTCAACTAAAACAATTAATTGGAGTACATCGACAAAGTTGTAGACTGTTTTAGTCCCACTTTTTTACAAATTTGAATCCAGTAGTGAAGTACGTCAGAGGCCAAGATATTCCGTGTTATCTGTACACGGAAGGAGAAGATAGGCAGAGGCGGACTAGAGCGACACGGGAAAACGTGAAGGGAGGTAGTGGCAGCAGTTGTCGAACTACATCCCTCCGCCAGCCGCGTCACAACTCAGTTGACTGGAATGGAACGAACTAGGAACGAAATGTGCTCCGGTAGTTTCAGCAACGTCCGCCAGGACTGACCCTTTAGCCCCCTCTTAATTAACTATTATTGCTATGTATCTTATGATACCTGTCAATAAAGCATTATTATTATTAAAAATAATAATAATTTATTATGAAAATCAAAATAATATTATTTTATTTATGTTACGTTTTTACTGGTTAAAAATACTCAAACTTTCGCGTTCACCGATTATTCTTTATTGAGTGACATCATATTGATGTAACGTGCTGACACGCTGCGAGTCATTTTAAGATAATTATTTATAAATGGACGGCGCCGTGTCGTCCGCTACCCGCCCCCATCCAATATTAACTCTACACGGCCGCCGGTTCCGTGATTGTGGATGAGCCAGCGAACACGCCAAATTCAACATCAACTTCCATTAGTGTGGAAACGTTTTTATTTACTTTGCTAAAACATTTCACAAACGTTATTTTTACGTTCAACTTTGAAGATTAGTTTTTAAAAATTTTAAACTCTAAGTTTTTAACTTAAAATTCTTCATAATACAAAGAAGCAGTTGTTTATTTTATTGTTTATTGTAAACTGAACATAATTGATTTTTAATTAGTTTTCACACTTAAGGTGTCAAAGCACATACAGGGCGTTTCAAAATGAAAGAGCACATTTCATATTCTTATAACAGACAATCTTTATTGAATTATTTACATTTAAAAATACAAACGATAAAAGGAACATCTAAAGTTTATTTTACTGAGGTTGAATGCATTCGACATGCGCCCCATGTGTAGCACGACATACATCAAATCGGTAGTCGATTTCTCGCCATACATTGGCCAAAGAGTCTGGAGTAATTGATTCAACAGCTTCTGTTATGCGTACTCTGAGTTCTTGAAGCGAAGCAGGCAATGGTGGGACATAAACCCTGTCTTTTATGTAGCCCCAAAGATAAAAGTCGCATGGAGTGAGGTCTGGCGATCTGGGAGGCCAACGTCGAAAAATGAGATCTTCTTCCCCTCCTCTCCCTATCCATCGATTTGGAATCGTGTTGTTGAGGAATGTTCGAACTAGTTCATGGAAGTGTGCAGGCGCACCATCTTGCATAAAAATAAAATTTCCTGAGTCCTCTAGTAATTGAGGGAACAGCCATTGCTCTAGAGTGTCAAGGTATGTTATTCCTGTCACCGTTTTTTCTGCGAAAAAGAAAGGGCCGTACACTTTGTCAGAAGATATGGCGCAGAAAACATTCAATTTTGGCGAATCTCTCTCATGTTGAACAACTATACCGGGGTTCTCGGATCCCCAAATTCGTACATTATGACGATTAACTTTACCGGAAATGTGAAATGTGGCTTCATCAGAAAAAATTAAACGATCAGAGAAACCTTCTTCCGCCATATCCATCAGCATATCACTGCAAAACTCATACCTTTTGTTGTAGTCATTAGGATGAAGTGCATGCAATAACTGAATTTTGTATGGTTTGAAATGTAATCTCTTTTTTAGAACACGCCATACGGTTGTCTTAGGAATGCCAAGTTCAATACCTGCTCGGGATGTCGATTTCTTGGGACTTCGAGTAAAAGAATCTTGAATCCGTTGAACGTTTTCGTCAGAAGTCCGAGGTCGTCCAGTGCTGGTTTTCTTGCACACACTACCAGTTTCCACGAACTTCCTGTGCCATTCATAAATTTGTTTGTGTCGAGGTGGTTGCCTATTAAATGTTCGACGAAAATTTCGTTGCACTTGAATTATTGATTCACATTTAGCAAATTCCAAAACACAAAATATTTTTTCTTGCAGAGTTGCCATTTCTTAAATTACAAGAATGTAATGAAAATTAACACGATTTCGCATTGGGAAATAATAACAACCTATCAGCTGATACAACAATGAAACTTCATTGTTTGCTCTATCCAATGCCATATAAATCATACGTCCTAGATTAATGGGTTTAGAGTAATACATATATGAAATCTGCTCTTTCATTTTGAAACACCCGGTATTTAGTTTTGTAGTTTTGCCATTGCACACCAACTAAATTCTTAGTTTTGCAATTAATTAACGACGATTAGTTTTTCGATATTACGTGTTCCTATTCTAAAGACTCATAGCAAAGGATTCCCTTAAAGTTTTCTTTTTGTCCATCTTATTGAAACTATAAGAGAATATACCGGCTGTCTTTGGGACCTTAAAAACCACTAACCAAAAGCGCATTTTCTTTTTAATAAGGGTTGAGAGGATTATGTTGTAAAATCTTAAAAAATTTCATTTAATTGGGTCGCCATTTGGAAACGGAATATCAAAAATGTAAACAAAAATACAGACTTAGACCAGGAAGAATAAACTAAAATAATTCGCTATGACATAATATCATGTTCTCTAGGAGAAAGTTCTTCAGGAATACCCCAACACTGACCACTGCATTAAAAACGTTTATTCCTTTACATTAAAAACTTTTTGCATTAAAACTTTTATTCTTTTACGTAAAAAATATCTGTTTTACAACTGATACTAAACAAATAATCTTGTTCTCCAATACTCCAAATATAATGCGACAATTTAATGTCACTTAAGTTCTGCACATATATGTGCATGAAACAGATAATCAGAAATTTTTAACTGATTGGCAGGGAACTGTGAATTAAAAAAGTAGTTTGGGAAGGCATCTTGGTTCTTATTTCTTAGTCTGATACTACTTTAAACGGCTTGTACTCACCGAAAGTTTTGTTTTCGTGCTGTACTCCGTACACACAAATAGGCCTACTTACCTCGTAAGTAGTTGAAACTTTTGGTTCCGGTTCAACTTTTCCTAAAATCCATTTATGAATATTCCCATAGAAGACTTGCTTACTTTATATTTTTTCTAGGAGAAGTGGCGAAGAGATGTCGTATGAATATTGGCTTGAGAGATATCTATGAAATGTGCTGTGATGAGTTATCGATTAAAGAACAATAGTTGCTTTAACTCATGTTATGCAACGGAAGCTAAGGTTAAAATAGATGGAAATTTCAAATTAATCAAAAAAAATAACATACCGTATCAGTTTATATTCATTCAAGATTAACCTGAAACAAACTTTAATATCATGTTTTTATTGTTCGGCAACAGAGTCAATAGCATTCTTTGTCATTTGTAAACCAAAAATACATTGCTCTTTTACTGCTATACTGTAAGGACAAGGGCGCAACCAATAACAAAAGCACCTTTTTTACTTGCAAAAAAGGTATGCATAGCTATATACCTTTTTAAATTAAGAAGGTTTTATTCCGTATAAATCATACATGATACAATTTTAAAAAGTAAGTATATAACTAAACCGCAAGGTCATTAAACAACGATGAAATTGTTTCCTCTGTTGATGTATCCTCAAATAACAAATAATACAATTCTCACCAACAAATCGTTAGTTTAATTTTTTTATGTTTCCAGTAACATCAGTTACTCAAGACTTATGCTTTGTCACATATTAAGAAGACATTTCTTAATGGTTTACATTCAACCTTTTAAATTTTACGATTTTAGTTTTGATTAGTATAAAACATTCATATATATTGTAGGTTTTTTTATATTACCTCAGTACAAACATATATTTTTTAGTTTCAATATTGTAATAAGGTATACAAAAAGGAAGAAAGAGGAAACTATTTTTAATTTAATTAAACTTTATTAATTGTGAAAGTTTGAAGTTTACTGTACATGATAATTCAAAGAAAATATACAATTCTTATAATCACATTCACAAATTGCTACACAAGTAACCATAAAAAGATTTTACATTCACAGCATAGTGATGACGAAATGATGCACCCTTGATGCATCGTGAGACAATGAAGTACAAACGGTAGTAAGTTGGGACATTGGTGTTGAATACATTAAAATTTCTCCTCAAAACTTGGATCATAGTCGAGAAACCATTATTAGAGAAATAACTAAAGATGATATGTACTTTAATGAACTTTTAGTCAATTGTGCGATGTATTATGGATTATTAAATAATAATGATAAACAGATCAATTTGAAGGACAATCTAGATAAGTACATAATCACTATAACATTTTTTGTAAAAAAGGCAAGGTAAAACGCTAAAGCAGAAATGGAATTCAATTATTTGCTTGGTAAATATTTTACTAAAGATGTATTTCTTATTTCATTATCAAGGTCGGTAAAGACATTTTTATATTTGTTAAATAAACATTTGAATAAATCTAGCATTTCGAAGAAGTGAGCGTTTACTTTTTTTAATTCACTTTGAATTTACAGTAAAATAAATAATATAAATAAGTAAAATAAATTACAGTGCATAACAGTTCAAAGCATACTACAAATAACTATAAATTAAGTACAAAAATGTTTAGCAATATAACTGATTATGTCATACTATTTTATAAAATGATATATGTAAAATTCCGTTCAGCTCAAAACTTAGTTTCTAATACAGTGCAACATGAGAACATATTTAAATAACAAATTACCTTTAGATTTTTATTGGTATATTAAAAATGCAGAGCATAAAATACAACAATGGCACTATTTTATTTTTTGTACATTAAGGAAAAGATTTAAAACGTTTACAGTAAGTGATATGTTAAAGTTTTAACGATGATATTATATGACATTTATACATTGACTCCCAGAGATACTCTACTTCTACATTTTCTATCGATGACTTAAACTATCTTTACATTACTGTATTGACGAAATTTCATATTTCCTGAATTACATGTCGGGTAGTCAATGGAAATTACATGCAAAATCCTTAATAACAAATAACTAAAAACTTAATGGATATAGATCACAGTTAGTTATATAAACATACGATTGCTTTTGTTGATAGTTAAATCTAATACAGCAACATACTGTACACACAGTAAACTTTGAGTTATAAGCTGATTCTAAATACCTGAAAGTTTTTTATACACTACGTAACTAATTCTACATCTACTGACTGTACATATATTTTTAAGTACAGTATATGCACAGACTTTGGTACTCTAGACTCATCGATGGCAAGATCAGCTGAGGACCTACTTCGATCAGCGACACTACTTAGTGGTAACAGAGATCCTTTCCACCGAGATCATTCATTCACCGGTAGGAACTATGAACGAACAAGGGTTTCCAGGGCTAGGTGCTAACTTGGATACTCTCTACTTCAGATATGTTATTGTTCAACGGAGACTCTTCCTTCTCAGTCTTCAACTTTGCATCGAAAGTAGGAGAAACTAAATCCTTGCGCATGGCGTAATCAAATCCTTTGTTAACAACCAGTCCCAAGGGCGTGTCTTGGTAACCTGCCTTTCCAATCGAGTAGGGGTAGTTCGAATGTTCCTGGGGTGAGTCCCGGTCGGAGTCCAGGGTTAGCTCAGAGTCGTCCTCCTCTGCAGGATTGGTGGTACTGTTGATATGGTCTTGAGTCGGTGGAGTAGGTGGCGTTGAGGGTAGCTTAAACTGGCTGAGAAGATTTAAATTCAGATTGGGTCCGAAATTATCCATGTTAGAGTAAGCGACTCGGCCTACAAAGTTCCTTATTTCTACACAAGCGTCCTCCCCATCATTTTCGTTGCTGCTTCCCGGGCTGTCAGCAACTGCCACGATGCCACTTCCGTCGTCTCCTTCGTGCTTCTTCAAGTGTCGATCCAGGTTTGTCTGCTGCCCGAAGCAACGATCACACAGCGAACATTTGAAAGGTTTTTCTTTGTTGTGTATATTACGAACGTGTCTTTGGAGATTTGATGAAATGCTGAAACACCGTTCGCAATACTTGCACTTGTATGGTTGTTCGCCAGTGTGCGTCCTCAGATGCCTTGTTAAATTTGCTGATCTTGGGAAAACCTTTCCGCAAAATTTGCAAGTGTATCTGTCTTTTATCTTGTTACCATTTACACTATCGGGCTGCTGATTTAAGACTTCATGATATGGCTTAGTCCCCCCAGGAAAGTGTTGCATCGGAGGCCGCATCATCTCTATTGGTGGTCGAGGCATCCCATGTCCGTTTGTTAATCCATTAACCATCGAGGCGAAAAAGTTTATTCGAGAATGAAGGGGAGGAAACTGGGAGGCCATAAATCGTTCGTGGTTTGAATTCGAATAAGGAGAAAATCCGGGGAAAGCAGTGCGATCCAAGTCAAATCGAATGGATGGTTGGGGGTGAATGGGGATAGGGCAGGGTAAAACGTGGGTTTTAGGAGAGTTTGGCGGCTTCTCAGGTGTTGGGGATTGACGAGGTGGAGAACAGTTAATGAGTTCAGATTTGGGCCTTATGGCTAGGATTGGAGAGGGGGGTGCACTATTTGACCTTATAGGTGAGTTAGTCTCATACTGGTTTGACGATAAGGAGTTTTGAGGAGGCATTTCTTTGTCCTCATCGCTGTCAATGCTTGCACTTCTGTTGAACCTCTTTTTTGGAGACTCACCATCTCTATGAAAATTATCTTCTTGTTCAATATCATCGTTTTCATCTTCACTTTTTCTTTTCCCTTCTATCCTAAGATCCAGAGGCTGATCATCACCAGATTTATGTGTTTGATCTGGCGAGTGTGCTCTATCGCTAGAGGATTGCCTGTCTTCACTTGAAGTAGAAAGGTCGTGGGGTTCGGGCTGAACATCTACAACGTTTATTTCAGGATCAGGAAGAGCTTCTTTTGGGTCTGAGTAGGTACCAGAGAGCATAGGAGGTCTTGCCGGTGAATGTTTAGAAACAGCTTCTTCAGCAACATTCGGCGATGACTTGCTGAAACTGAAGTTAGGGTGAGCGGAAGTTGGAGGAGTGACACTTCGCCTCAGTCCAAATTCCCTTTCTTTGTCTTTTAGAAGGGTGGTTAAAAGATGTTCCTCATTGTGATGATATTGTGAGAACTTTCCATTCATTAAGAAAGGGGTTGGTTTCAGGGTATGTTTTTCTTCCAACTTCAGAGATTGGTTCAGCAGTGGGTTGCTGGCTTGGTTCATGGCCAGGAAGGCGTTCATGGAGGCAGCAGGGTGACCGGCTGAGAACATGGCGGGGTGATGGTAAGGGGGGATGATGGCTGAGGGGGCATAGAATGACGGAGCCCTGGGGTACATGAGGTACGGGGCGGGGTTGTTGTGTGGAGGAAGATGTGGCATCGTTCCTGGCGGGGGAGTTCTTGAATTTCCGGAGTCGCAGAACCTCTTGTGTTTAGCCAGAGCGTTCGTAGTGCTGAATGTCTGGCCACACCTGGGACATTTGACTTGCAGGCGGCAGGTTGCGTGCATGCGCTTGTGACGACACAGGTTGGAGAACTGCGTGTACGCCTGAAAATAAAACATACCCATTAGTCAACCATTAAACAACACTAAAACTGTATTACGTTGAACAGTATGCATATCAGTAGTGTTATTTACTACATTGTACATACAATGTTCAATGATAGTGTATGCCACTTTCCGTCATTCACCTTTTTCCAAAGTTAAACAATCATCAGTAGTAAAATACAATTTAAGGCATTTTATTAAAACTAGAGATCTCCTCCTGATCGAAATTCGATCTAAAGTCCAGTTGATCTCTACCCAAGAAGCTTGAAAACATTTTAGAACTAAAACATCTGTTTCTCCTAATTTTCTAGCAGTTGTTTTTACAACAGCTGTTTAATGATTCATTGAATCCTCCTTTCTCCATAAGATTAACATTGGAACTTTGAAAGCCTGTGGGGCGTATCCCTGGAGTCCGATGGGAATTAGAATGCGATTCTGCTCATCTACAGCACTATACGTTTCTAACGGTATGAGCGGATTTCTTCTACTATGCACACGAGCTGAGAAAAAAGGAGGAAACGAAACATGCTTGCCTATTAATATATAGATCAATAGGGTCTAGTGTAATCATAAAAATACATAATAATGTATGCATCTAAAAAACATTGTTTAAACTATTAGGTGTAATCAATTTTAAAGAGATCATATGGGACTCGTCTGAGAGATGTTCACTAAGCCCAACCCTTTTCCAGGCCTTGTTCCTTTCAGAACAGCAAATTTTATGATTAGTAAAAAAATACATTAAAGAATACTAGAGATCGCCACTGGTCAAAATTCAACCAAAATCTCAGTTCATTTGTAACCAGTTAGTTTAAAGAATACTAGTGCACGTGCACTAGTATTTTAATTCTAATTAAAAGTTATATTTTTAATTCTAAATCAATGAAATACGACCAATCCACTACCGGTATTGTGAATATCAGTGATCACCAAAAACAACAGCTGTTCGTTAACAGATGTTTAAAATGCTTAAACCAATCTCAATGATATTCTAATGGGAAAATTTCAAATTTAATTAATTTTTGGATAGCGCCCTCATTTTAAGTCCGATTCTCATCAATTTTAGGCGGAAACAATTACAGACCAAGCCCTATCCAACGACATCAAAAACTTGTCACTAGTATCAATACACGTGCACTAGTATTTTAATTCTAATTAAAAGTTATATTTTTAATTCTAAATCAATGAAATACGACCAATCCACTACCGGTATTGTGAATATCAGTGATCACCAAAAACAACAGCTGTTCGTTAACAGATGTTTAAAATGCTTAAACCAATCTCAATGATATTCTAATGGGAAAATTTCAAATTTAATTAATTTTTGGATAGCGCCCTCATTTTAAGTCCGATTCTCATCAATTTTAGGCGGAAACAATTACAGACCAAGCCCTATCCAACGACAACAAAAACTTGAAAATCGATTGATAATTGTATGAGGAGTTTTCTACACATAAAAAACCCCTTAAGGTACATTCACACTTGGCTAGTTACTCGCTGCGAGTGACAGCTGTATTAAAAAACAATCAAAAAATCCTGCTATATAGTAATCGCTGGTAAGGTAATTTTACATTCACACTACGCTAGTTGCTAGTAGAAGAAGCGAATGTAAACAAGTTTTGTATTAAACATATGGTTTATGAAAATTAAATTATGGACAGTAAATTAAGTAGGCTTACTATTTAAAATTTAAGAATGTATTATAAAAACTGTTTTGGTTAAAGACAATATGTGGGAGAATATTTATTATCATAATGCTATTAATCGGATTTATTGGTTTTCAGTTTGTCCCATGAAAACAGAAAAAGAACGTGGTAGTATTACTTGTGCTACAGTGTTACAATGCTACAATTATATTTTAATTTCTCACAATTTAAATTATTTTACGATAGGCCTAAACGTTAATTTAGTTGGGAGTGTCACGTACGTCTGACAATGAGCTATCTACCCACTATAGGCTGAGCTATCATCGCGCGGTAGGCCTACTGCTCTTACTGGGCTTCATAGATTTAAAGTATTTTTCTAGGAGCGTCTGACGCTCGATCTATTTCCTTCGAGGCAGTTGTAGACGCTACGACCATGTATTCGTAGTGTGCACCTCAAATAAGTAAAAAGTTGAACATAAAAAAATATCGCAAAATTTTGGTATTTTTGTGAATATAAAAAATTATTTGGAAAGGCGTTAATAAATAACTCGTAATCTTTGACTTCATGACATGAAGTGCCAAGAACCTGTGAGCCTTATAAATAAATACTGCGCATATATTATTTGTATGTATGTATTTCAAATTTTTTAACGTGTCAATGGTCATATTTCTTATATAAGCTTCTGTAACTTAACATATTTTAAAACACACTACATTTGATAAGGAAATACAAGAAATTAATTAATAAGTACAAATATACTGTGTACGCACATACATTAGTATAACAACTTCTTCTGTCTCTGTGGGGAAATTATGCTACGGTATCTGCTACAAGAAGCCTTCACATACCGAAACCAAACTCAAACTTATTGACAACATAAAACACTCTGAAATTTATTTGCGTCCGTCCGTAAATGATTAAGTGAGTTATTAGGTGATAACTTGATAGTGTTGCATTCGATCATCTAAATACAGTTAATCTTAACCATTTATTCTATAATTAAATTAAATAAATTTTAGTGACAGCACACTTGATAGTTATTATTCTTCACAAAACCATTCGTTAATGGCTGAAAGCACATCTAGTTATAAGGTCGAAATTGTACTTGGCGGTACCGGTACTCTAAATAACAAAGCCATAACGACTAGATGAAAACTGTCACCCGTTGTTATATGTATCAAAGTGTAATTTCCAGTTTTGTTTTCGGGGTGATTGCTTTTCTTAGTCTTATATCTGATTTCATGAAATTTTTGTAAATGCACTCGCATCACCCTTTGAAATGAATCAGGATCTTCCACTCTCAGCTCATCAAATAGCGTAGATGGATCTCCAAGTTCCTATCTTTGACCAATCCAGGGTCCCACCCACCATCTCCTCTTTCTTCTACGCTAATCTCTTTCTCACACAACTCGGAAATTGCATTTTTAAGGTTGTACTCATTATTTTCTTCTAAATGAATCTGGAGGATATTTTAAAACATTGTTATTCCTTTTCAGGGTTAAACAAAACAATAATATAATTAATATGTCAGCTGATTCATACAGATCACAAATATATTATCTCACGAGCTAGTGGAAGCCAGCTTGCTGTTGGCTAGTTGCTAGTCAATCCAAAAGTTAATTTTGTAAACAAATAACAACTAGCAGCGAG
>CM061534.1:176545708-176585680 GCA_030545055.2 Neoaliturus tenellus | reverse complement strand
AAACCACTTCAGTTTATCGCTCAATAGTCCTGTAGCTGACTGCCTCGACTAACTTTACGTTTCCATTTTAAAGGGAAAAAATTGACATTGTTGAAATCATTTAACTATTGAAAATTTATTAACTTGTTATCTACTAATATAATGAATGAAAAATGTGTTTGTTTGGTTGTTACACCTAAACGCAACCACTATTAAGAGTCATCTTCACCCCTGGGCCAGTAACCCATTGTTGCGCAGTCGGCAATGTTAATTATACGGCTTTTATGCTAAAACGTGGTCTTGTATTCCCCTGTTTCGGACGCCGTTTTTCAACAGATTTTCTTGAAATTTGGTAAGTGTTTAGTTGAATAGTTATACTAGGTTTCTCATACCTCGGAATTTTGAAAATTTAACAAATATTACTCTCTGTGACGTCGCAAAGTAACTTGATTTTCCTTAGTTAATATTTCAAAATTTAGTAAAATTTTCAAAATTTCGAGGTATGAGAAACCTAATATAAGTATTGAACTAAACACTTACCAACTTTCAAGAAAATCGGTTGAAAAACGGCGTCCGAAACAGGGGAATACAAAACCATGTTTTAGCATAAAAGCCGTATGATTAACATTGCCGATTGCGCAACAATGGGCTACTGGCCCAGCTGTGAAGATGACTCTTAAATTTTCATGAATTAAGAAAAGTACCTGAGGGGCGGAGCATTTTCTCGGTAAATTTATACATGTGTTTTGCAGTAATATACTCAGTCACATAAGCACATGGAGTACCGAGTCCAAAACGGCTTGTTTCTCTTCATGATGAACTAACTCATGAGGCTGAAGAGGGCAAAGCCCTAAAACAGCCGCAGTGGGCTCTTCCAGCTCACTGGAACTTTACGACGCAAGCACGTATGATGAGCTCGTTCGCTCCGCTCACTCGACTTGGGGAGTATTGTATTATTCGCCAAAGTTTATTAAAATTCTGCAATCTGGTATTAATTTTCTGGACCACATGTTGAAACCTGCAACACGTGGATTTCTTCAGTTATCAACTTCTTTTAATATTGTTGCCTAAACATTCTTTTTGGAGTTGGTTGAATACTTTTGTTTTCATGATAAATTTCCTATTGAAATTTGCGTAACTGTTTTATTTTTTTATACTTTGTTTATATTGAAAAACATCCATCTTCTTATTTCTATAAGGGTTTCGTCTGTTACGTCCCTTTTTCTCTCGACCTACTGAACTGATTTTTAAGATTGAGGTGTCATTTTAAAGCGCGTGGGAGAATCGCAATTAAAAAGGTCATATCGTTTCGGGCTTCACCCTCCTGGCCATTGATTTATTTCTAGAAGGCGCTTTAAAATGTTGACCAGCTTTTATTAAAAGATCTTTAATGTGAATTGTAATTTAACATCTGATTAAACTTACCTTCAGATGAATTTTAAAACCAGGTAATAAACAAAAATAGATCTCTATCACTTCATAACCAACATACATGTACTTTATATTAGTTACTGTCATACGGAATCATAAAATGTGCAATTTGCGCACGGGCCACCTCGTAACCATTACTGTTAAACGCGATTAAAAACTGGTAAATGACTACAATGGATATACTACATGTTTACTGGAGCACGTGTTTACTTGGTGTCTACTCTAACAGTTGAGTCAGCTGTTTAAGGGTTTTTATCCTATACTCTTATACGAGCAATGTTTGCTTGTTTGCTTGCTTGCTTGCTTGCACAATTATCTCAAAAACGGCTCCGACGATTTCCTTCAAATTTTGGAATATGGGGGTTTTGGCCACCAGAAATCGATTGGAGCTGGTCCCATAGCTGGGAAAAATCCGGTTTTCGCGCTAGAGCCCTTCAAAGATCCCATGTTATCCTTATAGAAATTTTTTAACTGAACAAAAATCAGCTGATAACTGTAGATAAAATAAACCAATGTGTTACATCTTTAACCTGTGGTTTTAGGAAAATCATACCAATGTGCAGCAAACCTTCCGCCTGGCGAGTGAGCGGAGCGAACGAGCTTTGTGTGAGAAACGAAAGTAATAATTTTACCGAGCTTAAGCTCGGTCCCCCTGGTACTTATTTTTTAACACAATAAGATCAATTTAAAAATTTTTAAATTTTAACTAACTTTTATACAAAATGGGGTTTTTTCTGTTATAAGCTTAGCGACCTGTAAAATATTATTTTTTATCTCAGAAAAAGTTATTTGCAAAGTTTAAAGGAAATCGTTCTGGTCGTTAACGAGAGCCGTGTGCAAACTTACATTCCTACAAATGTACGGTCCTCGTATTAGAGTACTGTGTTGGATACACCAGATACTGCTAAATGAATATTGTTGTTGTGAAATATGTTAGGCCTCGAATGCTCAAATATGTTTAATTTGACGATCCTATATATCAAAAACTTTTAAATATTTTTCAATATATTGATTAAATTTTAATATTGTTTAAATGTATATTTTTCTTATCTACCTCATGGAATATATGAATACCACATTGAACCCTTCCATAACGGCTCAAGAAGTACTCCCTTATTTATACCACCACTGATGGTTTCTGTCGGCGCGGCAGGTTTGCCCCCCCCCCCCTCCCCCCACAAACCAAAAGCATTACTTACGATGGATTACCCCCGCCTGGCGCGCCAACGTAATGCCCGAAATATCGCCGCAATGCTCTCATATAATACAATATCTTGCGTAACAAACGCAGAGAACTTTTATATTTTCATTGATTTTTTCATGCCTCCAGAACTGATATTATGGTAAAAAATATAGTTTCCTTTTTGGTAGTTTATTATTGGCCTTGGACCAAGTCAGTAACTAAAATGATTTAACTTACCTTGTCCGTCAGGGATACGTTAATATACTAGTACCTTGACTTCGAGGAATCAAGCACTATACAACCATCGTACTTTCAAAAACGTACTTTCAAAAACGTCATTACCTTGGAGATGCCGAAAATGGCAAAAAAGAAACAATTTTAAACTAAACACAACCAAAAAATTTAACTCGCGCGATGGATATAACACGTGAAATGCCCATATTGGACAACCGTGTGGCTAGGGTGATGGATGTACTATCATATGAACCATCCAATTAAAATTGAAGAGTGCTCCAACTAAATTGTCAGTAAAATAATAATCATGATTATGAGGTGTCCAAAAGCTATTATTTTAATCTTTTTATAATTACCATTTCTGCTGATAGTAACTTTTTTGGCTTTGTGAACAATAATAATTATGTTTCCACATTTTACTAAGCACTACATTTTGACTCTTTTCCTAAAAATATACCAAGAACGTTTTCTTATTTTTTTATTAACTTTTTAGAGCAGTCAATTCTACATAAACGGTGAGGTATACAAATTTTAAACTATGTTGTATGGTTGGCGTCTGAAAATTAGTTCACCGTAGATTATAACTCTATTCTACGTTAACATCGATGTAGTATTATTCAAATAGGCCTACATACAGTTTTTACATTTGAACACACCGAGCGAATGTTCCACAAAGGATTACACGACTATTCGCCGCTGACAGTAACACAATTACGTATTGTTCACCGCTAATCCTTTTGTTGCAAACAAATTGACCGCGCATCCATTGTCTCTCCCACAGGCCTACAAATGTAAGCTTTGATGAAAAAAATAATATTTACATTCGTTAGTTTTGTTGAACGTAATAGCCTACCTCTATCATTTTTTATACAGTATAAAAGATGGAAAGTTTTATATGGAAAGTATTCGTAGAATTGAAAAAGGTTTTAGGACAACTAATATTGAATTTTGACATTCTTTATTGTTATTATGTATAAAATATCATAAAATAAGTTTTATATACGCTCATTTCATGACATTAAATCTATTTACACTTGATTTATTTGCCCAATACAAAGTGGTTGAAAAGTAACTTGCACCCCCCCCCCCCCCCCTTAACTTTTAACTATTTGACATATTTGAAATTGGTTTGCGGCAACCTTATTGAACATGAGGTAACTGTACCATAATTATTGTAGCCCCTCATATCCAAGAAGTTTGCCGCAAACCGATTTCAAATATCTCAAATAGTTAAAAAGTTAAGGAGGGGGTCAAGTTACTTTGCAACCACCCTGTATAGAAAAAATGTAATATTTATACATTTTTGTGTTTGATACCTGAGGATGCCGCTGTAACGGCGAAACATGTCGTGGATGCGAAAATTATGAACTGTTAGTCGAGGTATATAAACTATTATTTCTCCGTAATATTTATGGGGAACAATTCTATTATCCATTAATATAGGGCATTTTTATTTTAATAGATGGTTTTGGAGACGCAGGCAAAGCAATTTTTTCCCAATTTTATTTCTTTATGTTAAAAATTAACTTCTATTTCCCCAAGCTCCCTTGCCATTAGAATAACCGTGAAATATAGAAGAATATATAAATGAAACTTAAATAATAAATTAAATCAAAAAATTACATAAAAATGGCGAATTTGTATTTAAGATATTTAGTTCCCCGTGACGAAAATGGAAGATAAAATCAAAAGTAAAATTATCAGATAAAGATAATTAAATACGATCATTGGTTGCCCTTAATGGATTTCAATTCTATATCTTTCACATAAACCAGCTAGCAGTGTTTGAATAATGCGCATTATACAAAAACAAAAACTGGCTGGGTAGCTGAGTGGTTATAGTGCTCGCCTTTGAATCCAAAGGTTGCCGGTTCGATCCTGAGGAAAGTTAGTAGCTTTTTAAAGGATCGATTCCGGACCCAGTTGCCATTTGTCATTAGGCTATTAATTAATTATGCTTTCTATCAACTGGTCGATGTTAGATAGTAACAAGACTGGGGTTTGGACCGTTCCACGTCAAAACGTTAAAAAATGCCACTGGCGTAGATAGACACAAAAATATAAAAATACAAAAAAAAAATACAAAAATACAAAAGTCATACAGGTGTAGTTTTAAATGCAGGACAGTAATAAATAATTACTCATGCTGTAAGATATTATTTATTCTATTTTAATTTAAACTGTTTCAGAAAATATTTTTAAAGAGTAAATTATTAAGAGACAGTTGTAAAATTATATGTATACATAAAATATAGTACAAGTATTAAGACATAAAAATCCTGTTCAATTTCCCCTTTTAAAAATAATTTTTTATCATAAACAAAATTATCTCATTTGAAGTAGGATATTCGAGTTTTAATGTAACAGAATAGTTTTTCCATAGTCGAAGCGCATTATTTTTGTATGATCTACTTTTATACTCTCTTCCTTACAACAGCGCCGGTCAAGTGCCAGAACGCAATGTGGATACTGCTATACGTCTGCCGACTCTAAGGCTTTTTAAAGTTTCGCTAATTTTATGTATGTTAAAATATATTTTGAACCTAAATTTACATTTTAAATTAGTGTTTAAGGGGATTCCCTACTGAAAATGCTATTTCTATTATTAAGGCACATATCAATTCTGATTGATTTTCTAATAGTTGTAAAACTTAGGGAATGACCATTTTTATGATCTTGAACGAAAAAAATATTTTTTTAAAAAATTTTTATGGGGTTTTATGGGAAAATTCAGGCATTACTATAAAATCGATATATCTCAAGATCAAGTCGCTTAATCTATATATTAATACGCAAGCATGTTTCATTTCCTCCTTTTTTCTCAGCTCGTGGGCATCGTAGGATAAATCTGCGCATACCGTTAGAAAGGTATAGTCCTGTAGATGAGCAGAATCACATTCTAATTTACATCGGACTCCAGGGCTACGCCCCACAGGCTTTCAAAGTTCCAATGTTAATCTTATGGAGAAAGAAAAACTGAATTAATCATAAGACAGCTGTTGTAAAAACAACTGCTAGAAAATTAGGAAGAACAGATGTTTTAGTTCTAAAATGTTTTTAAACTTCTTGGGTCCAGATAAACTGAAATTTTGGTCGAATTTCGACCAGCAGGCGATCTCTAGTATTAATAAATCAGGTATCATTTTGTCGGGCACATAGTCTTCTAAAAATTTAGGTAAAATTATAACTGTATCTAATCACAAAAAATGTTATTAGCAAAAATAAATTAAAAAAAAATAATTTTAATATATTTTTAAACAGAAAAATTTTTGTTAAATTTATATAATATATATAAGTATAATTCTACCTAACTTTTTAGATATACTAATGAGGAATACCTGACAGGAATTTCAAGACTGTAGCTCAAGTGGTTTTTGAGATATATCAATTTTTGTGTTTGAAAACAGGAAAAATCTAACTTTCGAGAAACGTGCGTTGAAATACACAAAGGGCATAGGCGTTAGATAGGCGATGTCCTACTTATATGCTATTATACTGTATATAAAGTTTGATATGGTATTACATATATAGTTTTTCTTGAAGAAGAAATCTTAAAGAATAATAAAAAATAAAAAATAAATTTATAAACAAAAAAAGTTTTTAACTATTTTCAGTAGGGAATCCCCTTAAGTATTAAGATTGAAAAAAATTAACTACATGTTGGTTTTATAATTCAAACCATGTGGCATTTTTAAAAAGTACAATATCATTTTAAAATAAGGGCTTTCACTTTTATATTTGTGTAAGCACTACAATTAGGCCTACATAATTTCAAAAATCTCAGTCGAGTTGTTGTCAAAGATTATTTTTTCACATTGATACCTGCTTCTATTGGGTTACGTTGATTTCATCATATTATAGGTAAACATTAATTTTAACCGTGTGCAAATTTACAATATTTAATTTCATATAGACACCAAAGTTTCTAGACCCTTGATTTTTATCATTGTTCATAAATTGATGCTATCGAAGATCATTTACTCTTAATTAACACCGAACCTTAGCTCAAATATTGGTTTGATACAAGTTAAAGACAATTTTCGCCTATAATTGTTGGCCATGCCAACACAGGCACAGTAATGGGCGACATGTCCTGATGATATAATCCACTTGGTTATTCATGAGGATGCCGCCAACTTCCGTATAACTTCCGCCCTCAACTTCCGGTCAAACGATCAATGTGTGATCTTCAAACAAATCTATAATAGTTCTTATTTCTCTCATTTCACTGAACTAATGTTATCTGCAAACCTATGTTCGAATTCATTATCTCATTTCAATGCCACACTTCTCTAGCTTATTAAGTTTTGAATCATTCGTCTCTCTGAATAATTTGTAGCTAAAAATAAGAAAAGAAATTGAAAAGCTAAATTGACGAACGCATAGTACCACTCAAACAATTGTTTTGATTCGTGTCTAGTTCATGACAAGTAAAAGAACCCTATAAATGCCAGTGGTACGATTAGGTTTTTACGTCATGTGTACAATCGCAATTTATCATTTTTAGTATAGTCTTTTCTGAATTGGTAGTCAAACTCACCCAATTTTTTTTATTAAATTTATATCTCTATCATCGTAGCTTTTCGTGTTGAAGTATGGATATTTATTTATCTATCGTTTACTGATGTTTCTACAGTTTTGTAGAAAATACATGCATGCAATACTAGGAACACGTTGATTTAGGGATCGTTTACTTTTGCTACGTAATGAATGTCATAAACAACGTTGCGACACAACTAAATCATGTTGTACTTTGTTGTATAAAATAATAGATACTTCATAGCTAAGGTTGCCGACAAGCCAAACATTTCAAGAGCGGCAATAACTATTTGTCAGTCAAAAATCTCATTTAGGTTATGTTTCATTTTCTTCTGTTAGAATACACAACTAAAACATAACATCAAACTACGATCATCAGCAACGATTCCTTAACGACAACAATAAACAACAACTATGCCTTAGTTTGTAACAACTAGGAACAACAGCAGGCCATAAATGGGTTTTTTTATTTAGCGTGCGGGAATGAGCTTTGCCGTTCTAGAGCGGGTCGCACATCAACTGCGGGAAAAATTCCTTCGATTTGCATCAACTACGCGAAAACTTAAAAGGGTCCCCCAAAAATGTGCATCAACTGCGCGAAGCACGAGCCAGGTATACGATATTTGGCGGCGGAAGAAATCTTTACAGGTTCATCCCAACCTCCCATGTCACAAAGTGTGGTCAAACTCTTGGTTATTCGTAAATATTTAATCGATTTTCTTAACTCCACTCCTCGTGTTATTTTATTGGTTATTTTAGTCCGTTACTGTGTAGTTTTTTAAAGGGACAACATCACCCCCGTTGCTTTGGATTTTTCGTAAATAGCCTATATGTTTTTTGAAAGCGTGCGAACTGTAAATAGTTTGTTGTTTGCTTTGTAAAAGTAGGCTCACTTATATTTGTTGTTAAAAATAGTAGAATGATTTTAAATGTATATTTTCACAGAGAAATATATCAATGAAAGAGTATAAAATGTAATAGTTAAGGCCGGATACAGGTTCCAAAAAGTTTTAAAATCGTCAGAGTATGATAATATATATCGTCCGTATGGGAACTATATTTAAATCCAAATGCAACAATTTATCCATGCACCCGTAATGGAAATGAACATTACCATGAAGCTACTCCGTTTCATCAGGTGAACAGATTTCCCATCAACAAATTTATCCATAGCCTCAAGAAGAAGGCAGTTGGTATTGATAAGCGGCATACTAAGCTATTCAACAAGAAATAAGTCAACAAAAATAAAAAGTAATAAACATATTTTAGTTTTTCATTTAATTTTAATCTAATGTAAAATAATCTAATTTGCAAATATTAAGATCCTATGTTGTCTTATAATATGATACTGAAATAGACCCACCACTTGGCACAGTTAAGAGGGCGTTGGAGTGCCTCCATGTTGGATTTATTTCCCATAAGAGCAATGCTAAACTTGTCCCCGGCATTTGTCATATAATTTCTTTATTTTTTGTCCGATTGGTTCAGAATAATTAGCGTTTGAATCACAATCATATTCCACGTTCCTTTTGCGAGATCGATTCTTTGTAAATAATTTATAAAATTCTGTATAAAATGTTTTAAAAGTAGTAAAAAACTTAATTTGTTATTTCAAATAAGTAAAAAACAAAAATTTTTATAAAAAATTCCTCTCGCAAACAAAATCCGCCTTGATGAACCCTTTATTTAGAGCTATAAACAATTATTTTCTGATTATAAATAAAAGAGTTAGCCTATTTGACATCCCGTTTAACATTGCTCTTATGGGGGAAAGGCGAAATTTGGATTGACTCCAACGCCCTCTTAATGCACGTCTCTGATCGTCCCTTGGAGCGTTTCGTGCAGTTGATGCATCCCTGGCTACCTGGCTCAGGTCAATTCACGCAGTTGATGCACGCCCCTAGAGCGGTGATGAAGTGGAAACATTAACCGTATATAATTAGCACGGTTAACAGTGACAGTGTAACCGTAGAATTGTACGGTTTACACTTGTGGCAATGTGATCATTTCCATGCAATGGTAGGAAAAAATTTTTTGAGTTTAGCGCACTGAAAAAACGTACAGATTTTTTAACATTTTAAAACGCTCCAGAAAACAATAACTTTCCGAACTAATTGCAGGATGGAAAACGGCTTTTCAGCCTGCAATATGATGAAAACACAGTTTACAACATTTGTATTGACCGGGTTAAATAGTGTAAAGTCTCCTAATATACAATTTGGTGTACCCAAATTTTAAGTTTGAGTTTGTATAGGCCTAAGCACTAAAACCTTATTAATCTATTTGTAAATGTTTAAATTCACATGATATATGTATCAGTTTATAATTGAGAGAGCTGACCTCACGGCCGGTGGTAATGGGGTGACGTGTCTCAACAGGATAATCTGTTTGACTATTCATGAGCATCCTCCGATGTTGATCCGACTTCGGTCCACTGCTGACCAACAATAGGTTTAATTGCTGGAATTGCTGTGAAATCGTAGCATATATCTTATACTCTAAAACAAGCTCCGTTTGTGCGGGCAAAGTTTTTTTTTTTCGCTCCAAGGATTTTTTATTTTTTTTTATTGAATGTGGAGGTTTTGGCCACCAGAAATCGATTGGAGCTGGTGCCATGTCTGGGAAAAATCCGGTTTTCGCGCTAGAGCCCTTCAAAGTTTCCATGTTGTCCTTATAGAGATTTTATTAATTGAACAAAAATCAGTTGACAACTGTTGATTTAAACCAATGTGTCACATATTTAACCTGTAGTTTAAGAAAATTATACGAAAGTGCAACATACTTTGGCTTGGCGAGTGAGCGAAGCGAACAAGCTCGTCTTTAAAATGGAAGAGGGCGAGTGAGCAGGGCGAACGAGCTTTAAGTGAGAACGAAAGAAATATTTTTCCCGAGCTTAAGCTCGATCCCCCTGGTACTGAGAGATAAAAGCCAATGGTTGCAAGCTATTTGTTTACTCGTGGTCATAAACTATGATATTTTAAAAATCACGCCAATATTGTGTTTTATGACGCTCAATCTTAGAAAATTTGATTTAGTTAATACGAGTTTGTATCATACCATAATGTTTTAAAGAGAATGCTACAGTATTTGGCTTTCAAACATTCGTTCAGCCACGCCAAAGCGAAACAGTAAAAATGCCACAGGGGGTGAAATACGCAAATAAACCAAATATTTTTAGCAACAGTTATTTTGATACACTTATTAACTTTTTTCTTTCTTTTGCAGGTGAGGGCGAGCACCAAACCTAGATTAACTGGTCGTAAGTAACAAATATAATTATTGACTTAGCAGTTAGTATTAGTCGGAGTATTCTTTTGACAATTCTATTAATTTTTTAAGATTTTGTCTGTTACATAATATTCATCAGTTGAGTCCAAAAAAATTACCATAATGCCCCTAAAAAAATTATTATTTTTTATTATTTTATTTTGTCATGAGAATATGTCCGTCATTTAACCAAAACAACTTCCAAATACATTTGTAAAAACTTATTACAAAACTATCTACCAACTTTTTCCTTCGGCTTCTAAACCAATTTAAACCATCAAACTATTCAAGATAATGGAATATGAACTCTACATTTTAGGCAAAAATTTCAATTATTACAAACAATGGTCCAGCACGATGGGAATGTGAACTGGTAGCTAATCAATGGGGATTATAGGACTGATAATGAAACATCACAATGGCCGCTTCTAATTAAGCGTTTGATAATGATGGTGACGGATAAAATCAGCAGGACAGTTCAAAATATTCAATTATTTGACACAAACCCTTCAACCATTCCTGGAATTCTCAAAGGTGAAAATATGTCCTTTTGAAATCATACATATGGAAGAAAAACTTTGAAAAAATAGTGATTCGGCTTTGAATATTTGGCTAGCAAACATTTTAAATATTAAAACAATTCTTCGCTTGATTTGAAAATGACATAAAGACCGCAGTTCTTTAATGTTTATTGAAAGGCGGGCTCTAACTATAAAAAGCGGATCAATAGTTTTTTACAGTTGAATTTACAGTGACTCTAATGTTCAAAGTAAACAGTTCCGTGAAGCGAGGGCGGATTAGGAGATCCCACAGAGGTTAAAGTGTATTGATTTATCAGGGAAGGGTCAGACTCTAAAGACCGGGGGGAGGGCATTGTCTCGCTTTCGTATTTATTTTCCGCCACCGTTAAGGTAGCCTAAACTAATTATAAGCCTAGTCGCCTACATTTTTTTGATTAGTCGTATACTAAAATGGACAATCAGACAAAATCAAGAGACTACATCAAAATGCACTACTTTCGAATACGATATTGAGGGGACGAAATTCCTATTTATTTTACCAAATTGGTCTTCTGTTGTATCGTAACCGCTCATTAGTTAAATATTTTATTACTTGTCTTAAGAAAAATCTAAATTTAGATCACAGCAAAAAACGCAAACATCACAAGAATATACGATTGCCAATAATAAATATTTAATGTAACTTAATTATCCCTTTTTCATTCACTGTATGGTTAACTCTACAAAGAATGACAATATTCTAATTGAAGGCAGTTCAAGATAAAAACGATTCTCACAACAATGTTAAAATGAAAACAGATACTGTCGATGCGGCGAACCCGTCATCCCTCAATATTGATTCACTTAAACGATATTGCATTTCCAGATATCCATGATACTTGCCTCAAGCCGAAATCTGAATCCTTCCCCTGGGTATTGGCCCTTTATCAGCGGTAGGCAGACAAAATGGGAAACGTTTCGCCAAAATTCCAACCACATTGATCCGACAAACTTATATTGTAAATTATAACTCATATTCACTTTCAAAAGGGTTTGATTTTAAAAAATGTAAAAGGATAAGAAAGAATGTATAATATTACTAATACTAAAAACTAAGTACCTGGGGGAGAACATTTTTATGTAAACATAGGATAAATCTTTTGCAGTAATGATTTATTCACAGATTTACATAAAATCACATCTTCAGTATAAAGCACCATTAAATAATTATAATAATAATTATAATTTTTATAGAATCATTCGGTAAGTCAGTAATGTCTACAATGCAATCCCACGTGTTTTATTATAAAACACGGGGTCTGGGGTGTTTGTTTGACAGTTGCGCCAGCTTTTAAGCCTATAGGTTTTTTCAACTTCATTAGATTATTGTTAAAAAAATTGTATCGGTTATATAAAAGATTATGTCGAATTAAAATTTTTTGTAGCATAGATACATATTATTTATTTACATATTTTTTATCCTAGAACTAAGTTATTTATAAAGTTTAGATAAAATCGTTATGGCCATTTTCGAAATCAGTGTGCATACATACATAAATAAAATACATTACTCGCATTAGAAAATATTACGACAGTATTGGCCTACTTGATATAGCTACCAATCCTTCTTACAAATTGTGCATATCTTACAGCTAAGCTTTATCCTGGCGGTATCCAGTTTTAAACTCTGGCTCTGACCGACAGTTATATCCTTAAAAACCTTAAATACATCCATGGGCATTAGCGGTTACTACTGGCTTGCCTATGGAACTGAAACATTCCTATGGAACTGAAAAGAGTTTACGGAACCTCTTTTATATCGCATCGCAAAATTGTTTACGTAAAAAATAAGCGACTCATAAATTTTGTCGTTCTAACAATAAAAGAAATCACTACATGATTTTAAATTTGTTGTAAACAGAATTAATTTTAAAATTGCCTTTAACTTCTTTAAACTATTGTACAGTACTGGCTTTAAACAGTTAAAATTACGATTTGTAAAAAATAAAGTGTCTTGTGTAATGATTGATGCACTTAAGTTAAATAGCTTATTAGCTGATTGTGTGGCATTAAATTATCAGGGATCGTTGTATGCTTTGTTTATAGTAATAACTTTAAATCAATAGCGATATTCAATTTATATCTAGTAGATTGCAGTTGCCCAAAATATTTCCAAACTACACTGAACAAAGGTTTCCCAAGTTGTGAAGAATTCGCGAAATGGTTCTATATTTCCTCCATCATCTATGTAGGCCTACCATTGGAACTCTATAGAATGTAATTTACTGTCACAACAAAATAATCAATTAATAATTACTCTGTTGACGTGTAGGATTCTTTGTAATATCCAAATGAATTCTTTTGGAAAATTTTACAACTCTTCCAATCAGATGGAACTGATTGGAAGAGTTGTAATGTAATCGAACATGGAACAGAGTAGTGACAGAGGGAACAGTGGAACTGATCAGTAGAGAGTCTGAGGGGTGGGACAGAAGACATTCACGAGACAAGCTTGCGACAAATAGACGGGATTAGTGTGGGATGACGCGTGCCAGCACCTGGGACTCATGAGAATAGTCTAGTTGAATAGTGTTTAGAATTTAATAGAATAGTTATATTAGGCCCCTCATACCTCAAAATTTTGAAAATTTAACAAATATTACTCTCTGTGAAGTCGCATAGTAAATCGATTTCCCTTAGTAATACTTGTTAAATTTCAAAATTTTGAGGTAAGAGGGGCCTAATATAACTACTCAACTATCGGTTGAAAAACGGTGTCCGAAACAGGAGAGTAAAATACCATGTTTTGTATAAAATCCTTATGGTTAACATTGCCGACTGCGCAACAATGGGCTATTGACCCAAAAGTAAAGATAACTCTTAAGGGCCCAGCTTTCTACACATAATCTTTTCAACAGAGTTCTTCTTAAAAATTATAATATCGTAAAAATTATTGTGGAACGTTAGAAGAGGGTGTATAAGTTTTTATCCATGGGGTTCAGTATAGGCCTAGATAGACTAAATGTCTCAACAAAGGGCAAATTAATTAGGCCTACTATACAGAGAGACAATATTGTGTTGGTCTAATAATATGGTCTTTTTCAGTCATTAGCATATTAGGAAATAAATGGATTGTACATTAAAAATGTGCAAAGAACTCGAAATTACATTGTTGGTATTTATTGAAAATTTTAATTTATGAAGCTCTCATACAAGAAATAAAATTATTCGCAATTAATTAAACGGTGAATACTAAAAACAAATGTTTAAAAATGTGTTAACAAGCCCTAGACATTATTGATAATTTTTCTTTTTCAGAAACATGCATCGACTCAAGATTACAACTCAAGATTTAAATTTTCAATGAAGTAAATTAACCTTTCGTTGTTTTAAATCCTTAACAATAACGTTAATAAGAACCAAACGCATGTGCATTTCCCCTTTACACCATAAACTATGTCCTTGTTCCTTTCTGAAAAGCACTAATGTGCCTTTTTTATATTTTGGAATTCACTGGATCAGGTGTGATGGCAATTATTTCTCCATGGAATTCCTTTAGATATTTTTTAAAAATTCATTATCCAAAGAATTTTGTTGACATAGTGCTTGATCAAGCGGTGTCAAAGCAGATTGCGCCGGAGAGCCACTCGATGCAATGTTGATAACGCACTCGATACGGTACACGGACCTGACGTGGACACGCCGCGCACTTGACATGTCCACTCGGATGGGGCTTGTCAGTAAAGGTGATTTTATAATTTAATAACATAATTTGTAAAAATTTTTAACATATTGAATATTTAATTTGTTTAGAAAGTTGAACGATTATGACATAAGATAACTGGTTAAATACCTTATGAAGATCACCCACATGTGGAACTATTTTTTTTTTTTTTTTTTTTTTTATTATTATAAAATGGCAGTAAATATTCAACGAGCAAAAGATTAGCTATGAATATTTCAGTATAGGATACAGGATGAGGTAAATGAAAGGGCAAGATTGTAAGAAATCCCATACAATTTACTAAAAACCAAGTATGATTGGTTTTAACACAATTCTTAAGTATATGAATGAAAATTATTGTTATACCGTAAAACTATATTTTTTGAACATGGTTCCATCATGGTCGCCTTTTTTTATTGTTTAATTTGGAGATATCCCATAGCCACCCGCTCACCAGATTTAACAGGTCCTGACTTTTTTATTTGGGGCCGTACAGAATGCAGTCTTACAGGAGGACACGTCATGAACTATGAAGATGCGAAGGAGTGAATAAAAAAAGAAGAATGAAGACCTTAAAGTGTCAGCTGTGAGGCGTTTATTGTTTTACGTACATTTTCGGATTCTGAGCCGTGATCTTCCCATCTCCAACAAAATGATGGTTCATTTGTTCTGGGAACATATTCCTAGAAGACTTAACCCCAAAGAAAGAAGTGAGCGCTGTCAAATCGAGTGCAAGGACTGCCACGGCATGTCTCCGTTTACTGTTACAAAAAACGGCACAAAAATTACCTTAATAACGTCATATTTATATCTCCGTTTTATTGTAAAACATCAATTTCAATTCATGAACTACAGATTAATGTTAAAACTACCAACCTTTTTTCCAATGTAGGCCTATTATTGGTGATTTTTTTTTATCTTGCGATTTCATTGCCTTATTTAGCATTTTATGAGCTATAGATTAATATTTAATGACTACTACCACAGTAAACTTGAAGATCATAATGACAGCTTGTGAAAATTCTTTTAGTAACTTAATTAAATTAATAAATTTTTACTGACATAAAAATTTTTTTAGATAAACAGTTGTAAATAATCGTAGTAACCAAACAATCCTATATAAAAATACAAATTAAAAAGAAACTAAGCTAAGCTAAACTCTTCAAGGAAAACAAATTAAATCAAGATCTTATTTAAATCACCTTCTCTTTTCAAGTAAACAATCTCTCTGAGACGAATCTGTTTTAAAATTCAATTACAGGACTGGAATGTATAATTTTGTTATTTGATTTGTAAGGTAAAACAAACAATAAAGCTAAGTGTAGTCAAACAGGAATGCCTCTATTTTGTATGATTTTTTCATATTATTTATAATGAAAGGTCTTAAGTGGGATACGTTACTTCGTACTTCATTAATAAAGTTTTCCAGTTATTGTACAGTGTATCTGTCAGAAGAAGGGATCTGTATGCAGGCGTGGTTAGTGAGGATAAACTATCTTCCTTGGCTCTGGAGGGTGATTCAACCCTTAAAATATCCAATTCCCAAGCAAAACACTGTATGCCTTTGCCTAAAAGTAGTGTGTTTTGGTTACTTCTGCGCCGGAAGTCGTGCCATCTGCCCGAGCAGCTGCTCGAGCAGATGGCGTCAGATGCTGGGGTGCAGATGGCGAGAGCATATGCCTTGTATTTGAAGTAGAATTGGGCATGAATTAAGAGTTAATTTAAAACTGAAATTTAACAGTTATAACTGGGGCTTGGAAAGTATGTCAAGGTCATCCAGAGTAAGTTTTAAAAAAGCCTATCCAACTACCACCAGAAATAGTTCAAAGTTGAACTAGTTGGTGATAGTGGGATAGGTTGAAGTAACTTTTGAATTTTATTTGTGAACATACAATTAATGTGCAACAGCAGAGTTTAAACAAGTTGAACTTTTGTGATGAACTACAGAGTTGTAAATGCAAACACCAACGACGATGAGAAGGTAAACGCAGAGTCCCCAGATGATGTATTTGAAAAGCTTGAACAAACGTAACATTTCGAGTTGGTTTTCCCGTTCCATTTCCAATCGTTTAATTTCCAATTTCAATTTATCCTCTTCCATTCTAGTTATGAAGGGAACTTCATCCATTATATCCATCATGATTGTGTTAGTGTTTGAAATTTTAAAACAAGTGAAGTTGATAGTTCAAAAGTCGAAGACGGAATGAGAAGTGAAAGCGAGAAATGTTAGTTAAATAAAGAAGTGGTGGGGGGAGCGAAGAATTATAAAGAAGTGGTGGGGGAAATATTTTGCTCTTTGTTATTACCATCAGTAGTGTTAGATGGTGCAAGAGTTAGATTTAGTAAACTGTCTTCGTCCGAACTTTCAACTTTATCACAAATAGGACAATCGTATGTTATTTCCAAATTCATTTTGATGGTTGTAAAATTATCTATAAGTTCTTGTAAAATATTAAAAATGTCTTGTAACTCTTCTTTAGAGTTTATTTCAAAACTAGAATTCATTCGGGCCAAAGGAGAGTTGTTCATCGTTGAAGAGTCGGGGATGGAATGAGGATCGGCACATAGGGAGGGGGCTTATATAATGGCGACCTTGAGCAGGCGTCTAGGGAGGGGGGCTGTCTAGGGAGGGGGCTTTTATATGGGGAACCTTGAGCTTATGATTGAATAAAATGTTTAGTTCTTCTTCTTTGTCTTTTAATTCAATTATTTGAACCGAAGTAGTTGTTTCATCCTCTTCACTCGATGAAGAAAACAATTCACCAGGATTTAAATATTGAACTACAATTCTGAACCATCTTATAGGATATTCGTCAATGATAGAAAGTAAGTTTTGAAACAATTCTTCCATCTCCTCCCTGTCAGTTATTATATGTTCAAACTTGATAAATTTGTTTTCCATGTTGTTAGTTAGAGTGTTGGAAGTGGAATGATTTAATATTATATAAAAATTAGAACTAGTGGTGGGGGAAATCTCAAGGTCATCCAAATGAAGTTTTAAAAAAGAGTGTAAAACTGAAATTACACATTTGATGGTTCTACAGGATCGGAATACCAATCTGATCTGTATTTACATCTTTTTATCATATGTGTACAAAAATCATCTTGATGAGAATTGGTGCGTTGACAATGAGCAAGATCTAGAGGGTGAAATTTGAAACATCTTTGAGGACAACATGTATGAAAATATCTTGATTTGTAAAATTTGAAAGTTCGCAATTCCGGTGGTGGTAGTTGTTTTGTTTTGCATTTGCAATAACAAGATCCGAAGAATTCACATTTAGTACAAGCTAACCCATCCACCATCATTGGTCCTAAATCTGTACACTGTTGTTCACAACAGTAACGAGGTTTGTACTTGTATTTTTGCTCTTCCATGTTGACGCTGCGGAGTCCAGTGAAAGAATAAGAGTGTATAGTGTTGAATAGTGAGTTTTATGTACTGTGAAAAGTGGTGGGGGTAATTTCAAGGTCATCCAAATGGAGTTTTAAAAAATTATACCTTACAAGTGTAAGGATTATTAAAATTTAGGAAGTTTGTTTCTCTTTGTTTTCTTCAGACTTTTTCTCTCTCTCCGCCTTAGCCATAGCAACAAGTTCTTCTGTTGATAATGGATGTACTTCAGGAAATTTTAAAATTAATTTAGCTTGATATCCTTCTTTAGTTAATACATCTAAATCTTGGGTCATTTGTTCAACGGTGTTGTAGTCTTTTCCATAGATTTTTCCATCAAGTTGAATCATCATTCTGTACAACATTTTCTTAAATAGGTCTTGTCGTGGTGAGAGCTGAGAAGCAAATGATTATTTATACAAGTATCACATCCTTTTTATTAACTCATATTGATCATGTGATTCTTTAGTTGTAGTTTTGTCTGTCAAAAGTTATTCAACATTGGTAATACTTTTGGAACTTGATGTTATGTTGACCAGTTGGCGATGAAGAAGTTGTAGGTTGTGTAGAAATAAATATTTCATCATCGCAATATTTTGTTTTAGTGAACATCCTTGTATTAGTAGCACTAACATCAACAGTTAAGTGATAACCACCGGTAAGTAAAACTCGCATTTCGTTGGTTAAATCTTCGAGTTGTTCAAAAGTTGTAATGGTGTTGGTATCATAAGATGCACACTTGACTTTGAGAGACATCTTTTAGTTTTTATATTAAGCGATAGAGTGAGCGAGATGTGTACGGTACGAAAGGTAGTCGTAGACTGATGAATTTTACAAGTAGATTTTCGCTTTTATAATCACACAAAAGTGGGTCAAGGTCATCCAGTGGAATTTTTAAAAAAAAGCAACATATTGTAATGTACAAAGACATCACAATATGTTGCTTCTTTTAATTTTTTTTGTTTTTTCTTTATATCATATTTATTGAAAAACAATTACAAACAAATAGTTACAATGTTATGTACAAACTAATCAGTAGTAGGTGTTACATGAATAGTTAGTTCAGTTGAGTTGTTTCCACTTGGTCCGTGCGAAACCAAATAGAGTGCGCCGGGTTGAACTACACGAAGATCTTCATTTTGAAGAAGTTGTACAAAGCGTCTTGGTAGGAAGATCTGAAATTTTGGTTCATCACCAACTGTATATGGAGCCTCGCTCAATGTGCAATTAATAGCATCACCTACTGAAGTTTCCATTTTCTTAATCGTATGAATGATGTAGTGTTTTTCTTCTTTTAGTTCAGAACATTTCTTTGTAGGTAGAATTGATGATTTAGAATGAGCGTTGAACTGATCAACTAAACTTTGAAGTAAGTTCTGTGATGCCATCTTGATGTTGTTGTTAATCTTCTTGTTAATAAGAATGTCCGTCGGAGATGTTGTCTCTTCGGAGGTTAGAGTAATACTCATGCTGCGTCATGGTAGCGCTCTCGCTTTTATAATCGACACTACCCCCACTACTGACACTACACCCACCACTTTGTTGAAGGAAATTGTTCAAGCGGTAGGCATTCTTTAAAGCGCACTGCGACCTTCGATGTTTAAAACTTTTTGATGAAATACAAAGTTCGTTGAAGTAGCATTGGAAATCTTTATCAATTATTGCATTAATCACTTCGTTGCTTGTAAATGATTGTATCCAATTTGCTTTTTCCAATCCCCTTGTGTAGATAATTTTAAACTCTTTGCAATAATGATTCATAATGTGCGGCATCATGTTATAATTAATGAAACCTTCATCCCATCTTAAGTTGTGAAAATGTTTGTTCAACCATTTGTTTGTAACTTTCGCTTTAGTTGTTAGTCTATTAAATGGTACTGGAGGTTTGAACAAATAATGATAAACTACTGATGTGTTCATGTCCAAGATTACTAATTCTTTAATAATAAAATTACCATCATTTCCTCGGAAAGCTTGAAATTCAATTATACCTCTTTTAACTTCCATTATATGTGGCGCATTAGAAAACGAAACCCGTTTATTCATGATGAAGTCTTACTAACAACTGACTTAAAAATTGAATGAGCCGATGTTTATAACAGACAGGATTGTTCTTCTTCTTTCACTTCTTGTGCCACTTCATCAATATTAAAATTGGTGTGATAGTTGTTTAATTGTCTCCACATTTCAACTTCTTGAGGTATTCTATTAAAGATTGAAGTATCCACGGGACCGTATAAAATTGGAACAAAAGGTTTTTTGTCCAATGTATCAATTAGATAGTCTTTAATTATTGCACTTGAAAATATTAGTTGTTTCAAATATCTGGTGACGGGACCGGTAGTACAACTTAAAGTGTAAAATTCTTCTTTAGTGAAATATAATTTAACATTATGTGTAGTTAAATCTCTGAAGCGAACAATTTGTCCTCCACGATGTTTTACTATATCAACTTCAATATTTGATTCCAATAAACTTAATCTTGTTCTTCTTCCAAATGTGTTGTTACTTAAATAGCACTCCAAAAGATGTAAATGTTTCATGAGAGATTCCCAAGTAGTTTCACTGAAAGTAACCATTTTGTTTCCATGATTTAAAATAACAATTGGTGAATAATCCATTGATTTTAAAATTCCAACTGATATACTTTTTGTCATGCATGAAGAAATTGGGTAGATAATCCGAAGAAATACTTCTGTTAAAATATTGGTTGTAATGTTAACTTCAACCTTCTTCCTTTTTACTTCTTTTTCAGCTTTTTCTTCTTCTCTCTTCTTATGTTTGTTGAATTTTAGGAACTCGTCCATTTCTCGTTCAACTTGTTTTTCTATATCTGAACTATTATCATCCATTAGAGGTGTATTTTCTTCTCCGTTAGTAGAATTCATCTTGCGAATGATGTTTCCCATACGACGGTTGAAGATAGAATGAAGTTTCTACTAATTATTTTCTCGCTTTTATATTTTTCGTAAAATCCTTGAAATTTATACAATTACATAATTGTTTGTTTTCAACTTGTCTTTCACAAATGAAATTCTAACCTCAAAAATTAAAGCAGATAATTCTAACCTCAAAAATTTGCAGTTGTTATACAATTCTTCTTAAAGTACATTCTTCACAATTCCGGTCAGCGGTGTGTAAGTAACTATTTTATCATGTAGAATTAGACAGTATGCCGAAGTTCCATCCGCTACTGGTTCTTCAAATTCCATTTCAATTTTTATATCCACACTTGATGATTTTACCGATTCATTTTGTTTTGAACAATCGATTACAATTATTGGAGCCTTGGAATAATACTGGTCAGGTGATAATAGTGGTGTATTAGTCTTTCCATAATATGACGATTGAAATCTTGCATACATATCGTATAAAATGGAAAAACGTTTTTTGCTGAACATGACATTCAAATTGTCATAGGGAAAGAATTGAGAGTTTAGGAAAACTTTACAATTCTTTATTTTACAGTGATCAAATTGACCAGCATTTGCAGTGATAACATCTTTTCGCTTAGTTTGAAAACCGAGTATTATGTACCTTGCTCGTTCCAAGTAAGTTGATGTCTTGACGGTCCATGTTTGTCTTTCTGTCTGAGGTAGTGTAGGGTATTCATGAAATTCCCAACTTCGGAATGGCATCACAATATCACGGTCAGATTTTAACTTTCTCAATAATAGGATTCTATGTTCATCGGCCAATCTTACATGAGGTACTCTCCAAACAACTTTATCCAACTGTAGTTGCCATTCCAGTTTATCTTCCGTAGTTGCAGGGTCTGCAAGTATTAAGTCCTTATTAGTTGAAGATCTGAGTAATACTAATTCTTGTTTGACATTTATTATTACCCGTTTGTAATCTTCAGCGAATCCCAAAAGCAATCGTAAAGGTACATGAAAATTAAAGTGACCGTTGGAAGCTGGTGTTATAGTGTCTTTATCGGGGGCAACCCATCCGGCAGTGACTATTGAATTCTTTTCATGCGGTGTTAATGATGTTAATCCTTTCAATGTCGTTGTTAAACCAACCTTTTTTGTTGAATCAACCGTCACCCCTGATATTTCATATCTTATTTCATCAAAAAGATATGCCATCGGGTTATTTATAAAAGGAACTGTTGAAGCAGTTTTTCCATCCAATTTTAATACCCGTCCTTCGATGTACAAGTAACTTTCACACGGTAAAGTGTAAATATCTTGTTGTTGAATGGGGATCCTTATTTCATCGTTATTGTTTAATTTTGATGAAGTGTAAGGGTTGTGCGTGTGATATTCCTTCTCCCATAGTGTTTCGTCGAACGTTGGTCCTTGAGATATATCCAGGATATCCATCGCTGTTAAGTTTCAATCCAATCTTCTGTAGAAAACGAATGTTTTCCGATGTTAACTCTTCCAATGTCGAGGAGCTACTGAGCTCCCGACTCTTCCGTTGCGGTTTAAATGATAATCCCATGTTGACTTTTATGTTGCTGCTCTGATGTGTATCCGTATAGTAATTGTTTCTCCTCTAAAGTCAACACTATGACCGTCTTGATCCAATATGTTCAGTACGATGTCTGAAATGAAACTGGTGTTTAACGGTAGGTATATCAAGTTTTGTGGCTTCTCAACAATTTTAAAACCGGGAGCCACTGTTGGATAAAATGTATGTAAAATATGTTGATTAACTCCATCTCTATACGATCCGTGTATAATGTTGCACGTGACATCAATACTATTTACTTTCAATATTGTTACAGTTGAATCACCTGAATGAGTAGTTCCAGGAGTTAAGATTTTCTTTTTTGTATCTGTAAATCCAAGTAAACTGCCAATCGACTGTTCCAAGCTGACATCAATATAATATTTCGAAGTTATTTCTGCTTTTAAAGTATTATTGTTTCCTTTAACGGTGATATTGTCTTCTCCGAGTTGTTTCTGTAATAATTGGTTTATGTCATCAATTTCATATGCTCCAGTAGGAAATGTAATTATTTTCAATTCTGAGTATTTTCCTGCAGCATCCTTAGTTTCATAATAATGTAGTAAATTGTTTTTTCCTTCTGTAACATTAGGAATTGAATTGTAGGTAGTCAAATCAAGTAATGCCGCTTCCCATAATCTTTCCTTGGATAGACGCAATGCTGGGAACAGCGTACTTTTCAATGTGGATGAATTTCCACTCAGTGACACTGTATACGATGACATCTTAAAGCTGACTGACACTCTTCGCTAGAAACTCCAAACATAAATGCCCACATATTTCAGTATTGTTAGGTTGTTCTCTTTTGTAATTGTAAAAAATGTTTTTGGAGTTTCGAAAATAATGTTGCAGTTCTTTTGGCGGTGGTAGATTGCCAAAACTGTCAAAGTAGTAAATGGTTTGTCCGAGTTTTTTATAGCATACCCAATGAGTGCCTGGACCATAGGTGGAATCCAAATTTACTATTCCAGTTTCATTTTTCCATATTTTAGTTGGTAATGCATCTTTCATAAAAACTCCTCGAAAGAATGGTATTTTCAAACATTTTACATAATCATTTAACTGATGATTTGTTAAGGCTTTATTTGGAATTATCAATTGATTCTTCTTATTTAGTACACACGGTATGGTCTTAGGTATAAACCTGCTCCGTTTTTTACCATTTGCCAAACAGAAGTCTTCTTTACACTTGCCTTATGAGTTCTACGACGTCCTTTTTTAATGTTTCCACCTCTTTTGGGAGCGCCTCTCTTTGCAGGTCTTCCTCTGCGACGTCTTCCACCACCTAACTTTGCTTTTGTCTTCATGGCTGTAGTTACTGCCCAAGCTGCTGCTTTTTCTGCAATATTTGCGTCACTTGATTTTACTCTTTGCCAAGCTTTTTCCGCTAGAATTTTATCTGCTATTGATCTATTTGTTGAATCTTTATACTTTGAATATGCTATATCGTGTTCTTTGCAAGCTTGATCTAATTTATTAATTCCAGGATCTCCCCTTGCTAAACGTTTTGCCAACTTAGTTCCAGGTCCACAATATTGATAACCTCCGGGCAGATGTAATTCGTATGGTAAAGCGTCTATCGTTCGATTTACAACAGCACCAACTGGAATCCGTCTGAGCAGGGATAATGCAGCTGATGTTATACCACGTCCTCTCTTGCCGCTGTCTTCACGATGACTGAGCGATACGGTCTTCATTATGTTGTCTTATATAACTGGTGTGTTTACTCCACGAGATACTTTACATAAATGAATAACTTGTGCAAAATCTTTTATATTTAAAGACTTAGTTATTCAAATTAATTATATACTGATTTATGATTCTATTTTTAATCCAAGCTTCTCGTTCATCGGGTTGAATCACCACATGATTCGTTGTACTAGCTATATGATTATGGGTATCAATAAGTAAATTGCCCACTATTCTTATTAAACAGTCTAAAGTTACAGCATCTTTTGGATGTTGGGGATCGTGTAACTGCATAATACGTTTATCATTACACGTGTAAGCAGTCGAATCACTTTTCGATGTTGTTATGACTTGTCCAATAGTAGCAGCATCATTTGAATCTTCTCCTGGTAAAATATTAATTATTTTCTTCATCTTTGCATCATATTTGGTCCCAAAGTTTTTATCCCAAGTTATTGTTTGTCTCAATGTAACACAATCATCATCTTCATAACCAGGATAAATATCTTTTATTCTTCTATTACGACCATTGTATGTACCTAATGTACCACCACTCGCAATTAATGTTTGCACCATTAGAGGTACATCTGTATCTTTTATACCAAATCTTCCATTTGTTATTGTTTTATGTCCTGCATCCCATTCATCATTTTTTCCTTGCATTAAATCAAACTTTTTATTTCCATGTATAAATTTATCTCCCCGCTTTAACACGGCATCTTCATGTTTTACAAAATTTGATGTTTCCTTTTTTAACTCTTTAGATAATTGTTCCATAGTAACAGCATCTTTTGGTTGAGAACCAAACTTTACATTTGTCAATATTTTACCATGACAATCGATTCCATTAACATCTTGTAAAATACAGTTGTCCTTGATGTATTTTAGGTTTACAGCATCACCGTCTTCCTTTGGGTATCCAATGTCATTTATAATAAATTTATAAAAAGAAAATCCATGTTCAGTTTTTTCCGGTATTATAGAATGTAAATATTCTTTATTAACTGAATCTTTATCATTTTTGGGATTTCCCACGTTGGTTATTCTATAATTTCCAGCATTATACGTTTGTCCATCTTTTAAGTTATTACCCCATTGCAATTTTAAAGTATTTAAAAGTTCAGATGATAAGTACTCTTTAGTAATTGCATCAGAACCTTCAGTTGGTTTACCAACATTAATTAATCTATGTGATTTAACATCGTAAGTATTCTTATGTAATTTTAATGATGTTGAAGTAGCTTCTTTTACTGTCTTCAAATTTGCTCCATCAGTATCTTCTTCTGGATCTTTAACTAGTTTTAAACGTTTATTACTTATGCTATAGTCACCTTCAGGTGTTTGCGGTAATCCACTTCTTTTTCTGTCTTCTCCAACTTGCACTCCTAAAGCGGAGTACCGTCCGAACTTGTCGACGCTCATGTTAGAACTGATACGTCTTATGCTTGCACCTCTTTTATATCCACGGACAATTATACGACTATACCGCGATTCCTAAGTTCATCAACTAGAGCCACCCATTCATTATTCAAACCTGTATGACCGGCTTCCATGGCTTCATGCAATAGTCTCATTCTATCAACCAATTTATTGATATCGTTGTAGTAAATCACATTCGTATTGTATAGATTTTTCATCAATCCTTTACCAGATGTTGAAGTATCTCCTTTACTCTTTTTACCACGTTGTTCAAGAAGTGATAAATCCATAAGTGATAAAGATTTTCTTTTCAGTGGTTGTCTCACCGCTGGTGCAGTACGTAATGTTGGCAATTTTCGTGGAGGAAACAACTTTTTTATAACGATGTTATATTTTGTTGCACGTGAACGATTAATCATTGCATCCTTTACATAGTTTCTTTTATGAGCGTTAGTATTTTGGAGAATCTCCTTAAAAACACTTAAATCTTTGGATGAATATCTTAGTGGTATGTTTTTAAAAATTAATTCATATAATCCTTTTGTTCCTTTATATCTATGCTCACCAATAATGATGTAATCGTCTTGTGTTATTTCAAGCTTTGAATCGCCAATCTTCAATTCATTCCCATCAATTCTTGCTCCGTATACGTGTGATCTACTCAAATTCGGGTTTGATTTCATATCATGTAGCATTTTCATTATATATTTTCTTCCAAGAGGTCCATGTTGTAATATATCGCTACTCAATTGAGTTAAATTTGGAATAGATTGTTCAGCTTCAGGTATTGGCTGTTCTTCTTCCTTTTCAACAATTGGTTCTTCTTCTTCTTTTGTTTCTTCTTGCTCACTAGCACTTGTATATGAATCATCATCTTCTTTTTTTAATGCTTGTACTTCTTGTTTAGAAACTGGTAGTAAAACATCTCCTTCATAACGAGGTTTACCAATAGTTTCTGATATCTGTTTTAAAGGTTCCGTAATAGGTTTAAATGTAGTCTCTAAAAATTCTTCTCTTTCACTTAAACCCATCCTCAATGCACGATTCTTCATCCTAATAGAATCACTCAGTGATTTTATTTCTTTCAATAGTTTTTCTTGATTCACCATGTTTACACTGTGAAGTTCAACATGTAACTAGATGTAGCATCGGTAGTTCAACGCATAAATACAAATTTATCCAACCCTATACGATATCTACCATTTTTAATATCTTCTTCCTTCATAATAACGAGAAAGCTATATTTCTCATTCCATGCTTTGCCACACATCTCTTTAAATTTTTCAAATGGCATATCTGCATTTACATGATCATTATATATATGCTTTAAATTTGTTTCATCTTGCTTGAAGATGATCAACATATTCGCATTGTCTCTTATAAGTTGTTTTGGAATTTTACTGTATGTTTGACCAATGTAAATGCTATCAATATTATGATGTCTTCCCATAGCAAAATAATTCCTTATTGTGTCATGATTTTCACAAGAAACATCGTCAAATATAAAAATAGAAAATGGTTTTGCTTCATTTGGTTGCATAATTGTTTCACTGGCATTAAACTTGTAAAAATTTACTTCAGGTACACTTGCAAGTACTTTATCCAATAATTGATATTTTGGTTGTTGCAATGATTTTGAAAAAATATATATATTGTTAAAACGCAATCCTTTAGGATTAGTTATAAGGTTAAAAACAACATTAGTTTTTCCACAATTTGAAGGACCAGTTATTAGACATCTTATCGTATTTGGTAGTAATTCACCATGTTTTTCATGATTTAACTTATCATTGTCAACTGTCAATTCATCAATGTTATTGATATTAAATCGATCTTTTTGTTGTACAATCTCCATCTTGTATAAAGGTTAAACACACAATGAGCTATTAAACAACTATACTAAGTCTTTTGAAGGAATCCAAGAGTCTTCACTTTTATCAAACCCTAACCACCGGACTTTAACCATATCCTTTTTCCTTAATAAATAGGTTTCAGGTATAGTTGGTTGCACTTTATAAATTGTAAATACTTCATTAGTCCAATTTGGTAGATATCTTTTACTAAATACACCTTTGTATTTGCTTATACGAACTTTATCGTTGACCTTGAACTTCTTTGGTTGCAATTTTTCCAATTTCGGTGTTGTATTATTTTTAATGCGTTGTAATACAATTTTGGCATTAGCACTATTTACCTGGATAGGTTTCATTCCAATGGTACGATGATATTTGTTGTTATACTCTTTTATAAGTTGTGGTAATATGTCATACCACACGTATGATCCTCTTTTTGAAAATTGTTTATACATCGCACCTTTTAATGTTCTATTGAATCTTTCAATTATTGAAGCTTTAACTTCAGAATTTGTAGAATAATGATTTATTTGATATTTCTTCATCAAAGCTCCAAAGTCTTTATTAAAATATTCTTTTCCATCATCGGTCTGTAGATGTTTAATTTTAAATTTATTTCTTTGTATTGTGGTTTCCATAGCTTTTGTAACACTTTTACCAGTCTTATCCTTCATTGGTAAAGCGTCAGCTATTTTAGTAAAACAGTCTATAATTGTTAAAATATATTTAAATCCTTTATTTAATTTACTGTGCGGTATCATTTCAATGAGATCAGCTTGATAAAGATCATTCATTCCTTTAATGATTGTACTTCTTCTTGGAAATCTTCTTCTTGCTGGTTTATGTAGTTCATTTACAATCTTGTCCTTCACACTTTCCATCTTCAGATGTTGCTTGTACACTGCATGTAAAAATACTGATCCATAGAATAGTTTATTCTCATTTATATAGTTTGAATATAGGTCAAGGCCATTTCATATTAGTGTAAAAAAGAGGGAACATGGCATTGGGCTTGCCATGTCCCCTCTTCTTTACGGAAAGGAAAAAGGAAGAAGGTAGAGGACGAAGAATAGGTTTACTGGTCGATAGGGTTTAGAGAGTAGTGGCCGAATGGTAAAGTATTAATTTTATCTTCTAAAATATGACGCTTGTCATCTTTGTAGCTTAATGCCCACTTTGTTTGTTTGACACTAAAAAGTTGATGATTATAACTTCTAATAGTGTTGAACGTTGCAGTTGTTTCAACATTTTCAAACAAACATCTTTTATAATGTTCAAACTGTACGTTCTTCTTCAGGAAAGAAGTTTTTATTCCTTTGGCCTTCTTCGTGACTTGATGTTCGTTCCTCTCGTTTATGTACAGTTGAAATGAATACAGTTTGGACATTAATGCTACAATTTCCATCATCGGCACACCATTTGTTTCATCTTTAAATTATCCCAATACTTTCTTATTTCTGTCATAGTCGTAATTTGGATGATCCTTAGGATAATCGGAAAAGTCGAAATCATCTTTATATATAAAGGTGCGTAGATCTTCATACATATCATTTGTTTTAATCCAGTAAATTAGTGCATCCGTGTCCATATATGCAATACCAATGTTCTCTCTTCCATAATAGTTAACCATCTTCTTATAATGAAACTCGTACATATGTGTTTTTGAAATATCCAAGATTGACATTCCAAGATACAAAGGACGATCCATTGTAACTGACTTCTTGTTCATGGAAATAACAACTAGATTTTCATTAATAATTATAGATGAACCAAAGTTTGGTTGTTGCACCAATTTCTGTAATTTTACTGGATCAGTTACCAATTTGATATCCTTATGTTTCCTTTTGTTTTCCAAAGTCTTGCCAAATATTGCGTTATTCATTAATTTGAAAAAATCTTTTTGAAAACTTGATGTAGCGGTGGCTCTTCTTCTTGTGTTGTTGTCGATGTAAGGTTTTAACCAACAAGATTGAGAAAATTGTAGTACTCGATTAATTTTTGTAATTCTCAATCCTAAGTCTAAAGCTTGTTGTATCATCCAGTAGTGTCCAACATATCGAGACTTGTCGGTTAAAGTCATCATTAATTTTTTCCATCTTCCAGTAGGGGAAATTTCAGTCTTCGGAAGAAGTGGTAAATCATAATATTGATCATGAAGATGTTCAGGATATTCAAAATTAACATCAAAAATGTAACCAGTTTCACCATGCTTCGGTATATCCATTATGTTTCCAATCGATTCTGGATCTATCCATTTAAAATTATCATATGGAAGGGGATTCGACATTGCCCATCCGTATAAGTTATTTGCATCAAAATAACCCAGGAATGTTGTTGGTTTTGATACATCATAATCGGGCAGATACTTGTTGTTCGCCTTGAAATGTCGTGTAACGCTTTGCGTCAATCCCCCTCGAACTCCTGACTCTAACATCATAACCATATCTATATCAGTAAGAAGTTGTATTTTACAATTTGTTTCTTTCAACATAGCTTGCCATGCTAATCCAGGTGAAGTGTACGAATGAAGAGGGTCCAATCCATATGCCGCAAAACATGTATTTCTAAATTCTTCCATTATATCACATAGTAAAGTTACATCCAATTTAACATAAAAATCTGAATATTCTCCCAATGTTCTAAATCCTAAATCGTTCCATACTTTACATGCATGATCATAGTCCTCTTGAGATATGTCCATGTCATAAAGTTTACTTTTGAATTCTTCTTTAGCCGGAAGTGATGTTTCATTAAATCTTTCTAAACTGTCTATGTAATCATATGGAAACACACCTTTCCGAAGTACCAAATCCAGTTTGTCGTTATTTACAATCTTCTTTGTTTCGATGAAATCTTGTTTCCTTAAATTTTCTGAAAGTTTGGACAAACTCGACGGCATAAATCTGTAGGAGTCCAAGAATCTTAGTTTTATGTTTCCAACTTCTTTGGAAAAACTTATAAACTTCTCTGAAGTTTCAGCTAACACATCGATTTTACCATCGTCTCTTCCTAGTTCAGGTATTATAAAATGAGCATCGTACCCACTGAGGTTATGCAGAACCACAGGAATATATAGTGGTAAACGATAGCTCAAGTTGCATTTATTACAAGCAGCACCCCTGTAATAACCTGTGAGGTGATCGTGATCTTTAACTTTATAATTCTCAATAGTAAAATCATTTTTGCATAAGAAACATAGAGTTGCATTTTCATGTTGAATTTCTTCTTCTTCCTCCATCGGTTTCATTGGTACAATATTTGTATATAATCTTTGTGCATTTCCAGCTATTGAATATAAGTGATCAAGAAATATTTTTTCTACATTTTTACCACGATATACTAGAGGTTCTGAAGTTAATCCATATCTGTTTAAATGTTCTTCTGATAATGTTGATTTAACCATTAAACAAAAACTATTTGGTTTGTGCATTTGATATTTGACACTTTTTCTAGCTTCACAATTTTCATCTTCTATAGGAATTAGTGTTGATTCAAAGTCCGCATATACAACTATAGGGATACGGTATTGATGATGAACCTTTTCAAATTTAACGAATGCTCTGTTTTCCGCAGGTAAATTAATCTTTGCTTCATAATTATTGTTACATAGTCTTTTGTGCTCTTGTAACCATTCTCTTCCTTCTCTTCCTTCTCGTTGAAAATTAAAACATCTCTTGCAAATTATCTTTTTGTTTCTATTTTTTGAAAGTTGCTTGTTAACAAGACGATCAAATTGCTTTATGTACACATAGTGAGACACATCTCCTCGCGTTAGTAGTAGTAAATCCGTATGATCTGGTAGCTCTTCTTTTGCAATACGTAAAGGATACACTTTGTTTGAACTATCTAATGCAAAAACATTGATAGACGTACCGGGATTTTTCTTCTCAAATTTTGATATATCTTTCAGTGATACAGGATAAGTGATTCCTTGAAAATTGTATCTAAATCTTTGATTTTCATATTCTTGGTCAGGTCTATTCACATGATGTGGTACAAATTTAGTTGTCATTGCATAACGAAAACATTCATTGTCTTCATTTTTAACATTAATACAAGATTTTGTATCTTCAATTCTTTTTGGCAGAGGAATATAACTTGATCCCATTAGTCCATATCCATGTTTGTGAACTCTTATATCTAATACTTCAATACTTGTAAGACTCCATCCGGATCCTCTTCCTTCGTGTTCCTGAATTTTTGTTAATATTTCTTCTATACAGTTCTCTACTATTGAATCAATGTTTGAACTTTCCATAATGGTTCGGTTTTTTGTTATGAATCCTCTTGGTGATAATTCTTCTTGTACATTTATAAACATAGCTTCTAGTAGTAAACCAAATTTAAGAAAGTTCAATCTTTTTAATTCTTCTTTTAAAGTTTTACTTACAATTGGTTTTGCTTCTCTAATAAATTCTTCTAGCTTCAAGTTTTCATTTTGAATCTTATGATGCATTACTACTTTACCAGGTAATGCAAATACTTGTAGATTTGGTAAAGTAGTTGAAGATGTTGCTGTTATTTCATATTGTTCTTCTTGTTCTTCTTGTTCTTCTTGTTCTTCTTGTTGTTCTTGTTCTTCTTGTTGTTCTTGTTGTTCTTGTTTTTCTTCTGGGTTGTTGTGAATTAGTTCTTTATGACAGTCTAATAGAATTTCATCGTGAAACGATTCGAACATTTATCGCAACGATACATGTTGAGATGTTTACTCTTCGAAATTTCACCAAGAAATGAAGTGGGCTCTCACGTTCCTCCTATTATAATGGTTCCCCCACCACTATTTCATCCTCTTCACTATCCTAGGAAATCAAACATTTTCAACAAAATATTAACCTTCTACAAACTAATTGTTCATTCGTGTTCTTTATTCCCATTGGAGTTTTAGTATATACTTCTTTATATTTAAACTTTAACAAACTTTCTTTTAACATCTGTTAGGACAGATGTTATGGGACAGATGTTAAAAGAACAAATGTTGGAGTGGAAATGGCTAGAGCACAGGCACTTGGTTGAACTAAATTTGCGCATAAATTAACTAGAGTTGAACTGAAAATTCGCATAAATTAAAAGTTAGTTCAAAACTAAAATTCGACAGTGTTAAAAACTCTAACAGTTCAATAAAAATAAACATTAGTTCAAAACTGAAATTCAACAGTGTTAACCAAATTCTAACAGTCAAACAAATAGGTCAAGGTAATCCAATTTAACGCGAGAACGAGGAATAGAGCACTAAGTGGCATGTTAGTCCATTACCACAAAGTGATCTATTCCTCGCTCTCTATTCTACATCTACTTTTTTCAGTTTACTTATTTATATTAAAATGTTCAAATTTTACTATGTAGAATATCCATTCTTGCTCTTCAACTCTTCGATTGTTTTTAGCAATTGTAACAAATATTCGTTAGTTTTCACCAAAGTCTTTAGTTTGCTACATCCAATTTCAATGGAAGGTATTATAAGTTGTAATTTTATAAGTTCAATCTTTTCTTTCTTGCGAATTTCTTTCTTTATTATATTATTCCTTATTTTGCTGAAGATTTAAACTCCATGTTGTTTCTGCTAAAGCCACAATAATAATAAAAGTCTCTTGAAACAACCTGCATTTATACACATTCCCCCACCACTTTATAATCCCCACTCCTTTCCCCCTCTTCTTTATATGTGGAAGGAAGTATTATAATTAGATTCCTAATATTTCTTTTCCTTCTTCACTACGTGGGGGAAGGGTAATTTGTTATTACACTAGTTGTGCAAGAAAATAGCCGCCAGTGTCCACACCTTGTTCGTAGCACTCCATCATAGATTCTTCTTATTTAGTACACACGGTATGGTCTTAGGTATAAACCTGCTCCGTTTTTTACCATTTGCCAAACAGAAGTCTTCTTTACACTTGCCTTATGAGTTCTACGACGTCCTTTTTTAATGTTTCCACCTCTTTTGGGAGCGCCTCTCTTTGCAGGTCTTCCTCTGCGACGTCTTCCACCACCTAACTTTGCTTTTGTCTTCATGGCTGTAGTTACTGCCCAAGCTGCTGCTTTTTCTGCAATATTTGCGTCACTTGATTTTACTCTTTGCCAAGCTTTTTCCGCTAGAATTTTATCTGCTATTGATCTATTTGTTGAATCTTTATACTTTGAATATGCTATATCGTGTTCTTTGCAAGCTTGATCTAATTTATTAATTCCAGGATCTCCCCTTGCTAAACGTTTTGCCAACTTAGTTCCAGGTCCACAATATTGATAACCTCCGGGCAGATGTAATTCGTATGGTAAAGCGTCTATCGTTCGATTTACAACAGCACCAACTGGAATCCGTCTGAGCAGGGATAATGCAGCTGATGTTATACCACGTCCTCTCTTGCCGCTGTCTTCACGATGACTGAGCGATACGGTCTTCATTATGTTGTCTTATATAACTGGTGTGTTTACTCCACGAGATACTTTACATAAATGAATAACTTGTGCAAAATCTTTTATATTTAAAGACTTAGTTATTCAAATTAATTATATACTGATTTATGATTCTATTTTTAATCCAAGCTTCTCGTTCATCGGGTTGAATCACCACATGATTCGTTGTACTAGCTATATGATTATGGGTATCAATAAGTAAATTGCCCACTATTCTTATTAAACAGTCTAAAGTTACAGCATCTTTTGGATGTTGGGGATCGTGTAACTGCATAATACGTAACAGCATCATTTGAATCTTCTCCTGGTAAAATATTAATTATTTTCTTCATCTTTGCATCATATTTGGTCCCAAAGTTTTTATCCCAAGTTATTGTTTGTCTCAATGTAACACAATCATCATCTTCATAACCAGGATAAATATCTTTTATTCTTCTATTACGACCATTGTATGTACCTAATGTACCACCACTCGCAATTAATGTTTGCACCATTAGAGGTACATCTGTATCTTTTATACCAAATCTTCCATTTGTTATTGTTTTATGTCCCTGCATCCCATTCATCATTTTTTCCTTGCATTAAATCAAACTTTTTATTTCCATGTATAAATTTATCTCCCCGCTTTAACACGGCATCTTCATGTTTTACAAAATTTGATGTTTCCTTTTTTAACTCTTTAGATAATTGTTCCATAGTAACAGCATCTTTTGGTTGAGAACCAAACTTTACATTTGTCAATATTTTACCATGACAATCGATTCCATTAACATCTTGTAAAATACAGTTGTCCTTGATGTATTTTAGGTTTACAGCATCACCGTCTTCCTTTGGGTATCCAATGTCATTTATAATAAATTTATAAAAAGAAAATCCATGTTCAGTTTTTTCCGGTATTATAGAATGTAAATATTCTTTATTAACTGAATCTTTATCATTTTTGGGATTTCCCACGTTGGTTATTCTATAATTTCCAGCATTATACGTTTGTCCATCTTTTAAGTTATTACCCCATTGCAATTTTAAAGTATTTAAAAGTTCAGATGATAAGTACTCTTTAGTAATTGCATCAGAACCTTCAGTTGGTTTACCAACATTAATTAATCTATGTGATTTAACATCGTAAGTATTCTTATGTAATTTTAATGATGTTGAAGTAGCTTCTTTTACTGTCTTCAAATTTGCTCCATCAGTATCTTCTTCTGGATCTTTAACTAGTTTTAAACGTTTATTACTTATGCTATAGTCACCTTCAGGTGTTTGCGGTAATCCACTTCTTTTTCTGTCTTCTCCAACTTGCACTCCTAAAGCGGAGTACCGTCCGAACTTGTCGACGCTCATGTTAGAACTGATACGTCTTATGCTTGCACCTCTTTTATATCCACGGACAATTATACGACTATACCGCGATTCCTAAGTTCATCAACTAGAGCCACCCATTCATTATTCAAACCTGTATGACCGGCTTCCATGGCTTCATGCAATAGTCTCATTCTATCAACCAATTTATTGATATCGTTGTAGTAAATCACATTCGTATTGTATAGATTTTTCATCAATCCTTTACCAGATGTTGAAGTATCTCCTTTACTCTTTTTACCATGTTGTTCAAGAAGTGATAAATCCATAAGTGATAAAGATTTTCTTTTCAGTGGTTGTCTCACCGCTGGTGCAGTACGTAATGTTGGCAATTTTCGTGGAGGAAACAACTTTTTTATAACGATGTTATATTTTGTTGCACGTGAACGATTAATCATTGCATCCTTTACATAGTTTCTTTTATGAGCGTTAGTATTTTGGAGAATCTCCTTAAAAACACTTAAATCTTTGGATGAATATCTTAGTGGTATGTTTTTAAAAATTAATTCATATAATCCTTTTGTTCCTTTATATCTATGCTCACCAATAATGATGTAATCGTCTTGTGTTATTTCAAGCTTTGAATCGCCAATCTTCAATTCATTCCCATCAATTCTTGCTCCGTATACGTGTGATCTACTCAAATTCGGGTTTGATTTCATATCATGTAGCATTTTCATTATATATTTTCTTCCAAGAGGTCCATGTTGTAATATATCGCTACTCAATTGAGTTAAATTTGGAATAGATTGTTCAGCTTCAGGTATTGGCTGTTCTTCTTCCTTTTCAACAATTGGTTCTTCTTCTTCTTTTGTTTCTTCTTGCTCACTAGCACTTGTATATGAATCATCATCTTCTTTTTTAATGCTTGTACTTCTTGTTTAGAAACTGGTAGTAAAACATCTCCTTCATAACGAGGTTTACCAATAGTTTCTGATATCTGTTTTAAAGGTTCCGTAATAGGTTTAAATGTAGTCTCTAAAAATTCTTCTCTTTCACTTAAACCCATCCTCAATGCACGATTCTTCATCCTAATAGAATCACTCAGTGATTTTATTTCTTTCAATAGTTTTTCTTGATTCACCATGTTTACACTGTGAAGTTCAACATGTAACTAGATGTAAGCATCGGTAGTTCAACGCATAAATACAAATTTATCCAACCCTATACGATATCTACCATTTTTAATATCTTCTTCCTTCATAATAACGAGAAAGCTATATTTCTCATTCCATGCTTTGCCACACATCTCTTTAAATTTTTCAAATGGCATATCTGCATTTACATGATCATTATATATATGCTTTAAATTTGTTTCATCTTGCTTGAAGATGATCAACATATTCGCATTGTCTCTTATAAGTTGTTTTGGAATTTTACTGTATGTTTGACCAATGTAAATGCTATCAATATTATGATGTCTTCCCATAGCAAAATAATTCCTTATTGTGTCATGATTTTCACAAGAAACATCGTCAAATATAAAAATAGAAAATGGTTTTGCTTCATTTGGTTGCATAATTGTTTCACTGGCATTAAACTTGTAAAAATTTACTTCAGGTACACTTGCAAGTACTTTATCCAATAATTGATATTTTGGTTGTTGCAATGATTTTGAAAAAATATATATATTGTTAAAACGCAATCCTTTAGGATTAGTTTATAAGGTTAAAAACAACATTAGTTTTTCCACAATTTGAAGGACCAGTTATTAGACATCTTATCGTATTTGGTAGTAATTCACCATGTTTTTCATGATTTAACTTATCATTGTCAACTGTCAATTCATCAATGTTATTGATATTAAATCGATCTTTTTGTTGTACAATCTCCATCTTGTATAAAGGTTAAACACACAATGAGCTATTAAACAACTATACTAAGTCTTTTGAAGGAATCCAAGAGTCTTCACTTTTATCAAACCCTAACCACCGGACTTTAACCATATCCTTTTTCCTTAATAAATAGGTTTCAGGTATAGTTGGTTGCACTTTATAAATTGTAAATACTTCATTAGTCCAATTTGGTAGATATCTTTTACTAAATACACCTTTGTATTTGCTTATACGAACTTTATCGTTGACCTTGAACTTCTTTGGTTGCAATTTTTCCAATTTCGGTGTTGTATTATTTTTAATGCGTTGTAATACAATTTTGGCATTAGCACTATTTACCTGGATAGGTTTCATTCCAATGGTACGATGATATTTGTTGTTATACTCTTTTATAAGTTGTGGTAATATGTCATACCACACGTATGATCCTCTTTTTGAAAATTGTTTATACATCGCACCTTTTAATGTTCTATTGAATCTTTCAATTATTGAAGCTTTAACTTCAGAATTTGTAGAATAATGATTTATTTGATATTTCTTCATCAAAGCTCCAAAGTCTTTATTAAAATATTCTTTTCCATCATCGGTCTGTAGATGTTTAATTTTAAATTTATTTCTTTGTATTGTGGTTTCCATAGCTTTTGTAACACTTTTACCAGTCTTATCCTTCATTGGTAAAGCGTCAGCTATTTTAGTAAAACAGTCTATAATTGTTAAAATATATTTAAATCCTTTATTTAATTTACTGTGCGGTATCATTTCAATGAGATCAGCTTGATAAAGATCATTCATTCCTTTAATGATTGTACTTCTTCTTGGAAATCTTCTTCTTGCTGGTTTATGTAGTTCATTTACAATCTTGTCCTTCACACTTTCCATCTTCAGATGTTGCTTGTACACTGCATGTAAAAATACTGATCCATAGAATAGTTTATTCTCATTTATATAGTTTGAATATAGGTCAAGGCCATTTCATATTAGTGTAAAAAAGAGGGAACATGGCATTGGGCTTGCCATGTCCCCTCTTCTTTACGGAAAGGAAAAAGGAAGAAGGTAGAGGACGAAGAATAGGTTTACTGGTCGATAGGGTTTAGAGAGTAGTGGCCGAATGGTAAAGTATTAATTTTATCTTCTAAAATATGACGCTTGTCATCTTTGTAGCTTAATGCCCACTTTGTTTGTTTGACACTAAAAAGTTGATGATTATAACTTCTAATAGTGTTGAACGTTGCAGTTGTTTCAACATTTTCAAACAAACATCTTTTATAATGTTCAAACTGTACGTTCTTCTTCAGGAAAGAAGTTTTTATTCCTTTGGCCTTCTTCGTGACTTGATGTTCGTTCCTCTCGTTTATGTACAGTTGAAATGAATACAGTTTGGACATTAATGCTACAATTTCCATCATCGGCACACCATTTGTTTCATCTTTAAATTATCCCAATACTTTCTTATTTCTGTCATAGTCGTAATTTGGATGATCCTTAGGATAATCGGAAAAGTCGAAATCATCTTTATATATAAAGGTGCGTAGATCTTCATACATATCATTTGTTTTAATCCAGTAAATTAGTGCATCCGTGTCCATATATGCAATACCAATGTTCTCTCTTCCATAATAGTTAACCATCTTCTTATAATGAAACTCGTACATATGTGTTTTTGAAATATCCAAGATTGACATTCCAAGATACAAAGGACGATCCATTGTAACTGACTTCTTGTTCATGGAAATAACAACTAGATTTTCATTAATAATTATAGATGAACCAAAGTTTGGTTGTTGCACCAATTTCTGTAATTTTACTGGATCAGTTACCAATTTGATATCCTTATGTTTCCTTTTGTTTTCCAAAGTCTTGCCAAATATTGCGTTATTCATTAATTTGAAAAAATCTTTTTGAAAACTTGATGTAGCGGTGGCTCTTCTTCTTGTGTTGTTGTCGATGTAAGGTTTTAACCAACAAGATTGAGAAAATTGTAGTACTCGATTAATTTTTGTAATTCTCAATCCTAAGTCTAAAGCTTGTTGTATCATCCAGTAGTGTCCAACATATCGAGACTTGTCGGTTAAAGTCATCATTAATTTTGGCCATCTTCCAGTAGGGGAAATTTCAGTCTTCGGAAGAAGTGGTAAATCATAATATTGATCATGAAGATGTTCAGGATATTCAAAATTAACATCAAAAATGTAACCAGTTTCACCATGCTTCGGTATATCCATTATGTTTCCAATCGATTCTGGATCTATCCATTTAAAATTATCATATGGAAGGGGATTCGACATTGCCCATCCGTATAAGTTATTTGCATCAAAATAACCCAGGAATGTTGTTGGTTTTGATACATCATAATCGGGCAGATACTTGTTGTTCGCCTTGAAATGTCGTGTAACGCTTTGCGTCAATCCCCCTCGAACTCCTGACTCTAACATCATAACCATATCTATATCAGTAAGAAGTTGTATTTTACAATTTGTTTCCTTTCAACATAGCTTGCCATGCTAATCCAGGTGAAGTGTACGAATGAAGAGGGTCCAATCCATATGCCGCAAAACATGTATTTCTAAATTCTTCCATTATATCACATAGTAAAGTTACATCCAATTTAACATAAAAATCTGAATATTCTCCCAATGTTCTAAATCCTAAATCGTTCCATACTTTACATGCATGATCATAGTCCTCTTGAGATATGTC
>CM061534.1:176320870-176545608 GCA_030545055.2 Neoaliturus tenellus | reverse complement strand
GTTTTGTATCTCAATCACGTAGACAATCGAACGGAATCATCGAACATTTCAAAATAACAATTGAGACGACCACTATTCCTGTTCAGTATCGACAGCTTGGGCTTGAAAATATATCATTCCAAAACACTATTTTATACATATTTTACAAACATATTATTTGATATTTAGTTTATTTTGAACAATCATTTGTTTTCAAAACCATAAAAATAATTTTTTATTGTCTGCAGGATCCTTGTGGTCAACTGTAATGAAGTGGGTTGTCAATTTTTTTCAATAAATTGATCTCCTCCTTCTTAAAACAACTGGTTGTTTGGTTCAATTCTGTAACTATTTTTATACTAGTAAAATTTGTGTTGCACATTTACTGATTTATACATGGGTTGTCTAAAGTATTGAAGAAATATTGTTCATAAAAACATCAGATTATACTGGAATGGGGCTTTTGGGGGAACAAGGGGCTCACCCTCTTGATAATTTTTTTAATACATTATTTTATCTTATTTTATATTAAATTATGCACTACCACATTGGTACAGAGAACAAACACTTTATTTTATTTTATTTGTTTTCACTAATTAATTACTTTATAAACAATAACAAAACCTAATGACTTGTTAATAACATATGATCCAAGTTATAATTCAACAGCTGGTAATATAAAACCAATAAGTAATTAATACTTTGTAGATTATATCTCAACACCTCCCCTTAATCGTAACAAAGTATTAATTGAAACACACTAACAATTGTCACAAGAACATTTCTTCATTAACATGTCTCTGAACTTCTGAAACTTTATATTCATTAGTGGCTTTGTGAACACATCTGTGATCTGCTCTTCAGTCCTGCAGTATTCCATCTTGAATAAACCTTCATCATACTGTTCACTTATAAAATGATAACACACATCAACGTGTTTCCTCCGTTTTCCTGTCATTTGTCCAGATTTTATGATCTTCATCGCACTTTGACTATCTATATGGAGAGTCAGTTTCATTTCATCTTCTATATCTACCTCTGATAAGCAAACATGGTCTTCAAATCTTTCTGGTTTCCATATAGAACTTCTATCTCTGAGTTTATTTTCCTCATTTCCTTCTTCATTTATTTCTGATTCTTGAGATTGTATGCCTGCATCTATTCCTTTCCTGACTTCTTGGCGATTTTCACAGTTTTTATTTCCTTCATTGTTTTTATGGATGTCTGTTTGTTCTTCGACCTTTTCCACACATAAACACAAGTTTTCTTCTTCCAAGTTCAACTCTTCATTTGATGTGTCTTTCTCAATGTCTACAATGTACAAACCATTTTTATTTTTACTTTTCTTTCCTTCAAGCACAAGCTTTCCGTCTTGAAGTATTTTTACACTGTTTTTATCAAATACAACTACTCCTCCATTTGCAGTTATACAACTGACAGACAGTATGTTTTGAGTCAGTTCAGGCACATGTGACACATTTTTCAGTATACATTTCTCACCTTCAACAGTACCAATAAGATTGGATTTTAACATAGTGCCTTCCTTAGCAACCTTATAACTTTGTTCACAGTTCTTTAAGTCCTGCATTATTTCTATATCTTTAACAAGATGAGATGTACATGCGCTGTCAACTGCAAACTCTTTACTATTCTTTAATTCACTTGATATTTTTGGCAGTTTTTTAATCTCTGGTGTAGTGAGCCATGCTACCTTATCTTTTGTACTTTTGTTTTTATTCCTAAAATAGCAATTTTTCTCTTCATGATTAGTTTTCTTACAAATTGAGCATCTCTTTTGTGTTTCCTTATTTTTATAAAAACATTTGTTTTCATCATGACCTGGTTTATTACATACGTTGCATTTCTTTAGCTTTGGGCAATCCTTTTTGACGTGTCCTTTTTGTTTACATTGGTAGCAAGTAATATCTCTTGATTTGTTTTTAGCGCTTATAAAAGCTACATTTGTTTCTTCCTTAAGTTTCTTAAATTTTCCTTCTTCTTGGATTAATCTTGATATAAGATTATCTAACGTTTTCTCTGTCTGCGTAGTTGAATCCCATGCGCTGGTAAAAGCCATGTATTCTTCAGGTAGAATTGATATTATCTTAGTAAGAACCATCACTTCATCTATCTTCTGGTCTAATTTTTCTAGCTTGTAAACAAGATTGCGGATATGACTTATGTTTTCCATCATGTTCAATGTCTTATCATACTTATAACTGTAATAATCTTGAAGTAGATGCACTTTTTGTTGATTGGAGTCTTTCTGATAGATTTTCTTTAACTTTTCAAACATTTCTTTTGCATTTTTACAGTCTAATATGTGCGTCTTCACAGTTTTATCAATTGTTCTTAACATATAATACTTTGCTTTTGCATCTTTTGTCTTCCACTTTTTTACCTTTTCTGTGCTGTCTTTTTCTATATCTACAACTTCTGTTCCTTCTACAATATCTGATAGTTCTTTTGAAGCAAATAGGATGTTAATTTCCATTTCCCACATTGGCCATGTTTCTGGTGTTCTCAGTACTGCAATGCTTGACAGATCTTCTTGTTCACCCATATTATTTCTTTTTTTTATCACTTAATGTTCTTATTTATGTCTTTGTACTTGTTGTTTTATTTAATGAACACTGGGCCCATAACCTCTTGATAATTTTTTTAATACATTATTTTATCTTATTTTATATTAAATTATGCACTACCACATTGGTACAGAGAACAAACACTTTATTTTATTTTATTTGTTTTCACTAATTAATTACTTTATAAACAATAACAAAACCTAATGACTTGTTAATAACATATGATCCAAGTTATAATTCAACAGCTGGTAATATAAAACCAATAAGTAATTAATACTTTGTAGATTATATCTCAACACACCCCATTTATGATTTCTCTTCTAATGTCAAATTCAGGAATATTTATCAAAAACACTACCCCATCAGGCAGTGGAAAAAGGCTATAAGCTCGTCTCAAATTTCAAAAGATGAATGTCCCCCTTTAAAATAAAGTGAGTGTACTCCACTATCTAATGCTTACTATTGTAAACATGGAATATTTTACTTTATGCTTCAAAATTATTCATTAGAATTGTTGAATACCAGATTTTCCCCCTGACAAAGAAGTTTTTAAAATATTAACTTTTTACTGTGACATAAGATAGTAATTGACAAAATAAAAACCAAGCAGCAGAAAAACTCATAATTTCAAGTTCTATATGGGGTGTTCTCAAATCAGTAAGGATAAAAAAACTACTTTCCAATGCTGCCAAAGTTGCTACTGTATGTCATATTTACAATTAAAACTAACATTTTCAGGCTTGAGAAACTGAAGAAAATAATTTTTGGAAATAAAAATGTCAGTGTGCAACATTTAAAGCAGTTTAGTACGAAACTGACTGAAGACGCTACAAATACATCATTAGTGAGTGACTTGCCGAAGTTGATCCCGTCTGTGTATAAATATGCTGTGCATGAAGATAAAAAGTGGCGAGAAGCCGCTTTACCAGCACTGACAGAGTTGACAGTGCTGCTGGATTTGAACAAACACCTGAAGGAAAAACCCTGGTGGACAGAGATGAAAAGCGACATTTTGAAAAGGTAATATTAAATCATCTATTTTAAAATAATTTTAAAATGAACAAATAAATATGGGGCTGTCCATAAATTACGTCATCGCTTTTTGGCCATTTTTGGACCCCACCCCTCTAAAATCATCCTACCATCATAATTTGTCTGATTCCCCCCCCCCCACTAAAAAAATGACGTAATATATAACAAACCTCCATTTTAAGTAAAAATAATGCTTTTTTCGTCAAAGCTACTTAAATTCTATTCTTTACTGATTTATTAAGACTATCAATTAACTTTTGAACCCCATTTTGGGGGTAGTTTGTTGAAAGAACTATTCAAACTGGATATTTTCATTTACAAACTACTGTAGTACCAACCACATTATTTATAGGATTGGAAGTGGTTTAAAAATATGATGTACGATATTTCAATACCCCCCTCGTCGATATTCATCATCACTGCTCTCTCCCATTTTCCATTTGATCCATAATAATTTTCTACAGATTATAGCAAGGGGAGATATTTAAAATAAACGGTATTAAATAATGCTTTTGAGTCTTTAAGGTCTTAAAAACTTGACTATACTCAGATAGATGTGATGTTTGGTTGCACAGTGTGGATGTTCTGATGAGCCTGGTGTCGACGGGAGACGACCAGTGGGCAGAGCTGTGGATCACAACGGTGATGATGCTGGGCTCTGACCTCCGGTCCGAACTGACCTTGCTCAACCGGCTGCTCAAAGTTGTGGAAAAAGCCTTCAAGGTTGGTAGTGTTTAGTGTCCTACGCCTTCTAAATACGCTACTCCAAAAAAGTGTCTCTGTCCTTATATTTTTGCATACAATTAGAGTTCAGAGATATTGGAATTCATGTGGAAATAAAGTATTAGAGTTCCGCTATTCCTAAAATTAGGACCGGGCCCTGTTATGTTAAGCAAGATTTTGGAATAGGCATAGTGCATTTTGCAAGAAATAAGACTCGTTTAGTCTAGTCCCTCCGTTTACTTTATTTACCAGGCTGTGTTACATCATCATTGAATGCTCGAACAGTGAAAAATCAATTACTAGGCCTACTTTTCGAAATGCGTCAATTGTCACCTGTACATGTTAGTTATTTAGAATTCTTTATATCAATGGCCCATGTAACTTTGTATTTACCTAACTTGTAAAACTTGTAAAATAGAGCTGTTTTTGATTTGTTTTAATGGGGATTTTACAATCTGACTTTTTGAACTTAATTATTGATTTGAACTTGTAGATGAATGACGAGGAGGTGCGCTACCAGGGGTTCGAATGTTGGTGCAAGCTGATTGACAATTTCTCCATCAACAAGCAAGAGATAAATAATAAGCGGCGACTGGCACTACTGGTCATACCGTTAAAAGCCAATAACCATAACACACAGAGACTTTGTGCCTCAAAAATGAAGGTAAAAATGATTTACCAGTACATCGATGATTGATTACCTGAGTGATATTTTTGATTAATTTAATTATAAAGCTAAAACATATTTTTAGTTTTAATTTATTTGAATAATTATTACGAAAGTTTGACCTAGGTTGTGCACTACGGTATTAATTATGTTCCCCATAGTAAATGCCAAAATTAAATAGACTGGTGGCAGGTAGTCCCGGCCATTCCCAATCGTTTGTTGACAAAACATTACAACCAAAACAATTGTAGCGCGGCTAAGGCCACCCGGGTCGAGGAGAATTCTCAGAGGACTGTCTAGTTATGACTCGTCTTTGTCTGAGGTTTATTCCTTTTTAGAATGGTTATTAAAAATCGCAGAACTATGATTCAAATTTTGTTGTAATCATCTAATCAACACAAAACACGTCAATGGTTATTATTCGTGCATTGGTTTGATTATTGGATATTTTAAGCAGTGGTAAAAATTCTGAGAACTCCCTGATTTCCGGGCGGCCTTCCGGTGCCTAACCGGTCAGCGATGCTACAATTGGGGATGTTTTGTCAACAAAGGATTAGGACCGGCCGGGACTACCTGCCTCCAGTCTCTTTAATTTTGGCACCTACTATACTACTGGGCTATGTAAGCCTAAATGTTATGTGGAAATGAACTATTGACACAATTTACTGTAGGGACTAAGAATAATCTACAAAAGTTAAAGAGATACTTGATTTTTCAGTCAGAAAACTGACTATTTGAGATTTTTCCCCTTACATTAATTACTACATCTCAACATACTCTGAAAATTAATCACATTTAAGGTACTGGTAAATATTTTAGGATGAGTATTTTTATGTGGAGAAAACTGTTAAAAATTAATAAACAGACAAGCTCAGCATAAACTTACAAGGAGCGTAAGCTTTTCTTAACGTATATAAACAAGATAGGTTAAATTTGCATTAAAGTTTATTTTCCAAATTTCCAAAGGCGATTCTGGATCAAAAGTCAATATCACCCATCCAAGATTTACTATGGCAAATTTTATGCTGTTTAGTGTTCTGTATTTATTTTTTTGAGATGTTGACCAGTTTTAAACTGATACAGATCAGTGGAAATCATGCTCAGGACTGCATTAAGACTGCTAGAGTTAAGCATGATTGAAAATTATTTGACTTGTTCCACCTCACTCGTAATCTTTTTATTAAATTTATAGAAGATTTCGTTCGGTTAAAATTCTTAAAAGAGAGACAAAAATTTGTAATGCCACACAACAACCGTAAAAGTTAGTGTTTCATTAATTGGTTTAAAGCGATCTTTTAGCAGTATCCTGCTGAGTGTAATTGAAGCATGTTTTGACTTAAAACAATCCTTAGTTGTTAGTATTTCATCAACTTAGCTTTCATTCGAGGCAGTTGTGCACGTTTGACATGGGTGATGTATGATTGTGACAGACATGGAAGCACCTGCTGTCCAAGCTGGAACAACACAACGAGATGACGGTCCAGATGCTGGTCTCCCACTTCCTTGAATTCATGTTCGTCGGTGTCGGTTCCATTGCGCCTGCCTGTAAGACGCTCAACGCAGAGTGCGCCACTGTCTTCTCCCAGCTGCTCCACACGCCGCTGCTCTTCCGCGTCCTTCCCGAACTGTTCATCAAATACACTTTTGTGTGCATAGAACACATCCACAGAGATTTGTCCACCTGCTTGGCCATTTGGAATAGTCTTTTGGGTGAGCACTTAAACATTTGTGGTATAAGAACTAATTACCTGTTTTGTTGAGTTTTGACACTGCTTTTAAAACTTTATGTTAATGTGAGCAAGACCAAGCAAAACCTAGAAGAAAAGAGTTCATTTCTTTAGCTTATAGTAGAGGTCTGCGGGTAGTGATTTTTCAAGTCGGGTCGGTTTCGGGTCGGGTAATAGATTAACATCAATTTTCGGGTCGGGTCGGGTTTGAACATTATAAGTTAAAGAAAAATTCGGGTCGGGGTCGGGTTCGGGTGTGTGAGTTAAAAAAATCTTGGGTCGGGTTCGGGTAGCCTATGTATGTTAAAAAAAACTCGTGTCGGGCTCGGGTATTGTAAGTTGAATAAAACTTCGGGTCGGCTTCGCTATTATTTGTAAAAAAATGTCTAGGCCTAAGTTATTTCATTTTAAAATAATTATTGATGTGCCTACTAAGCTTAAGTATAGTATTAATAAATACAAGGCAAAAACCTTCCACCTACTAAGTTAGGCCTAGGCCTAACAAAAGTTAAACTATAATGTATTTTATTCTAGTATAAAAAGTTAAAAAATTCTCCTAAGCCAATAACCTTTTAAGCTAAGGGTTCCTTTAGTCCTAAGTTACTTTACCCAAAATTTTAACTTTTTCAACAAACATGACAAATATACAAATTATATTGTAGACTGTTGAAACTAAACAAAAAACTAGGGATGGACGAGATTGGATTTTTAGTTCGAGACGAGACGAGACGAGAATTTTTAATTCTCATAAAATTTCGAGACGAGATCGAGACGAGATTTTCCTTCTCGTACATTACGAGACATGTGCGTTCTGGATTTTAATCTGATTTTTTAACATTGTTGAATCCTGATTTATGTGAAGGAACAAATATTACTTTGTATAATGCTGATTATGTTAATAAACTGAAGTTAATAAAGTCGCTTTCTTAACAAATGGTCTAGGCCTATAAAGGAATGTACCCAATAAAAAGATTGAGAAGATATAACCATAAACCCTATCGACCTACGTTTAATAAAACATAAAAAGAGAATCCTCTGTTACAGTTACTTTGTTCACTTTTCACTTTCATGTATCACACTTTTCACTATTAACTTACTTTAATAAAATGTTTCCAAATAAGACATTTTCCTCACTCACAGTTTTTTGTAATAGGCATAAGTAGGCTCACTAACTTTGAGTCACAAGACTAGAGGCCGGGCCGGGAGGCTAACAAGAAATCCCTTGTAATTGGTGGGTTTAAATTTTAATTTTCAACTCTCTCTTCTTCTTTGTCTTTGTCCATAAGAAAATCTTCAGCTCTCATTTTGTTTGCTATTCATTGTCATTTCTCCAAACTATTCAAGTCCTGTATACATAACTTCAGGGTTGCCACAGACATTAAAAGTCAGGAAAAGTCAGGATTAGTCAGGATTTTTGGGTGTTGGTCAGGAAAAGTCAGGAAAATGTTTGAAAAAATGCCGAAAGTCAGGAGAAAATAGGATAAAAGTGCCAAAAGTCAGAAAAATTTGCAGTGGCACAATCCCACCGTCTCGATTTTCGATTGCTCCTGTAAAACAAAAGTGCTAATTTATGGGTAAAATGTATTAATTTTATACATAAATGTATTAATAATGTTTTTAATGTATATTTTTATTGTGTTATAATGTTAGTTTTTACATTATTATTGGAACACTTGTTTTATTTTAGCAAATTTCTCTATAGAGAATATTAGTGAATTTCCCCATAGGGAATACGCTATTACACTAACTCATGGTAAGAGCTAAGGCCGGGACCATATTCCTTTTTTGTTTTGAGGTCCATAGAAGCCAAAAACACCATTCGTTCAAATTCATATAGCCTATATGTATACAGTATGTCTTTTTATGTGTCCATTTATACAATAAATTTTGAAAGAAACCTTTGATTTCGATTGAAGATGTACGACAGCGTTCTTCATGTTAAGTTTGAAAACTAGGTTGATCTGTATGGGAACAGGGTTTTTATGGGGTTTCAAAAGGGTCAAAATGGGTATTTTGGTATTTTTCACCCTTATTTATTTATTTTTTTTAATTCATCAATTTGTAAAGAGACCATTCAAAAGAACTGTAAATAAAATAATATTTAGTATTTTCAATCATATATGTCATATAAATATAAAACATTTAAAATATAAAACATTTTAGATATGGATTATCTAATAATTATATTTAAATATAACTACAATGGTTTACTCATATATGTCACCATATATATTTAGTTAATTAACTCAGCCATTGGAAATTCGCTGAGTATGCAGGTCTGCTGCGACGGGGGTATATCAATAAAAATTTGAGCGATGAGCAACCATGGGGATGGAGGAGGTTGCATAAAAAAAACGAGTCTCGATTTTTAAAACCCTGCGGTTCCAAAAAGTCAGGAAAAATCTCTCAGATTGGTCAGTAAAAGTCAGGAAAAGTCAGGAAAAAAGGCCTCGAAAATTCTGTGGCAACCCTGAACTTTAAACTTTCACTGTTTTCTGTTTTGGAACTCACGTAATTCCCTCAATATTTCGTCTGCTAGTGGTAAGGTTTTTATTTTGCTCCTAACTGAATAAAGGCAAGCATGAAGTATAGCCATGAAGCCTGTATGGTTCTTTTAAGACCATTGATTTTCTATATATTCAACACAACCTATTTATTGCTATTCAACAATTATTGTTAATAGGCCTATTCAGTTTTTTTAGTATCCAAACCTTAAAATAAAATCAACCATCAGCCGATTTTAAGCATTTTTGGCTTAAAATAGCTGAACTCTGCAAAGAGTGTGAAAGGAAATTAAATTGTATTGCGTGGGATATTTGAGGTTAGCCATTATTAAATCTGATTGGCCACCTTGTCATTCATCTGATTGTCACTACTATTACTGTTAATGTCAAAACAGCTCTTAAATTTGCCAAATATTATTTGAATTAGTTTTATATAATCATCTTGAAGCAATTAAATGTCAAATTATGATTGTTTATTGTTTATAAAGTTTTTCCAATGTTCTAAAGATATATCAAACAAATGAATTATTTTATGAATCAGTAGCTATGTTGACTAACTACCACTAACAGTCCGTGCAGCTGCAGATGCAGACGTCTCCAGTCCAGTCCAAGTCTTGGAAGTCCAACCGTAGTTTAACAGTTTATGATGGCAAATTAAGTTTGTAGCTGTGAGGATGATAGGAAAAATAAAACACATTGCTTCAAAATAATTTATTTTCAGTATTAAATTGATAGTAAAATAGGCCTAGCAATTCGTAGATTATTTATACCCGTTTTTATCGTTATTCACGAATTATTTCTCGTCTCGAAAAATCTCGATCAAAATAAAATCTCGTCTCGGTGAACGAGATTAAAAATTTCTCGAAAATTTCTCGTAATTTCAAGACCCGTCCATCCCTACAAAAAACACTTTTATAAATGTCAAAATACCCTAGATGCGAATTTTCATACCGTAGCCTATTTTTCTGTAGGCCTAATACACAAAGTTATTTTATCATGGAAAGATTATATGATTATACTCAAACTTGGCCTTTAAATCAATATTGCCATATTCTACTTTCAAAACAGACTTAAAATAATTGCATTTCATTTCTGTTGGATTACTTTCGGCAAATTTGTTTCTTTACTTGAGTGATTCCAAATAGCAGATGAATCCCATCCGAGACATTTTACACTTCCCAAATCTATGGTTTCACTAGTAGGACTGTTAGTAGATACACTGGCATTAGCATTCTCTCAATTCCGTGGCTTTTTAATATTTATTTTTCATATCAGGAAAAATCCAACATCACTTAAGTAACACAAATGTGAATTGAATAAACAAGAACGAGAGGAATACCATCTATCAAATCATCAATGCAGACGACGATTCGCGCCATACCATAAGACAAACATGGAGTACTGTAACTATAAAACTACATAGAGAATGAAGAAATCTCTCTATGAAGTATCCAACCATTGACTATGGATATCCAACTGTTACATCATCCAAGAAATTGTTTTCATTGGTTATCAAGAAATATTAAATGTTTTGACAATTTGCAAGATGGAATGAGAAATAAATCTGCAATAAAACCAATTATACCGAATAGTCATATATTGATTATATTTCGTAAAAATATATACACTGATGAATTTTGTATTTAAAGATAATGCAAACACTAATCTGTAGAGATTATTTACTTTTGAAAACATTTTGCTCTTGCTATTTACCGGTTATCGTGTAAGTAGTACCAATGCCACTGCTACCTTGATTTCGGTTTGTACAGTTGGTGACGGTATTGGCTACGCCAAAGTCTATCTTTCTGGCCTAAGAGTGTGAGTCAGTCACGACACTGAGCAGTTCCTTTAGGTTAGAGTGAGAAAAGTATGCTAGCGCTACTGGTGTCTAGGCTTTCAACAAATGATTTAATGCTGTTTTAACTATTTTTTGGGCATAAAATAGTACTGTACTAAAGAATACAAATGTTCCTACGTCAAATACAATCTTTCATGATCAAAATGTTATTTGTTTTAAATGGAACATAAAATATGGCGCACCAAATTATCAACAAAACAAAATTGCTTACGTTTAGGGATGTGTCGAATCCGAATCTCGAATCTCGAATCCACCGAATCTTAAGAAAAGATTCGGATTCGAGATTCGATGAACGAGATTCGAGAATCGAATCTCGGTCCGCCGACAGATTACGCCATCACGGCGCGGCGCCGAGCTGCCGACGCACTGTGTCTGAGTAATAATTTAGGGATGGACGGGACCCGAAATTTCGGGAAAATTTTCGGGAGCAAATTTGTCCTGATCATCGGGCGGGATTTTTTTTCTCAGGAATTTATCGGGACGGGAACTGCCGAACAATAGTTGTTTACGTCCGGCGGCCGGCGATCGATCTCGCTAACGAGGTAAACAAGCGGCGCGGCCCAAGACGATCTATTGTTCAGCTTATCTATTGTTGACGTCCAGCAGTAATTTATTCAAGAGGGGTGTTTTTTGCTCCTACTACAAAATGCTACTTCCTGAACCAATTGTCGTAGAAAACTAAGGAATGGCTCGTTTGATTCGTTTAATTCTTACAAATTAAACAAAACGTCAACCAAAGTTGTGTGACTTTCCAATCAAAGGGGAAGTGGCAAAGTATTGTCAAATAAATCAATCTTTAATTGAAATACTGTTTTATAATGTTAAAAGCATCTTATTATAATTTAATATAAATTTTAGATTAAAAACTTTAAATCTCACTAAATATATATTTTTTTTAATTGAACATTACCTACAAATACATATATTATATTTTAAAGTTCATAACTTTAAACTTTCATTGTTTTTTATTGATTTTTTTTTCATCATACACTCCTTTTTTATATAGCAAAAAATGGTTATGTAATCTAAAGTTATAAAGGTATATAACCTGTTTCATTAAGTGGGCATATCAAAATTGATTTTGAGAAAATAATTGTCTCCAACCTAAAAAGATATTACTCCCTTGTACTTTGGCTTTTAAATATTACTTCTTAATAATGACTCTTATTTATTAACTCTAAGAATAAGATTGACATTGACATTATAGAGAAAGAATAAATCTGTTAATTTAATCCTTGTTTCGGGACTCGAGATTCGAGGATTCGAGATTCGAGATTCGATTTTTTAGGATTCGGATTCGGATTCGAGATTCGAAATTCCTGGATTCGACCATCACTGCTTACGTTTCTAGGCACCAGAGACCGCTAGCTTCTTTCAGAAGCCACATTTTCATGTGTGAGTGTCGCGACTAGTAAGCTAAGGTATTTCCAGTTCATCCACATCCACCTCAGTAATGACTGACAGTTATGATGACCACTAGTCTAAAATAGTGTGTGGAACGATGCCCATTTATTCCGTGAACGTTGTAATTCACAAATATTGGCTGTAAAATAGTTTTAAAAACCTGGGTTTGTTTTTAATGTCCTGTCGGGTACCTACAACCCGATTTAATTCGGGCATTAGGTACCCGCCCGACCCGGCTTAAAATAAAAGCCCGCCCGAATAAAGCCCGTGACGTGTCAAACCCGCCCGACCACTCGGGTTCACGCTAATACCCGGAGTTACCCGAATTTTCGGGTACCCGCAGACCTCTAGCTTATAGTGTGGTTTTCCATTGTAATTAAACATTAAAAACAGCGATATGATAAATAATAATGTCCCAAGTAATATACAATCGAATGTGCAAACAAATTAATTAGACGTGTTTGAATTAGTTGATCACATTTGTGGCTTTTCAGGATTATAATTCAGTTGGTAAAACAAAACTCAACTTTAAAGTTACATTTGTGTTAATTTATTTGAAAACAAATCACACAGTATTTTGATTTTGTTTTGTTAGGCATTGATACAGATGTACCGGTATTTTATTTTAATTATCATTTAATTTCATACATTTAAATTAAGAGTATTTGAATCAAGTTAGGTGTAAGAAAGGGCCATGTTGCCTTAACTTTGCCTGTTAAAATGGGAATTATTCATTTAATTTTACTCACAATCATCACCCCTCCTCTCAAGTATTAAGCAATAACACATCACTTAACTGTATTTTTTCTAGTCATTTTAGATTACAAGATACAAAAATATACTGTAATACCTTAGATATCAATTTATTTATTGAGTTATGCTCTTCTATTACCGATACTTCCGTTTTGGCACAAGAGAAAGTTAAACTTTCTACAGTTTCCTTCGTTTAACCCTCAAGTACCGTTTTGATAAGTTTTATTAAAGTGTGTTAGCCCTGTACATCCAAAAAAAATGTTAATAAATGTTTTCATGAGTTTATTGTTGTTGTTTGCAGATAATATGAAGGGTAACCAGTGGACCGAAGCTCATGTATCAGAGCTAATGAGCTGCTTGACAAATGCTTGCAACAACCCAAAGCTAGGGAAGAGCAAGACGTACGCCCACATGGTCAGAGCACTGTACGTTGGCAGTCATGCGCTCCCAGACGGCACTCTCATGAAGCACTTCAGGACCATCCTGGCACTGGCGCTCGAACCTCACGTGCTGGTCAACTACACCGAGCCATGGTACTGTAGCTCAACTATCTCTTCTTGCATTTTACTCTTCTTTTTTAATAGTTTAACCTAGATTTATTTTAAAATTAACTAAATGGAACATTCAAGCTGAGAAGAGGATAAAAGTAGCTATTTCACATCAAAATTTCATTACAACAAAGTTTATTTAATCTTATAAATAAAAACTATGAATCTACAAAATATCTAGAAAAACTTTATCAATGAAGGTTGCATCCAATTTGCCCAAATTTGATTGTGAATAGTTATGTTATGAAACACTAGATAAGAGAATATCTCACTGGAGAATTTTGCTTCCGATAAAATTTCTAAGGGCACTATTTTGTCTGCCCATATTTAAGTTATTAATAATACAGGGATAGGTCCAAGATAAGAGGCGGAACAGGAGCTGGAGTACACGGATTGCAGTCAGGGGTAGGACTTTGTAACATTTTCCCGGCTTGGCTCCGAGAGGGGAGGGGTTTGACAAAACGTGTTCAAAATTCATTTACTTGTGTTGGTCAGGACAGAAGGGCACCCGTGGAGAAACTATACATAAGGAGTGGCCACGCGGGGCTAGGACAGTGTTGCCACAGACATTAAAAGTCAGGAAAAGTCAGGAATAGTCAGGATTTTTGGGTATTGGTCAGGAAAAGTCAGGAAAATGTTTGAAAAAATGCCGAAAGTCAGGAAAAAATAGGAAAAAATTGCCAAAAGTCAGGAAAATTTGTATTGGCACAAACCGTCCGTCTCGAATTTCAATTGCCCCCATAAATCGGAAGTACCAATCAATGGGTCAAATGTATTATTTTTTATACATAAATTACCTATTTTACCTACTTTAGTTAATGTATATTATTGTGTTTTTATTGTTATAATGTTAGTTTTTACATAATCATTGTAAAACTTTGTTTTATTTTTAGCAATAACTTTTGAAAGAGACCTTTTATTTGGATGTATTTTGGTATGAAAGTGTAGGACAGCGTTCTTCAAGTTAAGTTAAAAAACCAGGTTGTTCAGACTATGGGAACAGGGGTTATGGGGTTTTAAAAGGGTTAAAATAAGGTTTTTTTCAATCTTTCAACCTTAATTTTTTTTTATTCATAAATTTTTAAAGAGACCATTACAAAGAACTTAAAAACAAATAATTTAGTATTTTGAATAATTTTCTTGGATTGACTGATTACAGAGAAAATTTTAAAAAATGTTTTCAACGTTATTCATGTGGGAAATCATTAAATCTTGTATATTGTTTATTTTTTTTAACATTTCTCAATCAAATTTGGTATATATCTTCATTAAATTATGAGGATTTAATTTTTGGTCAAAATTTTTCATGGCTGCAAACCTATATATTAAATTCCATGGTGTTTTAATAGAAATCTATACTTATTTAATACGCTAAGGGTTTTTTTGTCCTGAGAACTCCTCCTACAATTTTCAACCGATTTTCAAGCTTTTGGTGTCGTTGGATAGGGCTTGGCCTGTAGTTGTTTCCGCCAAAAACTGATAAGAATCTGACTGAAAATAAAGGCGCTATCCACAATTGAAATCTAAAAATTTCCCATTTAAATAACATTGGGATTAAATAAAGCATTTTAAGCATCTGTTAATAATCAGCTGTAAATACGTGTAGTTTTGGTGATTAAAGAGATTCACAATATTGGATTAGTCGGATGTCATTGATTTAGAGCTAAATGTAACATTTGCATTGTATGAAAATAAATTGCTCGATTTCGAGCAACACGTATACAGTACACTCTCGTTCATCGGACTCGGCAACATCGGAACTCCGCTTCATCGGAACTGAAAATCTGGATATTATTAATTTTCTTTCTTAAGAAACAAATATTTTTTCCGTTTTAGCGCCTTCAATTTCTATTCGTTCTATCCGTACAACAGTGAAGTATCACATTTTGCATCAAACATCATCAGGCGTTTTCCATAATCTGTACCCATCGTGATTTACGAGGCCGTGGAGTATTCGTACAGAAATAGAAAGAGGAAGAGGGCAAGAAGTGAACATCCGCTTCGACCGCTTCCAAAACTGTCATTCAGTCTGTCTTGCGTCGCGACTGCACCTGTGTTACGTGGAAGTCACTTGACTGCTGGAATATGAATATGGAATATGAGAATAAAGGTTTTGGATCTTTATTTCCTGTGTGGTTTTTATTCCTATAGGTTCATTGTTACCATGTTCAAAGTTTGAGTGCCTTATTTTCATCAAATCTCTTGTGTTATCTTAAAAACAAGAGTGAATACAATCACGATAGGTCGTACGGGAGGAAATGATGACTCACTATGGACTCCGCTTCATCGGAATTTTTTGACATCCGAACCGGCCGTCCGCCACATTAGTTCCGATGAACGAGAGTGTACTGTACTAGTAAATGTTTAATGGGAGGGAGAAAGATAGAGCCGGTTGTCTTGACGTAATCAGTGGACCAGCTGATTTCCTACATTTGTCAAATTAATGTTTATATTTTGATATTTATAAACAGACAAACGTATGACGTATAGGCCTAATTAATTCTTTACTATATGTAAATGAAATATTTTATACTTTCTGGCAAGGAATCTAAAATAAATAAAGACAAGGTAGGGGTCAAGACACGCAACGCCCTCTATGCACCAGGTGTTCTTTTGCACCTATGACGTCATCATTAGCATTAACAGTATTAGTAAATGGTGGTGTCATAGGTGCAAAAGAACACCTGGTGCATAGAGGGCGTTGCGTGTCTTGAACCCTACCTTCTCTTTATTTATTTTAGATTCCTTGCTTTCTGGTATGGATTACCTAATAATTATATTTAAACATAATTTCAATGCTTTACTAAGTTATATCCCCGTATAACTTATATATAGTTCCCAGCTATTGGAAATTCATTGCAGTTATGCTGCAACGAGGGCATTTCAATAAAAAGATGAGCGATGGGCAACTATGAGGATGGAGGAGGTTGAATTAAAAAAAACGAGTCTTTATTTGAAAAACCCCGCAGATCCAAAAAGTCAGGAAAAATCTCTCAGATTGGTCAGTAAAAGTCAGGAAAAGTCAGGAAAAAGGACTCAAAAATTCTGTGGCAACCCTGTAGGAGCGAAGCCGCCGTGCCACCCGCTGAGTGGTGGGAAACTTCCAAGTCACTGAATGATGAAAGTTTTAGTTTAATTAGTTTTAAATGACAGAATAGATTTTAGAACTGTTTTAAAATAATTTCTCTATTATTAGTCCAACAATATATTTGTCAAGTTGATGAATAACTATGTTAATTCTTTATTTGTAAAACGTCAAATAAATCTAATGTAATAAAAAAAGAAAAAAAATTGATAATAATAAGGAAGTTTATCAGGTTTCTGAAGTGAAGTGGGATGAACTCTGAAATGCAAATGGGAAGCATAAAAAGCCCATACGATCGACACACCTTGAGATTAGGACAATCCTAATGAATGAATGAATACATTTATGAAGATATACATTTTTCAGCCGGTCTTTTGTTTCTTTTTATTTGCCATTATGTTTCTAACGTTTCTAAATCCTTTTTATTAGTTTAAGTTTAAAATAGTTTTTGATTTTTTCACATAGTTGATTTTTAGGTGCAGTGAACTGCTGAAAATAGTTGCTGAGACTGATCCTATCCAGTTACCTCAGAATATTGTTGGAGATATAATAACCAAGTTGAACGTGCTTGCTGTTTCCGAGTTGTTCAGGTTTGTAGACTTTAGTTTGTAGAGTGTATATTGGCCTTTTTTTTAAGATCAATCAATCTCTTAATTTGTTATAGCACATATACCTTTAGGTAGGTAGTATATACGCACCGTAGACTTAAGTTACTGAAATTTTGTGAATGCTGAGTAAGTGATAGTTGGACTCTAGTGATTGTGGTGTTCACCTCAATTACTGGAAGATGTATGTTTGCGCAGGGATGAGAAGTTAAAGTTCCTGCGGGGGATGTGGATGACGATGACCAACATCCTCTGCAAGTGGATGGCAGATGACGGACGGATCGGCAAGAATGGCAACACCGACACTGATCTCCACAACATTCTCCAGCTTCTCTTTTTTGGTGCTGCCTCTCTTTCCTCAACGGTAAATACAAAGTACCGTGTAACAACTTTAAACAACAACATCTCTTTTCTTTTCTCTATTTTTCCTATCTCGTTTTGTTAATTCTTTTTGTGTCATTTTTGCTAGAGGCGAGTGATTAGTAATTTTTTCTATACAAATGGAATATTTTAGCCAACTACATCGAGTCTAATAATGGTGCATTAAACAATTCTAATGGTATTTAAAGTATGAGGTAGCCCGTGCGCAATTTGTGCATTTTATGATTCTGTATGAGTGAAACTCACCTACAGTACGTGAATTTTGATTATGAAGTGACAGAGATCTATTTTTGTTTACTATCTGGATTTTAAAATTCATCTGAAGGTAATCAGCTGTTAAATTACAATTCACATTAAAGAACTTTCAATAAAAGTTGGTCAACATTTTAAAGCGCCCTCTAGAAATAAATCAAAGGCGAGGTTGGCGAACAAACAATATGACCTTTTTAATTACGATTCGTCACTGCGGTGACCCTAAGCTTTAAAATGACACCTCAATCTTAAAAATCGGTTTAGTAGGTCGAGAGAAAAAGGGACGTAACAGACGAAACCCTTACAGAAATAAGAAGATAGATATCAATGTATACAGAACCAAATAAGTAGGGACATCCCATGTTAAAAAATTTTTGTTTTGCTCCCGAAAACCAGAGGAAAATAAAGCGCTGATGCTAGGATTACTTCTCTTTACTGTCACGGGAAGCGCTCTTTCTAGCTCTCAAATGTCAAAATGAGCATAATTGTTTACAAAAAATCAAAACAATAACAAACCTCTGTAAAATTATTCTAGTCATCTTTTTCCATCCAACCAATCAGCATAATCCTTACCATCATGGTACGGTGCTATCTGTGTTTCAGGGGCGGCATTCTCACTTCCCCATAAGGATGTCCCTACTTATTCGGTTCTGTATACATTGTAGATATCTGGGAAAGTAATTATAAAGTTATCTTATATTGTTTTTATATTTTCATCAAGATTTTTTGTGTAAATTTATTTTAATAATGCAAAACTTTGAAAGACACTTTTTCATAAAAGTAAACATTTCTTTTTAAAACCATAAGTAGGTATTCTTAGTAACTATAAAGTGATCGTGACTTTGATTTTAACTCCGAGTTTATTCCTACTTATATTTATGTAGTTGTAAAATCAATCTTACTCTTTTATAATATTTTATCTAAATGAGGTTTATGATTTTTTTTAGTGGAATAAGCTCCAAATGAAGTCTTGGAAGTCTCTTTACATGGAGTGTGTGAAGTTTTTCTCTCTCTCAACCGATGTGAAGTGTGACAAGTTTGTGAGCGATTTGGTGGAGCTTTTTCTTGAAGGAGTTAGAGACAAGAAAATACCATTGCATGTAGCCCTCGATTTGGTCTCCATCATCCTTGAATTTCATCTTTCCAAAGGTGAGTTCCTGACTGTTCAATGTGGCCATATCTGTCAATTTCACTATCTCTCACCTAAGATAAGAACTACTGTGTATACTCAAAATAAAAAAGGATAAAATATTTTACAGTTAACAAAACTTCAATTTAATTAAAAAACAACAATACTTATATTTAAATCATTCATAGCAAAAACATGCTTTTCTCCTTGGCAACTACCAAACAAAAACATTCATTTTAATAACATGTGTTACAAAACTATTACAATTAAAGTAGTCAGCTGTTTACGTTTACAGTTCTGAGTGAGATTCTTGGTCTTGACAATATCATTAATTGTTTGTGGTATATATTTAACCCTCGAGAGAACGCTAAGCAAAGAAAGTTTTATCCAGTGCTTTATCATTTTTGGTTAGCAGTATTACCCACCCAGATAGGAATTCCCCATCACTATTTCCCAATATCACCCACCCGCTTTTTCCGGAATTCCTGTGGCTTGGACACCGTTATAATTTTATAAATTGGTTGTGGCAAGGCGAGTGGGTTGGGGGGGGGGGCGAGGGGCATACTTAGCGGTGTAAAAGGCCCCACTGTAAGATCTCGCACGGAGCCCCGCATTGGGTAAGGACAGCACTGCTTAAACACGTCAGGCTCACATAAATTACCATTGTTTGTGATTGGGAAATCTGCTCAGGGCTTGTAACAGGTTATTATTTTGTTATTTTTTTGCTCTTGATTATTTTTTTTATTTTTTGGGGGATTTTGGTTATTTTTTACATTTTTTAGGGCAATAATTAGGTTTTTATTTAATCATTTTGATGAAGCTCTGGTATATTTTTTATTTCTTTTAAGCTCAAGAACTGTTACAAGCCCTGTCTGCTTGATTCCTCGAGCTTTTAAGAAGCTCTTCTATTTTTCCTAGTAAGTAGGGAAACAGCAGAGACAATAAATAAAGAAATGTTCATTTAATTTATAATATAAAGGAGTAAATGCAGAAATAATTTTCTATGTAAGTATTATTCACCGTTATGATTACTTTATTCAATTTTTTTTAGATGAATCTACTATTTTACCGCTTATGATGGAGGTAGCTACCTGCACCATGAATGCATTTCACACAGACACAACCAGTGCCTCGGCATTGCTCAACCAGTATCTGAAAGTCATATTGGTAGCTGCCAGGAGTGAACCAACGCTAGTCAACGACATATTGACTGTCACTGATAAAATGTTAACCTCTTTGGAAGAAACACCTCTAGTCGAGGGTCATTTAGAGAAAACTAGAAATGTGGTAAGTGCTTCAACTTAAAAAGGAGTGATGATTTTCTTTTATTTGTATTTTTGAGTTGAGTTTCAATGGCTGGTTAGGTTTGGATATTTGGATTTAGCTATTTTAATTGGATTTTGCTGAATAAGCCAGAGAAATCGATCAATTGTGAGGACAATTTTGTGAGCCCAGAAAATTCTCATCTCAATATTTAATTGCTGTAGCATTTGATAAATTAAAATTTTTTTTATTTTCATTGATGTAAAAAAACTGAAATCAAAGATTCCGAAAAACTTTTTTTGGCTTTTGTTAAAACACAAGTTAAGTGTAAGAATTTTTAAAGCAACAATATTACATCTATAATATGTTTTACTAAGCAGCCACGTTTTTATCATAATTTGTTTATATATATATACTTTATAGGGGTGGGCGAGTAGTGGTTTTACGATTCGAGTCGAGTCGAGTATTGCATCAACTACTCGGGTATCGAGTCGAGTCGAGTAGTAGTGTGAAAAAGTTTAAAATGAGTTTTTAAAAATAATTTTAAATAATAAAAGTATTATTAAATTCATCTTTATGCATGAGAACACTGAAAGATAACATCAATTTAGGGTACGACAATAAGAACTACTTAGATAAAAGTTGATAAAAAAGTAAGTATATTTATTTACAGTTTTCCTCTTACAATGTGTAGTACAAATCAATTTCTGAGAATTAGGCCTAAGTAAAAAATTTCATCAACAACAAAATTAGGGATGGACGGAAATGTATTTTTAATTCGGGACGGGAATTTTTATTTCCCGGCCAATTTTGGGACGGGATTGCTCTCCTCGACGCTATCAGGAAATATTTGTTTTGACTTTTATCTGAGTGTCGTATAAAGAAAAAGGAATGTTAAATATCAACTGGTTCTGTTTCCAAACTTTTCCACTTGTTTTTGTATAAGTTACAATGAATCTCCTAGAGTTGAAAGGATTTTATATATCTAATTTTTATATTTGCAGTATACAATAAGATAAGGATACAGTACAAATTTTCTTGTGACCAAAAAAATTTAAATCAAATCACTAAACAATATACGTATAAAAATGTCCATTAAAATTTTATAAAAGTTTTGTTGAATGAAATATTAAACGTTTTGTACAAAGAATTAACAGAAAAATTATGTACATCAAAATATAGATTAAAACAAATGGAAAAATTGTAAAGAAAACAAAACTGTATTACATAAATAGGCTTAAGGCCTGCTCAGTTAAAAAATAACAAAAAAAAAAAAAAAAAAAAAAAAACAAGAAATTGAAATTATAATGAATATTAACACTAAGGAATGAAGTGGTTCAACAAACCAACGCCATTTATAACCCCAAGAAATGTTCTTTTTTTACTTATTGATTTAACTGAGACAGGTTCTTACTTAGAGATTATCATAAAAATTGAACTTTGAAAATATACACTATTAGACCTAATTATTTTTATTTTTATTTCTATGTATTCATTTAGCTATTTTTTGCTATATTAAAAAAGGAGTGTATGATGAAAAAATCAATAAAAAACAATGAAGGTTTTAAGTTATGAACCTCAAAATCTAATAAATGTATTTGTAATGTTTAATGAAAAAAATATGGGATTTGAAGTTTTTCATTTAAAAATTATATTAAATTATAATAAGATACTTTTAACATTATAAAACAGTAATTCAATTAAAGATTGATTTATTTAACAACACTTTGCCACTTTCCTTTTGGAAAGTCACAACACTTTGGTTGACGTTTTGTTTAATTTGTAAGAATTAGACGAATTAAACGAGCCATCCCTTAGTTTTCTACGATAATTGGTTCAGAAAGTAGCATTGGGTACTAGGAGCCAAAAACACCCCTATTGAATAAATTACTGCCGGGCGTGGAACAATAGATAAGCTGAACAATAGATCGTTTCGGCGGCCGTTTTTGTGCTCGTTAGCGAGATCGCCGGCCGCCAGACGTAAACAACTACTATTGTCATGGCTGCGGGCGCGCGCCACCGGGAGTGACGACGACGACTACTCGACTCGATTCTCGAGTATTTGCAACTACTCGACTCGAGTTCGAGTAGGACTAATTACCTGAGCCACTACTCGAAACTCGAGTACTCGCCCACCCCTAATACTTTATATGTATGTACCTTCATGAAGTTTTACCTGTTTATTTTAGAATATTTTCTGCCATGAATGGGATGGGGATAGAAATATGTGTGAGCATTGGGTAGATAGACGTACTACTTCAGAATCTATCCATAAGCCATGGAAGTGGACAGGGCTGCATTTTGCGCTACAGTACACCCTCTTTCTTCCTACTCGGTGACATCGGAACTCCGCTTCATCGGAAGTGATGATTGGGATATTATTAAAATTTTTGTTTGTCTATCTCACAAGTACACCTGTGTTATGTGGAATGTCAAATGACTATTTTTAAATATGAGTGAAAAGTGGAAAAAAGGTTTTGCATTTGTATTGAGGAGGATAAACTTAAAGCTTTTAAAAGAATCAATGTCGGTGAGTCAGCAAAATTATTATTTTGCTATGGAATATGGAGTAGGGACAGTGTAGAGATCGTTATTTACTGCATTTTTTTTATTCCGATTTTATTAAAAAAACTTTTTATGTGAACCTCATCAATGAATTTCTGAGGAAAGAGATGAAGGAATTTGGTTCCCATGTAAACAGTTTCCTTTTTTAAGACACTAAATTGTGCCTTTCTACTTTACGAATCAAACAGATATTATAAAAATGAGTGTTATTTTGCAACAGGGGATTTAAAAAATGTTAATTGTAATTAATTGTTTCAAGGATGATCAAATCATAAAGCGTCAAAATGCCCAGCTCAGCAAACAAGTTTTTTACAGAAACTTTAGTTTTTAATTTAAACATGGTTCTGATTGCCCTTTTTTATTGAAGAAGTAATTGGTTCGAATTATTTTTCGTTGTTGTTCCATAGATTCTGATTTCATAAGATAAATGTGATTGAATCATTGAAAAATAAACTGTTTCCAAATTACACAATATTCACATCTGTTTTAGAGCAAAGATGCCAGATGACATTTTACCAACAATAGGAATGACATGGTTATCCCAACTTTTTCATCTATTATTAGACCTAAAACATTTTGTATTTTGAACTTGATCCAGGGACTATTTTGTTTGGATCGTGATCACTTCTTACTAAAAAAAAGTAATTTTTTACTTTTGTGATTATCATTAAAATACTTGCTTACCCAGCATGCTTTACAATGTCAACCAGAAGAAGTTTTTGCCCTTCATGTGAGGTCGTTTGCTACGCTCACTCGCCGCAAGTCTATAATGTCCCCTAGTTTTGTTATCACCGATCTCCCCTCAACACATTTTATGGGAACAGCTGTTTGTATAATTAATATTACTACCAAATTTTCTTCCATAAGAATAACATCGTAACTTAGAAGATGTGTATGGCAGAGCCCTGTGGAATTTCCTTAATTTTTTTCTTTCATAAGAATCTTCTCCTGGCAATAACAAATACTACAAAAAGAGAATTAGCGAAATCGGTCCAGCTTTAACTTTAATATTTCTTATTCAAATAGGGCTGTATATAAATGTTTAAATTATAAACTGTTTTTGTACAGTGCTTTTTCTAGTTCCCCCTTATTTAGGTTTCATTATTTCCGCGTTTTATCCCTTTTTGCCTCCTCCCATCATAGGACGGGTAGGGGGTGAATGTGTAATAATTAAGTAAAATAGCCATCTTTTAATATTTTTTTTTTCAAATTTTTGTAAATTATTCACCACTTTTTAAGATATTGGTATTTTGGGTTTTTAACCCTTTTTTGGCCTCTGCCACTGCAAGGAAGGGGTTGATAGGGGTTGAATACATTAGGAATAATATTAAATACTTACTTTGCACATACTTCAGGCAGTATGTAGTTTTTTCCAGACTTTAGAAACAAAAAACCTCATTTTAACTCATTTTTTTACCATATCCCTAAAAATAGGGAAGCTAAGAGTGTGATACATAGTTAAAAATTAAATAGTCATTTATATTCATATTTCAGGTTAATTAATTTTTTCCCTCTTCCACTATGCAGCTGTTCACATTTTTTGTGTTTTACCGCCACTTTGCATGCCTCCCACTTCTTGGTTGGTTAGTGGGGGTTGAATGCTTTGTGTTAATAAAATGTATATATTTAAAAAAAATTTTGGTTAGGCTTATCTTGATTTTTTTTGTTTTTTTTTTTCACGCTCAATATAATTCTTTTGGATTTTTCCCTATTGTTACCTATCCATAGGGATTTTTTTTTTTTTTTTTTTTTTAAGAAACATTATGGGAGAATATTAACAAAAATATATTGGAAATACAAGGGCCCCTTAAGTCAAGGGGTTGCCCGATAATTGTATGAACACCAGGGCAGGTAAAATGAACAAAGGTTAAATGTTTGTTGTTTTGCCTCTGTCCAGATCCTGAAGGCTCGGATCCAGTTGACTGCCCTGAAGCCAAGCCGCAATGTCGACAAGTCCGAGTCACCCGGCAGTGTCGGAGGCATCCCCCCCGCCACTTCCCCCACCATGACCAGCTTCCTCCACAGGTCTCCACTCTTGTTAAATTTTAGAACTGCAGACAATTTTTTTTCTCATTACACTCTTTTCCATCTGAACTAATGTGGCGGACCACAGTCTGGATATAAAAAAATTAATTGTATAAGTCATGACTTTCATTGTTGAGGCAAAATATGTTATATTCACTGTTGATGAAGCAATACAAGAGATAATAATAAAAAAATACTCAACTGAGAATGTTTAGCATTGTATGATAATTAACACTATTTTATTAATATACAAATAGATTCAAATAATTCCTTGCAGGAGGGTGGACGTGTGCAATCTTTCAACCAGGAAGGTAAGCCTAAGTCCCGTTCCCTTTCTGGCAGGGGCGCCTTTTTTGGGAACCTTTTTGGCATTTGTCCTCTGAAAATAAGGCATAGAAACTCGTAATATCTTATAGTAAGAGGAAAAATACTTCATTTTCCATTGTTATTTTTTTGATGACTTTCCTGCATTAATTCTGTTAATTACTTTAGTTTGGAAAAACAAGTTTGTATGCAACAATAACTTTTTTACTTTTCATTCATTGTTCATTAATTAATTGCCGTTCCATTTGACACTGACAGTTGGATAGCTGAGTTTTATTACTTGTCATCACTAAAACTCCATATCATATCCATTTGGATGAATCGGACTTCAGATGTCTGCGAGCCTAATGACGGAGAGTGTACTTACTGTTTTTAATCAGTATGCCTAACCATTTTATCCAATGTTTTGAGAATCTATCAATATGAGGCATTTCTCTCTTGCAGGTTGGCGAAATCAAAGGAAACAAAATCCAAAGTAGGTTCACCAACACCATCCCAATCATCTGAGGTTTCATCTTCACCGAACCACACTCCTAACTCCAAGAAAGCTTCTTCTCCGTTCTGTGATATGAAGTCAGAGGTAATATTCAAAATACAAAACCATTAGATTGAAGCAGATTTGTACTATTTTGAAATATCAAAATCTAATTAGGTATAGAGTTCAAACATCCAAAATATTGATGCAGTGTTGGCACTAAGGCCATAAGGCACTGAAGAAAGTATTGTTGATATCTGTATAGTTTTATACCGATATCAGTATAGAGATATCTACCTCAACTCTACTTTTATATTATTTGTGAAAGAGCAGCAGAGCCGTCCCAAGGGTAATAGGCGACCGGAGCGAGGTTTTCATCTGGGCCCCCTAAATTAATTAATTGGCGTACCTTGTGAACTGTAATGTTAAATTAGTCGGAAGCATTAAGTTATATGCATGGCTAAATTTCAATGCTGTTAGTTTGAATAAACTAATAAAAAAATTCACTTGTACTATAAAGCGTTGTTGACACAACCATTTGTTGACACAACCATTTGTTGACACAACCATTTGTTGACATCACATGGAGTCTAAGTCTGGTCTTGTAGACTGTCACATGCTATCACATGCTACCAAAGACAAACTGCACCTCAAAAATTCTAACTATTGATTGAGTACTAAATAAAAAATTAAAAAAAATGATTTTTACTAAAACGATTGTGATTCAAGAATAATGTTTAACTGGAGTCATCATTGCAACCAACAATATCGTGGTCTGAAAGTACAAGTAAACCAAACGCAGCAGTATTAAAATAGAATGGCGTTTTCAAAGACAAATAAAACTTAACAAATATAAAATATTATTTCTATGACCAGTCATTCTAATTTATATGTGTCGTCATTTTGATAATCTTAAGTTTTCGTGTTTTTACATTTTATGTGAAGTTTAAGCCTTTATAAAACCGGGATTTCCCTACGGCATGATGTTTTGTTTAGCATGTTGAAATTTCACATTCATTAAAATACCACTCCATTCATTGTCAATGTTTAAATTAGATCTCAATCCCATATACCATTTTAGTTTAAATAAAACCATGCAGTGTAAAATTTATAATAAGGCATATTTTCAATATATTCATTGTGACAATGCTATGAATCTTCACAATAACATTTGTAATACGTAGAATTTATTAGGATTAATCATTTTTAACATTTCTTGTGGTTGACAGGATTTCGTGTTTGTGCCACCAAAACCTCGCAAGATACTTCTGACGGATCATCAAAAGGAAAGCCTAACAACAAGGAAACATGACATCCCAGCTCTGTACCAAGACTTATCACAAGATAGCTCTCAGTCACCTTTTGAAAGGTTGGTTGCCCTCTATTTTTCAGTACAAAAATACCCCCATCGCAACAGACCTGCGTACTCAGAGAATTTGTAATGGAATTCAGTATTTTTGTTTTCCCCACGTACACCATGAAAATGAAGGTAAAGATTTGATGCCATGGGGGTGTTATAATAAAATAGACGATAATACCTTCTCTTCGCTACTCGCTAATACATACTAAATTTATCAAATTCTGGTATTTTTTATTTTCCCCATTTACCCCCATGAGGTTGAGTATGTAGGTTTGCCGCCACATTGGTGTTGTAAACAAATTTGAGTTACACTGTACATAGTGAATGTACATTGACATTCCAAATTTGATCAAGTTACGTCAATAAATAAGTGAGATAGAGTGATTTGTTTTAATTCCCCATAAGAATAACATGGAAAATATATTTTTTCTATTTTTTTCTGTAGTCTGTTAAGCCAGGTTATAAATTCAAATACAATTTTTTTTTTTTTTTTTTAACTTTTTTTAACCCTTTGAGTGCCCTACAACGATATATCGTTGTTGCAATAATTCACGAAAAGTGCTTTGGAACAATATATCGTTGTGCCTATTTTTGCGAAAAATGCTTTGCAACGATATATCGTTGTCACGTAAACATGAGATTGTTGCTCTATTTTTATGATGACAAACCTGTGGTTTAGATCATCTGAAAGCGCATAAAATGCTCTTTCCAAAAATATAAACTTCACATTATATTACTAGATGTTTTCATATAGTATATCTTTGATAAACAACGCCGTGATTCAGGGAGCCACAGCGTACGCCACAGTTGCGGCACGACGACGGTCGACGACAGACAGCTGTTGCCTGTGTTTCTTGCGTAGTTGTTGTTGTTGTGTTTAGCAATAATTAGTTCTTTTTATGTTTCATAATGAGTAAAAGAAAGTGTCCTTCTCCTGTTAGTGAAAAGAAAAGAAGGTCAAGAACTGTATGTGTGCGATGCGGCACTGGAGTCCATCCAGAATGCCTTGTAAACCACGTTTGTCAGTGAAGTGTTGTTTCCTAACTCATCTTGTAAATAATGTAAACTATATTCTTTTTAATTTAAATAAAAGATATGGTATGTTTATGTAGGCCTAACTGTGTATAGTAATAAAAAAATTTTTTTTAGATGCGCCCAAGAGGGTGACTAGTCCATTTTACTAGTTTTTAACATTTATTTTGTTTTTGCATGTAACTCATTATGTAATTGACCTAAGGTCACCATATTATTTGTAGAATTTGTTTATTACTAGATGTACTTCCATAAAAAATTCAATGTAAATTTTAGCAGATACCATGATTTTATAATCTAGAAGTCAAAGAATAATTTTACAAAAAAAAAAATTGTACTCATATACAAGAAAAAAAAATTTACACATATTTTGTCCAGTTTTAATTTTTTTTGACTTAGGCAATATTTTTACATATGAAACAAAATAAAAATTTTATTTCTATCTTATAAATTAAAAAACAAATATAGGGATTTTAGTCAAATGCTTCAAAACACCCTGTTTGAGCCCGGCACTTAAGGGATAACGCATATTAAATATGAAGGATTTTTGATTATGGAGGATTATGAAGGATAATGCACTCAAGAAATTTTTTTTCATAAGACCTCGGCACTCAAAGGGTTAAATAGTCCATCTAAAATTGTTTTATTTAGAAAGTCGAGGTCCAAAAAAGCCTAAAACCCATTTTTGACCCTTTTGGAACCCTATATAACCTCCTTCCCATTTTCCAATTATGCTGGTTTTCAAATTTATCCTGATGAATGCTTCTATACACTTTTGTACCAAATTTCATAAAAATTGGAGATTCCGTTTGAGAGTTATCGTCTTAATGGACACATACATTTTATATATATATAAAATAAAAATAAAATTTTGAACAATTGTTGTTTTTGGCTTTTAGGGACCTCAAAACGAAAAAGTATCATGATCCCGGGCTTAGGTCTTACTGTGATTACTACCATAATAGCGTATTCCCCATAGCAAAATTTGTTAAAATAAAATATATCAGATGAAAATCCAGTTATTGAAATTCCTCTATAAAACAGATAAAAAAATGTTTACTAAAATAATCTAAATAATTGTTTACAATAAAAATAACCCATATTGTTGTAGATAACCTTACATCGAGGCTTCTGTAGCTAATATTGCAGGAGGGTGTCATATGGTCAGGTGCTGGAAGGCTTGATCATTGTATTTATATATTTAGACTTGAAAATTCTCTCTGTCCTTAATTTGTAGATAAATAACGACTCTATTTGTCGTTCTGATACAATCATTGACAAAGTCTAAATTACTGTGAACGACAAAAAATGAAATTAGAGAACTTTACAGAATGGTTACCTAAAACATTATTATAATTAAATTTTTTAGTGTTATTGATAACTAAGCCTAACAAACTTTTAAAACTTAACTACACACCAAAAAAGAGCCACTTTTGCTTCTAGTGATGAAAACTACTATTAATTACTCTTTTTAACTGCCAATCAGTAAAAATATATTTGCAATGCTTTCTTGGATTTGATCTGTTCATGGCTTTTTCAAAGCCTTCTTCTGAAGGATTAAAACTTCTTCAATTCTCCCACAACTCTCTTGTATATTATTCCTTACCTCATTACGGATTGAAGACAAGCAAAATAGACTGTCCCTTCATAACTTCTTGGAATGCACCAATGAGACGCCTTAAAAGATGAAAATTACATGTTATAGCCTTAAAGAGAGAATATCTGCAGGGTGTCCCTGAACTCTCTGGAACCCTTTTGTATATTTGTTACTTGCATCAAGACCAGAAAAAAACATGACACAAATATGGGTCTAAAATCCATCGTTAAGCGCTAGCCGCCATTTACTTTTTTTCACAGAGTAATTTTTATTTCCGTAACGGTTGGTTGTATTCAAATCATGTTGGGTATGAATCTTTATCATGCTAATGTACATTTTCAGGAAAAAATAAATTTTTCCTCTGAATATTTTCAAAATGGGGGCCATTTTAATTTTTAGCACTCAAATATATGTAAATCAGTAAACTTTATTAAAATTTTACAAGACTCTAAAAAGTTGTCAAATTAAATTATCTAACCAACGGTACCAAGTTTGTGAGAATTTGACAACCAATAACGGAGTTATTGCTATTTTTTTCCATAAAAATTTTGACTTTGCTTTAGAAAAACTTGTATATGCGTATAATTTAATTGTATGACAAATTAAAAAAACTACTGTTTTGAAGAGTCAAGATTTTGTTTGATAATAATAAATATATTTTGTATGCAATTGACTCTTTTTAGCGAATTTCCCTATAGGGAATACGCTATTACGGTAGTAGCCATGGTAAGACCTAAGCCCGGGAACATGCTACTTTTTCATTTTGAGGTCCCCAGAAGCCAAAAACACTGTTCGTTCATTTTCATATATATGTATATATATATATATGTCTGTGGTACTGATAACTTTTGACAGGGACCTCCGATTTTGATGAAATTTGGTATGAAGGTATAAAGCTAGGTCTATTTTCATGAGTTCGCGAACCAGCATGATCGGGTTACGGGAACGGGGTTTATGGGGTTTCAAAGAGGTAAAAAATGGGTTTTTGGCATATTTTGAGCATAATTTCCAAAATTCAACAATTTTAACTAAAACCATTTAAAAGAGCTTAAAAAAACAAACAGTTTAGTATTTTGAATTTTTAACTTAGCTTAACAGGTTACAGTCAAGCTAAAAATAGGTTTTCCATGTTAATCTTATGGGAAAACAACAAAACCCTGTATCTTGCTTATTTATTGGAATAACTTGATAAAATTTGTTATGTACATTCACTAAATACCGTTTAACTGATATTTGCTTACAACACCCATATGGCGGAAAACTTACGTACTCACCCCTATGGGGTTCATGGGGCAAATTAAAAGAACACCATAACTTGATAATATTTGGTATATACATTTTGCTTACAACACCCATATGGCGGCAAACCTTCATACTCACCCCTATGGGGTTTAAAGGCAAATTACAAAGTGCCGAATATTGATACAGTTTTATGTTTACCTTACATAACTATTACATTTCCTAACAAAACTAACATTTTTTAACAACATCCTATGGCAGCAAACCTACATACCCATTCCTATGGTGTTTATGGGGAAAATACGATACCGTATCTCAAGATCGATTGGAAATTCGCTGAGTACGCAGGTCTGCTGCGACGGGGGTATTAAAAACTACAAGAGAAAACTACCATAAGGGAATTTTTAGGGGTGGGCGAGTAGTGGTTTTACGATTGGAGTCGAGTCGAGTATTGCATCAACTACTCGGGTATCGAGTCGAGTCGAGTAGTACGGTAGTGTGAAAAAGTTTAAAATGAGTTTTTAAAAATTATATTAAATAATAAAAGTAAAAGTATTATTAAATTCATCTTTATGCATGAGAACACTGAAAGATAACATCAGTTTAGGGTACGACAATAAGAACTACTTAGATAAAAGTTGATAAAAAAGTAAGTATATTTATTTACAGTTTTCCTCTTACAATGTGTAGTACAAATCAATTTCTGAGAATTAGGCCTAAGTAAAAAATTTCATCAACAACAAAATTAGGGATGGACGGGAATGGATTTTTAGTTCGAGACGGGAATTTTTATTTCCCGTCCAATTTCGGGACGGGATTGCTCTCCTCGACGCTATCAGGAAATATTCGTTTTGACTTTTATCTGAGTGTCGTATAAAAAAAAATGAATGTTAAATATCAACTGGTTCTGTTTCCAAACTGTTCCACTTGTTTTTGTATAAGTTACAATGAACCTCCTTTAGTTGAAAAGATTTTAAATATATAATTTTTATATTTGCAGTATACAATAAGATAAGGATACAGTACAAATTGTCTTGAACCAAAAAAATTAAAATCAAATCACTAAACAATATACATATAAAAATGTCCATTAAAATTTTATAAAAGTTTTGTTGAATGAAATACAGTATTAAACGTTTTGTACAAAGAATTAACAGAAAAATTATGTACATCAAAATATAGATTAAAACAAATGGAAAAATTGTAAAGAAAACAAAACTGTATTACATAAATAGGCCTAAGGCCTGCTCAGTATAATAAACAAAAAAACAAGAAATTGAAATTATAATAAATATTAACACTAAGGAATGAAGTGGTTCAACAAACCAACGCCATTTATAACCCCAAGAAATGTTCTTTTTTTACTTATTGATTTAACTGAGACAGGTTCTTACTTAGAGATTATCATAAAAATTGAACTTTGAAAATATACACTATTAGACCTAATCATTTTTATTTTTATGTATTCATTTAGCTATTTTTTGCCATATTAAAAAAGGAGTGTATGATGAAAAAAGCAATAAAAAACAATGAAGGTTTTAAGTTATGAACCTCAAAATCTAATAAATGTGTTTGTAATGTTTAATGAAAAAAATATATATTTAATGGGATTTGAAGTTTTTCATTTAAAAATTATATTAAATTATAATAAGATACTTTTAACATTATAAAACAGTAATTCAATTAAAGATTGATTTATTTAACAACACTTTGCTAATTTCCTTTAGGAAAGTCACACAACTTTGGTTGACGTTTTGTTTAATTTGTAAGAATTAGACGAATTAAACAAGCCATCCCTTAGTTTTCTACGACAATTGGTTCAGAAAGTAGCATTTGGTACTAGGAGCCAAAAACACCCCTCTTGAATAAATTACTGCCGGACGTCGAACAATAGATAAGCTGAACAATAGATCGTCTCGGCGGCCGGCCGTGTTTTTGTGCTCATTAGCGAGATCGCCGGCCGCCAGACGTAAACAACTATTGTCACGGCTGCAGGTGCGCGGCGCCGGGAGTGACGACGACGACTACTCGACTCGATTCTCGAGTATTTGCAACTACTCGACTCGAGTTCGAGTAGGACTAATTACCCGAACCACTACTCGAAACTCGAGTACTCGCCCACCCCTAGAATTTGTACTTTACTTGTTTCTCATATTGAAACTGTGTTTAGGCAGAGAACCATTGAAGAGTTGTTGGTCTAACTTATGAGGTAGTTGGTCAAAAGAGAATTTGAGTTGTAAATTTCTGATAAAAAACCTTGAAGGGTTATAAATATTAGACTTTTAGAACACTGTGCAAGCTTTCAAAAGTAATTAACAAATTTTAAAACATAATCCAGATGTCTTATTAAACAAGCAGTTATTAAAAAGTCTTTTAAAGCAAATGATAAATTCATTGACAGATTTTTATGATGATATTTTATTGCCAAGAAGTGCTCTCTGAAAATAAAATTTCAGATAAACAGTTATGTATCACAGCAGAAGTCTTAGTATAATTTAAGGGGCATTTTATTTTATTTAAAGAGTAATTATAAGCTTATCCAGGTGTTTTGTCGATGTATCGTGAATAATTTGCATTATTGTACTTTCTTTTAGAATACAGCTCTTGGAATTTTATGTTTTATGGAAATAAATTTACATGATTCTCTAAGTTTTAGTTACATACAGAACCAAAATATATTTTTAAGATATAAGTCTTCAAAAAGTAACATGCTAAATTTATCTTAATTTTTGTTTCAGCATTGTTACGCCAGTCCAAGTTGTGGACAAAGAAAAAGGAACAACTTATCATTCCCCAAAAAGTTTTAAGGAAGTCAATTTTAGAAGTTTATCACCAAGAAAATCATTGACAACCAATCAGACCTCTTCTACTTCAGACGAAAAACTTCTAAATAATAAAGAAAATGACTGCATTAATAATAATACAAAATCACCTGTCAAGTCAATCTCAAAGGAGATTCAAAGCTTGCCAGTAGCTGAAGATGTAGCTTTAAAAGTTTTACAAGATGACCAAAAGAAAAGTCATGAACATTTTTCTGAAGGTGTTGAGAAGTGTAAAGCATTTCCTTCAAACACACGTTTAAGGTCAAGAAAAAGTTTAGAAAATGATTCAGTTGGTGACCAAGGTTCAACTGGAGAGAGAAATGAACATTCAGAAACAAACGGTGATCAACCAAAAGAACTTTTAGACTACAGTCAAGAAATAAATAAGGTCAATATTAATGATGTTGAAATAAGAAGTAGTGATAAGAAGCTCAATGATAAAACACCAACAAATCCTACTACTCAAGTACAAACACCCAAGAGAAGTTTGAGGAAAGCTAAGCTTAATATTTCTGTCAAGAAAAGTGCCAATAAAAATGAGAAAGTAGGTAATCAAGAAGAACAAAATGAAAAAGAAAAATCAGGCTTATCAGACAGTAGGATAAAGTCACCAAGCAATACTACAACCCCAAAGCATTCTCCTATTAGATTAAGGAAAAGAAAATCTGGTGTGACTCCTATACTCACTGGAGGTGAGCTTGTTAAGAAGGTGCGCAAATCAAAAACACCATTAAATAGTAAAAACACACCTACAAGTAAATCAAACAAAAGTATTACAAATACAGACACACCAACAAATACAAAAGAAGATGATAATTCTATTAAAAACAAAACATTGGATTTGAAGAACGTCGGAACTGAGATTACCGAGGAAACAGATGAGACAAAAGGAAACTTGAAGGATGTTGGTAATAAAAACTTAACACGTGTTGAAGATGAAGGCAAATCTGCTAAAAAAGTTGACACTGAATCAATTACTTTGGTTGAAAGTAAAATGTCAACTAAATCAGAAGAAAACCAATGCGTTGATAAAGTAGGAAAAGAAGCTGAAGATATTGAACTAATCACAATCATTAACAAAGACCAAATAGATTTAAATGTAAATAGTGAAACCAAAATGAACAAAGAAGGTATAAACCCATTAAATGATGAATGTAAACAGTTGTCCTTAAAAAATAGGATTATGGTAAAAGATAATGATGATTTAATTAACGCATCTTGTTCTCCTATTAAAGTTGTGGTAGAACGTCTCCCTGATGTAGTATTTGGTACTTATTGCTATGATGTTAAAGCTGATAAAAAAATGTCTAATGAGTCAATGAAGGATGTGGAAATCATTTTTGATGGTTCAAGATCAGTTACAAATATGTCATCTGTAGGTGCTGGGGGTGATAGTAGTAAGGGATTAGATGCAAGTTGTAACAGGAAATCTGTAAATTTGTGTAGCAAAGCTGTCGCAAATGAAGAGGAAAAAGAGTCGTTATATAAACCAGGTACACCTGCTGAGAAGGCAGATGAGATATGCAATGAAGGAAAAAATAAGAAATCAGACAATTTAGTTGTAAGTAAAAGAAGTATACCTCGTAAAAACGAAATTAATGTAGATCAAACACCTGGAAGTAACAAGACCTCTACAGATATAGCTCAGTCAGAGACAACTGACTCTAGTTCGTCGAATAAAAAGACAAGTTCTATGGAAAAAAGTGGTAAAGTTTTTGACTCTGAAAACTCAAATGAGGAAAGTGAAGCTTTAATGTTGATTGATAAAATAAAAGCATTGGAAAGTAAAAATGTAATGTTGATTGATAGAATAAAAGCTATAGATAACGAGACTGATAAAAATGAAACTAACCAAGATAAAAATATATCACACCAAAAATGTTCCCCAGTGAAAAGAGAGCTAAAGTCTGAATCGTTAAAATTGTTAAATGTGCTACATATTTCAGCTGCTAAAATGCCTGAATCTGGTGACTCTCCCTCACCCTCAAACAAACCAAAATCATCAGAATGTACCCCCGTTAAAAGTGCACAGAAACAGTTGAAGCAGACACAACTCCCATTCACGCCAATCCAAAAAACTGTTGGAACTGAATCTAAATTAAATTTAAATTTTGGAGTACAATCAAATGAGAGTAAAAATTTGCCATCAAAATCAGATCTAAAAGAAGAACAATCTCCTTCAATGGTCTTGTCTTTGGAAATGTCAGATAAAAAACAAACACCAAATGTAAAAAGTCCACATCTCAAATCTGCTAAACAAAATGAAAATGGTGTAATCAAGGAAACAGAACCCATAGGTGACTGTTTTTCTGCTAACAATGAACTTTCAAAAGGGAAGATGGTAGAAATAAAATCAGGGAGTGAGCTATTATCAGTAGACAACATGTCTGAGACTAGACAAGAGGTACAAAGAACTCCGGAGAAAGCTAATACATCTGCTACACTCACCCTTTGTTTGGAAAGAACAGAGCTGGACATTCCTAAAAAACCCACTGACAAATTGCCTGATGAAATCACTGAGTCTGAAGATGTTATAGGTAGTTCTCAGGAAACCAATGTGACAACACAAAGCATACTGGGGCCATGTAGAAACTCGAGTGTCAGCAATTCCGTTAAACTATTAAGTAAGAGTCCCAAAAAGGTTGAAAACACATCACAGGCTTTGAGTAGTTGTGAGAGAGTTCTAAGATCTTCTCCAACAAAAACAGAAAACTCACGGATGGTACGATCTTCTCCATCAAAAATAAAAAGTTCACCATATTTAGTTACTCCAATCAAAAAATCAGTTTGTCGAAGATTGGACGTTGAAATTGAAGAATCACCAGAATCCAATGAAATGAACATTACATCTGCTAGCACTGAAAAAAAGTCACCTAGTAAACACGATTCAGAAGAACTTTCGGAAGACTTTAAACTACTCAACGGAGAAAATGGAACCAGTAAAAGCACAGATAACCATAGTCTACCTTCGAATAGAATATCTGAGATAATGAATAACTTGGAAGACGCCCAGACCACAAATGCAGACTGCTCACCAAGATCAGTAAGAAGCTTTAAGCGGTTCGCTGCAGAATTGGACGCCAGCAGTGGGGGGTCGCCCAAGAGAACGTTGGGTTCATTGAGGCTCGATAACAACAGCAGTCCTATATCATCACCCAACTCAAGAACCAGCCAAATGATGGAACTGGCAAAACAGGAAAAGGAAAAAACCGTCTCCTCACCAGTTAGCTCCTTGAAGAAACGAAGAATTCTTCCCACAAGGGTCGGGCCAGTAACAAGAACACCAAAAAGGTGAGAACATTTCAATGTTTGATTTAGTTTAATAATGGATCATTTTATTTAAAACATAATAAGGAAGTAGGATTCGCTTCAAAATATATAAAAATGTCTTCAATGTTACTAAAGACTAAAAAAAGTTTTTCCTTACTAAATAAATCTTCAGAATAAGGATTAAATATCTTTCGATAGCTTCTGTGATCACAGCAGGATCTCTGATCATGGGCAAGCTTGTTGACTATCTTATAAATAATTTATTCCCAATTCAATCATTCAAAAAGCCCTCAGCTAATTCTAGCCTACAAGATCTTAATAAGAAAACGTGCTTTTTAGCAATTTAAATATGTGGATGAGTGGTAAGAGATTCAAAAGACTTACTGTAGGCATAGAATCTTGTAAACAAAAACAAAAAAATAATACGGTATCAAAATAAAAAGTTTTAAAAATTGCAATACGTGGTTTTGGTACATAGCAGTTTATATCTCAATAACAACACTGTAAGCACTAATTTTCTCCACTACCTGTGTTTAAAACATGTGTCCAAATGAATATGAGGAAATTTTCTTGTGATTTTAATTTGTAGCTACTTCACTACACATCTTATAATCTAAAACAAGCTCCGTTTGTACGGGCAAAGTTTTTTTTTCGCTCTAATGATTTTTGATTGAATATTGGGGTTTGGCCACCAGAAATCGATTGGAGCTGGTCCCGTGTCTGGGAAAAATCCCGTTTTCGTTCTAGAGCCCTTCAAAGTCCCCATGTTATCCTTATTCAGATTTTATTAATTGAACGAAAATCAGCTGATAACTGTAGATATTAAACCAATCTGTGACATCTTTAACCTGAGGTTTAGGAAAATTATGCTAAAGTTCAGCACCCTCCAGCCTGGCGAGCGAGCGAAGCGAACGAGCTTTGTGTGAGAAACGAAAGTAATAATTTTAAAGAGCATAAGCTCGGTCCCCCTGGTACTTTCAGTAAATCTTTTGACTCTTGTAATTTCTTTCTGTGACTACATACTCTGTATAAATATATACAGTAAATCCTATATACATTTCTGTATCCTATATACATATCCTGTATAAATTTCTGTATATCCTATACTCTAAAAAAAAAAAAAAAAAAAAAAAAAAAAAATTAACAACAATGATGAAGTCAGCTGTCAACCAAAGAGGTAAAATCCACGTGTTACAGTTTAAAGAAACTCATGCCAGAGTGCAGGGCACTTAGTTTTACATTAAAACATCCTTAAAGGCGATTGAGCAAAACGAACAAGCTCGCCTTGAATGAAAAAAGCCTTATGGGCTTGGCATTTTAGCTTAAATTATGTGGCGGATATTACTATGACTAAAAAGAATTGTTTAAGTTTACCAAGCAAATGCTCGGCCACCAGTTACTAAATAATATTATAGTTTTGACTGTTTGTTGATTAGAAGACAGTGATTGTTATTATTCACAAATGTGTTTAATATTTTAAAGATTTGTTTTGTTTTGCAAAGTTAACAGGAAAATAAATTCATATTGTTCTATTGTTTGGCCGGTAAGATCTACTCCAAGAAGAAATTAACTTTTTAATTATTGATAAGTAAGTTTAGAGGAAAACTTGGCATGGGTAAAAATTTTTGGGATGGAAGCCCGAGAGCTTAGCAATGAAGAAATACTCAATAAAACATTGATACTTATAAATACAAAGTTTGCACGATTTTTTTAACTTTGAACAAAAACAGAAGTAGAATTTAAATTTAAAAAACAGAAAAAGTGACTGGTTTTAATCAATCGGTTACCGATCTCAACAAAGATATCATATATAGACATCGCCACACTTTCATCAAGCAGCAGTTTCATGAGTTTGAATACGTTAATCATTACAAACAGATCACAGACTTCAATTTGTTTCTTATTAGCGTGCACAATTTTTTCTTTCTTATCAAGCTTACAATTTTTTATTCGGAGAACATGAAGAACGATTGTTTTTATGGATAATTTAAAAGACGTTTTCTATTATTAACACTGTTTTCCATTACAAAATAAATTTTGACTCTATTTACAATGTACAACTTGTACATGAGAGAGAGAGAGAGAGAGAGAGTACATTAAAAGATATTTGACTGTGACTTTGCAGCTGTATAATCCAGCGCACGCATGCCGGACCTAGCGAGGAGTGGGTGCGGCGGACCTACTCCCCCTCTGCCAGCCCCAACAGCAGCATACTGAAGAGGTCACAGCCCACCCCCATCAGCCCTGACTGCTCCCCACCCTCCTCCAAGGTATCACCAGTGCCATTGGTCACCTCACTCTAAAAGAATTTATAATAAGATAATATTGTGAAAACATGACCTGACTCACTTCTTTTCGGTCCCCTAGGAATTAGATCGAATTGATTTCATTTTTGTTACTGCCCCGAACTGGTATGACCATATAGTGGTTTTAAATTACCTTAACGTCTCCAGTTCAAATCCGTTGTTGACTACAACCTGGTTTCGGCACTGATTTGTGCCATGTTCACGTAGTTCACAAGTCAAAACATCAAGTTGGTAAAAAAATCTGTCTTGACGACAAATGTTTTAAAAAAGTTTGCATAAATAACACATAATTTACAAACAGTACACAGAAAACACAGACGCGCGTTAGCACGGACGGATGAGTGTGCTGAGTTGACTTTCGTGCCCTTGGCCTTGGACCCTCCTTGGGTGGCTTCTTATTATTGATGGACACATCTTATGTTTTTGATACTCAATAATTTGATTAAAAATTAAGTGCAAAGAAAATTTTAGTTTTTCGTTTAAAACCAGATTTTGTTCTTCTTTGAGGGCTTTATAAATATAGAATTCTTCCAGCATGTCTAATGTATAATCTTTTTTGCGTGTTTCAATGATTTCTAGATTATTCTCTATTTTACCACTGCTATGGTCTTCTTCAATTAGGTGTTGTGCATAGCTGGATTTCTGGGGGTTGTTTCATGGATTAATCTTATGTTCTTTGACTCTTGTTTTGGAAGGATCGGCCAGTCTGTCCTAAGTAATATTTTTACAATCGTCACATTTTAATTTATAAACCCAGTTTTTTCTAATTTATTTTTTCCGGGCTGTGAATGTTGTTTAAGAGATCGTTCAATTTTATTATTTGTTGTTCTAGATGCAGGGATTATGTTGTATGGTCTTAATTCTTTACCCAAAAGGTAATGAAGCCTATGGCCATATTCAATAGGGATGTATAAGGCGGCAAAGTGTCAGTGGTCTCAATGTGTTTGTTTACTTTATTCAATTGTTTCTTTAAAAATTCTGTCAATTAATTTTTTATTGTATTGGAGCGGGCAATATGCTTGATGATATTCAATTTGTTGTTGTAGTCCTCAGTTGTCATAGGTACTTTAATTAATCTGTTAATCATACTGTTGTAAGCTGCTAGTTTATAGTTGGAGGGATGATAAGATTTTCAGGTAGAAATAATAAAACGTCTTCCAACACTACTCACACAGGGATTGAGTCTCGGATTGGGCCTGATGATGACCGGAGTGACTGGTCGAAATCGATCGCCATTATAAGATCTTTTATATATATTTACCGTCTTGTAAACAATTACAGTATAAGTGTAAATATATCGAGTAGTGTTGGAAGACGTTTTATTATTTCAACCTGAATATCAATACCAGCACGTATAATGCTAATAGAGAAGTTATTTGATGATAAGATGTGCAGTGGATCGTTTGATCAGTGGTGGAAGGTTTTCTGTAAATATTGTATTTTAGCTTATTTTCTATTTTTTCAATTGTAATATCCAGAAAATTTATTTTATCATTGCCTGTGACCTGTCTCGAGTGTGAAATTTAAAGTTGGCGTTAGATTGTTCAGGTATTTGTTTAATTGTTGTAACTGTCTGGAATTACCATGAAATATAACTATTGTATCATCTACATATCTAGCATAATACAGCACTTTCTTTGCCAGGGATTATTTTCAGAAAGTATGTGGTTATTTTCGATATGGTTTAGATAAATTTCTCATAAGATACCAGATAATGGTGATCCCATAACTAAACCATCGGGATGTGAAAAGAACTTGTTGAAAACAAAGTAGTTTTGGTTTAGAGTTATTTGTAGCAGATTCATTAATTAATTCATTTCTGGCTTTGGGAGTTAGAGTGGAGCTTTTTAAATTATTTTCAATAATACCTAAGGTTTCTTTGACAGGAATATTTGTGTAATAAATTCACAACATCAAAAGAGGCTAGTGTGTGATGTTGTTTTACTTCCATGTTTTGTATTTTGTTCTTTCGACAAATTCAAGGCTGTTTTTTAGGCTGTGACTACTGGTGAATTCATATGAAATTTCAAGATTTGGTCTAGTTTTTTGGACAGTTTGTAGGCTGGTGCCGATGTGAAATTTACTAAAGGTCATATAGGCATTAGGTTTGTGTACCTTTAGCAATCCTCTTAAAGAAGGAGCAGATGGATTCATTGTTTTCAGATATCTGATTTCCTCAGGGCTGTTAAGGTAGTTTCTAAATACCTAGTTATGTAGTTTACAGTGCTCCCAGAAAAATGTTTGCCATTTTTTAACATAGGATGTAACCTTTATTTTATGTTTTTTTAAATTTTTTTATTCATTGGTTTTAGTTTCACAGTTGAAACCGGAAGTCAAGGTTTCAATCAGTTGTCATTTAAAAGCATTGCAAAAACTTAATATCAGTTTTTCCATTTTTTAAATTTTTTAATATGAGTCTGAATTCATGAGAGTAGCAAAGCTTGTTGTAATGCTAATATTTTTCTGCTTTCCAAAATTGATTAAGCTGATAATTTTTGGTACACAAACACCAATTTTCCAACCACAGTATTGAAATTATTTTGTAAGTAGGTATGTTTTTTCTTGAGACTTGTGAGGACATTCCTAGGCATGAAATAAAACTGACTGACATTGTTTTCTTCCGTACTTTATCCCTATTAGAATAACCTTCGATCTAATATAGTGTGGTTTTAAATTACCTTATCAACTCCAGTTCAAATTTTAGTAAACTACTAAATGATAGTCCTGAAAAAAAAACTAAAAAAGTCTTGAAAAAGTGTGGAATTAGTCATGAATTTTGAAAGGGAAATAAACTAGACACCCTGCCAGTACTGTACCTTTATAATATAATAATTCTTATAATATAATATAAGAGACCATAGAATTGAGTGAGGAAATGACAGGATTTGTCTTGAAGACAATATTATGGAGCTACAAATCAAAATTATAGCAGAGAAGAGTAATGATATTGAGCTTTTGGTTGTTTGTGAACTATATTAAAAATATTATTATTACTAATTATAGCATAAAAATTTTAATTTACTACAAATAAAAATGTTACCCTATCTGAAATTTTACAAATGCAGGACAAATATGCAAGGTACAGATTGACCCATAGTGAGTATATCTAACATATATAGGTCACGCTAATTTTGACCATTAAAGTCTTTAAAAACTTCTTCCCTTCATTAAAGTAAAAATAATGGTATTACCAATGTATACAAAACCGAATAAGTAGGGACATCCTTATGGGGAAGTGAGAACGTCGCCCCCGAAACACAGATAGCACCACCAAGACGTAATTTTTAATCAAGGTTCATGATGCTGATTGGTTGAATGGATACAGATGGCTAGAATAATATTGCAGACGTTTGTTATTGTTTTGATTTTTTTGTAAAAAAATACACTCATTTTGACATTTAAGAGGTAAAGAGCGCTTCCTGTGACAATAAGGAGAAGTAATCCTAGCATCAGTGCTTAATTTTACTCTGGGTTTCGGGGGCAAAACTAAAATTTTTTAACATGGGATGTCGCTACTTATTCGGTTCTGTATACATTGGTATTACTTTTTGTTATTAAAAGTAAAAAATCCTATTCCTTTAAAATCTTATTTTTCGATCCAAATTACAAAACGAGTTTGCATGCTGTGGTAGGGCTTCGCCCCTGCTGGCTGCTGCTTGGTAAGTGTTAAGCTAGTGGTAATGTACCATAATGGTAATATAACCAGATATATAAATTTTTTTGTTGTATTTGTTACAGAAAAAAAGAGTCAGTTTTCTTGATCCTCCGGTGTCAGAAAGCTTGTTATTTAGCAAAGCAGGAACTGGGCAGATCCAAAGACCTGAGCAGAAACCTGGTAATTATACAAAACTATATATATTACAAAATCCTACAATGTACATTAATTGAAAAGATGTAAAGATTAAAAATAAATTTAAATGTTCTGTGTGCTTCACACGTCAAATAACAGACATCAATTTCATAGTCAAGAATAAGAATATCTTTATTACCATAAATACATTCTTTTAACAACCAGCGTAGCAGGTACAGTTAAAAGTTCTCAAGTTCTTACAAGGTGGGTCCAAGGGCACCCAGCTTTAATTTGGGTTGTGTTGAAAATAACATGTTATCTCTGTCACTGCCATGTAACTCCTTGAAACCAAGAGAGCAGATAGGAAGAGCTGTAGACAGTGCTGAAGACAATACCCTTGGACACGCCTGGTCAGAAATTTTACTGGAGTTGATAATTGATATTTGACCCATTTCCATGTATGGAACATTTATTACATCTTAAAAAGCTTTTTAATGTTCCCTTTTGAATGGTATTTAGTTTAACTTTGCTTGATTAAAACCTATTTTACTATGTTAACAAGAAAGTGCATGCGTCGTTTAGAATTAGCCTGTATTAATAATTTTTAAGAGATTGACATTAAATCTACAACTTATTAAAATATTTTCTTATTTTGTTTAAATGTTTTGTAGTTTCATTATTTATTTATTATTATTATTTTTTGTTTTTGTCAAAGCTCCAACTCAATGTTGTTGTTCTACTCCAAAAAGCCAAAGAAAAAGAATCTGATGAAACTACATAACGTACGACACTTGTTACTGTTTAAAAAACCTGTGACAAATATTTGTAGTAGCCAGTACATTTTAACATTAAGACTGTGTAGGGAGGTTCTTCTCCCCACTCAAGCAATGCTCCAGTCTCCCAAACCGCAGGCCAAGGTCTCTTCCCAACTCAATCACTGCTCCAGTCCCGCCACTGAGCGTGTGCTGTTGTTGCCAACAGATGTGGAGGTGGAGAGTGAGGAGGTGCCAGCGCAGGGGTCAGTGGGTGTGGAGCTGCCACCAGAGACGTCCCAACCGCAGGCCAAGGTCTCTTCCCAACTCAATCACTGCTCCAGTCCCGCCACTGAGCGTATGCTGTTGTTGCCAACAGATGTGGAGGTGGAGAGTGAGGAGGTGCCAGCGCAGGGGTCAGTGGGTGTGGAGCTGCCACCAGAGACGTCCCAACCGCAGGCCAAGGTCTCTTCCCAACTCAATCACTGCTCCAGTCCCGCCACTGAGCGTATGCTGTTGTTGCCAACAGATGTGGAGGTGGAGAGTGAGGAGGTGCCAGCGCAGGGGTCAGTGGGTGTGGAGCTGCCACCAGAGACGTCCCAACCGCAGGCCAAGGTCTCTTCCCTACTCAATCACTGCTCCAGTCCCGCCACTGAGCGTATGCTGTTGTTGCCAACAGATGTGGAGGTGGAGAGTGAGGAGGTGCCAGCGCAGGGGTCAGTGGGTGTGTAGCTGCCACCAGAGACGTCCCAACCGCAGGCCAAGGTCTCTTCCCTACTCAATCACTGCTCCAGTCCCGCCACTGAGCGTATGCTGTTGTTGCCAACAGATGTGGAGGTGGAGAGTGAGGAGGTGCCAGCGCAGGGGTCAGTGGGTGTGGAGCTGCCACCAGAGACGTCCCAACCGCAGGCCAAGGTCTCTTCCCTACTCAATCACTGCTCCAGTCCCGCCACTGAGCGTGTGCTGTTGTTGCCAACAGATGTGGAGGTGGAGAGTGAGGAGGTGCCAGCGCAGCGGTCAGTGGGTGTGGAGCTGCCACCAGAGACGTCCCAACCGCAGGCCAAGGTCTCTTCCCTACTCAATCACTGCTCCAGTCCCGCCACTGAGCGTGTGCTTTTGTTGCCAACAGATGTGGAGGTTGAGAGTGAGGAGGTGCCATCGCAGGGGTCAGTGGGTGTGGAGCTGCCACCAGAGACGGCCCAACCGCAGGCCAAGGTCTCTTCTCTACTCAATCACTGCTCCAGTCCCGCCACTGAGCGTGTGCTGTTGTTGCCAAAAGAAGTGGAGGTGGAGAGTGAGGAGGTGCCATCGCAGGGGTTAGTGGGTGTGGAGCTGCCACCAGAGACGGCCCAACCGCAGGCCAAGGTCTCTTCTCTGCTCAATCACTGCTCCAGTCCCGCCACTGAGCGTGTGCTTTTGTTGCCAACAGATGTGGAGGTTGAGAGTGAGGAGGTGCCATCGCAGGGGTCAGTGGGTGTGGAGCTGCCACGAGACGTCCCAACCGCAGGCCAAGGTCTCTTCTCTACTCAATCACTGCTCCAGTCCCGCCACTGAGCGTGTGCTGTTGTTGCCAACAGATGTGGAGGTGGAGAGTGAGGAGGTGCCATCGCAGGGGTCAGTGGGTGTGGAGCTGCCACCAGAGACGGCCCAACCGCAGGCCAAGGTCTCTTCCCAAGTCAATCACTGCTCCAGTCCCACCACTGAGCGTGTGTTGTTGTTGCCAACAGATGTGGAGGTGGAGAGTGAGGAGGTGCCATCGCAGGGGTCAGTGGGTGTGGAGCTGCCATCAGAGACGCCCCAACTGCAGGCGAAGGTCTTCTCCCCACTCAAACAGTGCTCCAGCCCCATAACTGACATCCTAGAGAGAATCGTCAACATTCAATGGTATGTTTTCTTCACCTTAAATATTTACATGGGTGTCTAGTAGTCTTGAAAATCGGGAATTAGTATTGAATTTTACAATAGTCTTGAAAAGTCGGGAATTATTCTTGAAATTTATAAAAAAAATTTATTCAGGAGACGAACGCGATAAGAAGCACGTGACTATCGACCGGAGACACTCGTGACCATCAATCAATCAATCAAACATTCTTTATTCAAATAATGCACATAGTACATCGAATAGAGTCACTTAAATAAATTAAATTATAAAGGGCCTAATACAGATCCCCATAAATGTATCCTGCATGAAAAGCTATACATAATTTTTTTATAAATTGCAGGGAGAACAAATAAAATTAACAATCAGAAAAAATACAACTAAAACTAGATAGAAAAATTATTAAAATATACAAACAAACTGCAATTCTTAATACAAATTAAAGTGATTCTTAATACATAAATATTATCCAGAGGAGGCATTGTTTGTTTCCCAAAATTCATCTATAGAATGTAGAGACAATTGAATGAGGTAATTTTTTAATTGTTTTTTGAATTTTGTCATCTCACTTTCATTGAAAATGTCCTGAGGTAAATGAAATAAAAATTTTTGCCCATGAAGCGAGTTTTCTTCTCATAAAATTTCAGTCTATGAGACTCCACCCTCCGATTTAATCTTGTGTCATATTGGTGACCATTGTTAGCTGAAATTTGATTTGGATGATATTGTTTTACATACATTATTGTTTCAAAAATATACAGTCCATAGACAGTTAGTATACCGAAATCTGAAAATACTGTTTGACCGAGTCAGTTCTTTTTAATTTAAAAATAATCCTTAAAGCTTTTTTCTGAAGTAATAAAACTCTATCCAAATTCTTCTTTGTTGTTGCTCCATAAATACTTATACCATAAGCAAGAGGTGAATGGATTAGTGAAAAATAAATTGTTTTTAAAGTATTAATATTTGAAACTTTAGCCATTTGGCGCAACGCAAAAAGTCCTGATGATATCTTTTTACATACATGATCAATGTGGGTCATTCCAAGCTAGATTTTCATCAATTATTAGTCCAAGAAACTTAGTTTTTTCTACCTGATCTAATCTATCATTGTCTAACAAAATATCAGGGGTAATTTTTGACCTAGTTTGTTTTGTGTAAAAAGAAACAAAGTTAGATTTTTTTGAATTTAGAAATAGATTTTTGTTTTGCAAAAAGTCTTTGACAACCGAAAGATTTGTAAAAGATGAGATTTCATTTCTTCATTTGTTTTGCCAGAAATTGTGATATTTGTGTCATCTGCGTAAAGACACACGGAGGAGCTTCCATGAAACATCTCATGCAGGCCTCCAAGATAACACAAGAACAGGAGGGGTCCCAGAATAGATCCCTGGGGCACTCCATGCCGTATTGTCTGCAATTCTGAGTTGAATTTTCTGGTGTACTGATATCTCTGAAATGAATTTATGGATGTGTTCTGTATTTCAACATATTGTCTCCTATTACTTAAGTAAGATTTAAACCAAGATAACTCTTTATCTTTGATATTCAAATTTTGTAAACATTTAATCAATTTATAATGTGACACACTGTCAAAAGCTTTTGTGAGGTCTAAAAATATGCCAATTATTTTTTCACCCTTATCCACTGAATTTATTATTGATTCAATAAAATTCACTCTTGCAGTTATAGTTGATTTACCTAATCTGAATCCATGTTGTTGTTTGTCTAATAGTTTATGTGTTTCTAGATAATTTAACAATTGAATAAATACTACTTTTTCAAAAATTTTTGAAAAAATGGGGAGTAATGATATTGGCCGGTAGCAGGTGGGATCTGTTAAATTTCCTTTTTTGAAAATTGGTATAACTTTAGATATTTTTAGTTTATCCGGGAAAACCCCAGATATGAGGGAAGAGTTAATTATATGTGTGAGTGGTTTTAAAATCAAATGAAGAGATTGTTTAACAACAGTAATAGAAATATCATCCACCCCAGTAGAAAACTTATTTTCAAAGGACAATATGATTTCCTTTACTTCAGTTTCACTTACTTGATTAAACCTAAATTTTGATCCTATATTAAGGGGCTTGTCACTGACAGAACTGTTTGTGATATGTGGTTGAATTTGGTTTTGTATCACCAGATCATCAACTGCTGCAATAAAAAGATTGTTGAAAATATTACTCACTTCACTGAGATCTGTGATAATAGTACCATTTGAAATTATTTCCAAATTTTTAACATCAAACGGAGATTCTCGCGATCGCCGATTAAAAGGCTCGCAACCATCGATGAAGAAGCTCGCGACTGTTGACCGGAGACTCTCACAACCGCCGACTGGACATGGGCGGATTTAGGTCAAAGTTTTTGGGGGTGCCCGCTACCCTAAAGTATGAGTCGTTGTATGCTCATCCAAACACCAAAATCATATTTAAATGGCAGGTTTCAAGGCCTATCCCAAGTAGGCCCTAGCTGTTTAAGTACTTGTCTGTTATACATAAGCCAGTTACTTTTTTATGTTATCTTGAACTGGGATCTTTAACACACATAAATTAAAAGAAAAGTATTTACTGAGTATTGTGTAAAAATTTCACATTTCTAAGTTTTACGGTTTTTGACTTCTGCTTCCTTAAACTCAGTCATGTCACCGATGATCGCGGCGAATGCATCTCCGCACGCGGCCGCGACACCGTGGGGCCTGATGTAGGCCTAATCAGCCAAGTTTACAGCGGAGCGCGCTGTTATTTGTTCTGTTATTAATATACAGTAAAGGTCAGAAATACTTTTATTGACTCAAAACAAACCTCACGGTAGCTATAAGTCATACGAAAGACCGGATGACAGCAAGACAGCTATAACCTAAGTAGCACAGCGCGCAGCGTCGCGGTCTCGGGAGGAGATGCGTTCGCCACTATCATCGGTGACTTTAAGCAACCATACCTCAAAAATTGTAAAACTTAGAAACATTACATTTTCACACAATGTTCAGTAAATATTCTTCTTTCAATGTATGTGGTTTTTTTAAGACCTCGGCAATTAAAAATAACCTAAAAAGAAATAGTGTCTTATGTATAACAAAACAAGTACCGCTGTCCAATTTATTATTACAAAAATAAACCCCAAAAATTTTGCTATAGCTCAAATCAATTGAGAAAACTGTGTATCTAATTTCGAATTTAGGTATGAAAATCACTCTAGAATGTTGATTTTTAACCATTACTAGAAAAGCGTTTAAAGAATTTTTAAAGAGTATTTTCCATTTTAATGAAGATCGTTTGTTAACCTATATTTTTTAACCTTCCAGTTAATTTGATTTGTATGATTAATTTCCGTACAAAGAACCAAGGAATACAAAAATGGTCATAACAAATTAAATTAATAGAAACATTATTTTATTGCTAAGGTACTGTACAAACTTAAACAAGAAAAAGGGTATATCAAAATATTGTTTTGTTTGTGAGTTTATAGTGATTACTGTATAAAGAGTCGTTTTATTTTTCATAGTTATTAATGTTTCTTTACCAAAAAGGTTTATTTTATATTCGTCGACTTTTCGAAAGATGCAACTCTACAAGTAACTAAATAAGTAAAAATAAGCTTTAATAACTATTAAAATAAAAAGTACTACACACTGCACTAACTAATAACCAAACCGTATACTGGCCACTGAGCAACGATGCTACCGTCCTGTAGAGTGAAAAAAATTATATCGCAGATGTGCATCATATTCCGAGGCATTAAGTCACCAGAGGTAAAGGTCGAGAGGGGGGAGGGAGAGAGAGAGTCTCAGAGCAGGGTCGGTACACGCCTTTGCCTGAAACCGTGCAGTGTAGTTGACGAGAAACGTCGCGCGTCGTGGCGTTTCACACGCACGACCGCATTATGTTCAAAATATGCGTAGTTTCATATACAAAATAGTATAGTTTAATTGGCTTTTTAAATAGTTGATTCGATTACGCGACTTGACTGCTTACGTCTTACTTGTTAAAAATGTTTACTGTCAAAAAACTTTTTTGATCCAATACACAAACATTATTACAAAAATATCAAGAAATTTTAAAAAGTCATAAAAAATCAGGGGGTGCCAGGCACCCCCTGGCACCCCCGTAAATCCGCCCATGCGACTGGAGATTCTCGGGATTGCCGATGAAGATGCTTGCGATTGCCGACCGGAAACACTTGTGATCGGTGACCGGAGATTTTCGCGATTGCCGATGAAAATGCTCGCGACTGCCAACCGGGGATGTACTCGTGACTGCTGACCAGAGGCACTCGTGACCGCTTACCTGAGATCCTTGCAATCGCCGATGAAGATGCTTGTGACTGCTGACCAGAAACACTGGTGACCGCCGACCGGAGATTCTCGCGATTGCCGATGAAGACGCTCGCGACCGCCAATGAAAACGCTTGCGACTGCCGACCTTAGATTCTCAAAGTTTTTTCTTAAAGTAAATAAAAACATTTTAACAGTGGTCTCATGGGTTGCCATCGAGGCAAATAAATAACAAATAGTAAACAAAAATAAAAGCCAATAATTTTTTTTAAACAGCTGTCAAAAAGTGTTGCAGTAGGTGTATAATATGTTGAAAAGAACAGACCACATTGAATCTTTTAAAAACCTTTTGAAGCACATATGTTTAGTGTCAATACTGTAATAACGGATTAATAGTAGTTGAGCTATCAAAACGGTCAATACAAAAATAAAATAAAAAATGCAATGGTTTTTTTTTTTATAATATTATTTTTTTGCAGGATACAGTAGTTAGTTTGAAGAAAATGAATTTTGCTTACATTGGTCTACAAGTTTAAAGAAAACAAGGAGGATAAGTTTTTTTTATTATTAACATAAACGAAATTTTCTATGTAAAAATTTATTATCATTTTACTTTTAATTTTGAATAAACTACATACTCTACACACAGATGTAAACTCTGATTGTGACAAATGACGGAACACATCTAGTAAATAAAATTGTTTAACAAACTTATACATTATTCTAATTCCAATCCTTTTAATTAAGTAGTTGCAGAATTAATATTTCTTCTTCTTAACAAGTAAGGATTTTATAGGTTCATTTTAATAGTCTGGTTTTTGACAAAATAAATATGTAAGTGCCAACTATATAAACGTAAAAAATTATTTTGAAAGATTGATTAGCCTCCGGATTACTGTTCAATACTTAAAGTGGTGTAAATACCTGCATTTAAGTAATCCAAAAGTTGCAAAAATGGCAACTAGTTTCGACCCTTCATTACGGGGTCATCTTCAGGCCGTACAAGGATAAAACTGCTCTTCATATGAAGGTTGTCGAATAATTTAAAACTCACACATACACACACGAACACGACACGAACAACGGACATTAAAAACACTGAAAAACATTGAGGACGCCGGGTTACGTCGCCGCTTCCGTCCTCAATGTTTTTCAGTGTTTTTAATGTCCGTTGTTCGTGTCGTGTTCGTGTGTGTATGTGTGAAGTTTTAAATTATTCGACAACCTTCATATGAAGAGCAGTTTTAATCCTTGTACGGCCTGAAGATGACCCCGTAATGAAGGGTCGAAACTAGTTGCCCATTTTTGCAACTTTTGGATTACTTAAATGCAGGTATTTACACCACTTTAAGTAAAAAATTAATATGTTAAGCAATGTGATAGTCTTGAAAAAACTTTAAAAATCTGGAATTAGTCTTGAATTTGAAATGGAAATAAACTAGACACCCTGATTTATGCAAGGCACATGGGTTCATCAAAGTTATTATAAAGCTTATACTTATAAACAATATTATTTAAACTTAAAATTAGATTAATTTTATTTAAATTAGAAGAATTCATTCAATTCACAAAATGACTGTTTATAAAAATTTATGTGTTTTCTGTTTTTTGTCGAGTAGCCGTAATCGATGTGTGATTGAAAGAGGACAAAGTGTACATGCGTGCCTTTTGCAAATAAAATATAATGAGCCTCTTAGGTTTGGTAAAGCAAAAATACTGGAGCAAAATGTTTTTTCAAGCTCAAAAATATGTGGAAGCCTATTTTGTTTTTTATCTTTTTTTTTGGCGATTCTGATTTAGGCTTATGTGAGTCTGAGGTCTTAAATTTGGTTGTCTTCATGTAAGCGTTTCTTTAAGCCATGGTTAACTTTTTGGGTAGCTGAGTGGTTTTATAGCTCGCATTCCAATCCGAGGTTGCTGGTTTGAACCTAAGAAAGGTCGGTGATCTTTTGAAAGTTCAAAACTGTACCCAGCTGCCTATGGCCATTAGGCTATTTATTAATGAACCTAACAAATGAATCAGCTTTGTTAGTAACATGTTGTCACATGTAACATGTTGTCATTGTCAGTATCAAAGCTACATCTCATCTGATTCAGCACACTCATCTTTCAGCCATTTTCGCCTTATAATACATTCCGAGTGTGTCGAGTCTTAAGCAAAGTATGAAATGGGCTGCAAACATCTTCTGGTTATGAGTGAGATTACCGTTATGTAAAAAGAAATTCAGCTAAAAAATTTTTTACAGCTTATTTCAGGAAATATTTTTTTTTTCAGGTTGCCACAACTGCAGGCCCAGCTGGAGAGGTTAGGAGTGACCACTGTCGGCCAACTCAGCTGTCTATCGCATGAGACTGTGGAGCGGCTGCCGTTCATCCCTCCCAAACAGGAACGGCTGCGCAAAATTCTGCAGGTATATTTTTTTAGATGTAATAGTATATTTCGTCACAAGGGCCGAAAGTGGCGTTTTGCCGGCCCGAGATCGTGTCTCAAGTTCGAGACGAAGTCGAGAACTTGAAACGATCAAGGGTTGGCAAAACGCTTTCGGCCCGAGTTATGAACGATATTTTTCATCACACTACACAATTCAATAAATTCTAAACAAGTGAAAAATTACTTTTTCGTTCATAACAAACAAAACATAACCTCAACTTCAACTAACCTAGCGAGATGTACTGCTTGAGTTTCTGGTTGCTAGGCAACCACTTCACATCACCTAAGGCCACCAAAACTAATACTCTAACGGTAAGTGACTACAGCTGATTCCAATGGAAAGCACTATTTTCCATCTACGTCATACATATTTAACAGTTGCTATCAGCTGAACTACTAACTACGTCACTGATTTGTTATTTGTTGTTGTTGTTGTTAAATACCTTCTAATATTCTAGATTTATCTGCTACCGTTTCCATTACCGCCCTAGGCCGGAAAATTTTGCCGGCCTAGGCCGACAAAACAGATGTTTCGTTGGTAGAAGTGAGGGTCGAAAACAGGTGATATCGATGTAGTGTGATGAAAAATTTGTTTTTTATCTAACATTACATTACACAATAAAAGCTTTCACTGTATATAAATTCAATACAATAATACAACCGGGGAAACCGGAAATCGGTAATTTATCAACCTGAGAATCCCGGCGTAGTACCATGAAAATCTGTCTTTTTTTAAATATACAAGATAAATTGTTATTTTATAATGATGTGTCGAAGCCAATCTCAATTCTCTAATTCACTGAATCGTGACCTAAGATTAGATTCGAGAATCGATCGAAACAGAATCGACATAAGTATCCAAAAGATTGGATCAGGAGATCCCCAGCACAGGAATTTTGTATTATAATGTAGTCAGAGCAGAACCAGAACCTGACTTTAAAAATGGTCATCCAAAAATTTTTATAAAAAAGTCAGTAAATTTGTAGGCTATTCTTATAGAAAATAGATTGATCTTAAATAAATTATTATAAGAAAATAATAATATGTCGTGTTCGAGGGCTATTCTCAGTAAACTGATGAAATGACAGGAGGTAGATAAAAGTAGTTCTTTTATAAGAAGTCCAAACAGCATTTTTAAAAGGATTTAGATAATGTTTGATTGGTATAAAAAAAGTATGTTAAATTTAACAACTTAAAGCATTTGAAATGTATGCAAAATAATTATTGTATGACAATTATGAAGACTCTATCAAAAAACTTGGTAGTCTTTTCTGTAATCTGTCTATACACAGTCATAATACATGTAAACCTGTAAATAACCTATATATATACTGAGCTATATGTTTAACTCAGTGTGTCCTGAGTGGTCCTAGAAATAATTGATGTCAAACTACAAGTGGTTATAGAATCAAACAAGGCCTTAAAACGGGACTCTACTGTTTATGATGTTCAAAAATAGTAGCAACAAAAAAATTTGACCGTTTACAAACTGGAAAATTTGCAATGTCAACCAACAGGATAGTAAGTTGGATATTACGGCAACTTTTGGTGATAGCACTGTGTATGATAAGCATAAAAATACTCAAAAATGTTTGTGTCCGAAAAAATTGAATTTTTTTGTTTTTAGGCTTCACATATGGTAAATCTATTGATTATCCTGTTATTTCCTTCAAAATATAAACTGCTTGTTGTTTATTTCCAGAACTATTATAATGAGATAAATGAGAAGCCCGTTGTCACAAAAACCAACATGTTCCGAGCCAAACAAAGAAGCTCAGCTTTCACCAGGTAAAACCCAGACCTATAATAGTATTTGGTTAATAAATATTTATTTTCAGATGGTTTTGTTTCCATATTGTTTGATTGAAGAAATAGCATTTATTGCAGAAATTATCAACTCTATGTGTATATTTTAATGAGACTTTTGCATCAAACATCAATACTTTATAGTCTTATTTATTATTATTTAGTATTATTATTATTTCAATTGTTTCCTGTTGGATTCTTTTGATAAATTCAACAACCCTTTTAAAAAATTTACTCTACCCTATACTATGGTTCAAGGAGTGTCTGTGGCAATGAATTTTCCACGATCTCTAAATCCATCGAGTAGATTTTGCTGAAACTGTTCATTTAAGTGTGTTTTGGCCAGGAAATAAGTTCAGAAACAGGCTAACCCTATAAAAATTCACTTTGGTCCAAAATTAAGTTTTAAATTTGTAAATTTTAACATTGGTCTAATTGGTTACCATTTTGGTCGCAAAACAACAACGGAAGGTAAACAAAAATAAAAGAACACTACTTTTAAGCATTCTTCATGAGACAGCTATTAACTGTTAAGAGGTATAGTTGGTTGTTGGTGTAAACTCCAAGCCTGATTAACATGATACTATAACAAAAGTGAATTAAAAACCAATGAGCATTGCTGGGTCAACCCGCTACTTACTGTTAAAATTAAGTTATCAAGTGATTTTAGGAAATCACCTATTTTTATGAATGAATTGAAAATAAAATAACATTTTAAGGCAATTTTCTGTTTTAACATTTTATGTTTTACCCAGCCGTTTCAGGAAAAATTGATGTCAAAGATTTCCTCATGTAATCCTGTAACTTGAGCTTTCATTGTCTCTTAAACGGTTTTGTTTTTGAAAAAAAAAGAAAAAAAGTCTTAAAATTTTGGGTGTTTTCTGAGAAATTTTTAAGTTATCCGCCAAATTAGAAATTGGCAACAATATAAAAAAATTTAATTACTTTTTTCATACCAAAATTTGGTGAATTCCCCCATTTAAATTCCTTTAAATAAATTCCCCCAAAATGTTTTTATAACTTTCATTTTTTGATATGCCAATGAGGACACAGGTAAGTTGTTACCCTGTGAATGATAATTAAGGTGTACATCAGTTAAATTCAGGGGATTAAAACGGTCATGGTAAACTTTTTCAGTTCAAGACAAGGCTGAAGTGCTTAATGACTCACCTGAAAAGGTTGTTGAAGACTGCCAACCACCAGAGGCAGAAGCTTCACAAAGTGGCACCCCAGAAGCATCGGATCAAGATATCTCTTTAATTGCTGAAAAAATTAGTAAAGAAATAGAGAGATATCCTGAACTTGTTAGGAAACTTGGTAATACTTTACCTGTAGACATTATTCTGCAAATGTTAGGTTTTGCAATTAGCAAATAAAAACAGAAAATGACAAGAGCTAACATAGCTTGCCAATCATAACCAACACTGCCCAGGTTATTGTCTAGTTGACTTATGTACATAGGAATGTATAGGCTGTTAGGCTCTAACAAGGCCTACAATTTGTAAAATAATTTCATGGTACTTTTAGATGATTTTATACAGGCATATAAACTGACTGTTGTTAAACTCTTTCAAACTATTTGTATTTTTCTCTTAAATTTTACAAAATTCCCTAGTACAACTTTATACAATATTATTAAAGTTTTGTCAGATAACTTATTTATTAAAAAAAAACTATTTTCTGAACAAATTTTAAAATCTTTAATCATGTTCTGTGAGGCTGCCATTTTATTCATTTATGTTTTATTAGTTATAGACTTATTTAAACTTTCTTAATTTTGGAAGAATGAATAAACTTCTTTTTAAAAAACGCAAGTTGTAATTCAATTACAGGGTGTCTACTGATACTGGAATTACTGGAAATACTGGAATTATACTGGAATTTTATTTCCATACTGGAAATACTGGAATTATACTGGAATTTCAAAATAGATACTGGAATAATTAAATTATATTAAAATCTGAATTTTTTTATCCATAAAATATAGATTTTGTCATTTGATCCGTACATTTTGATCTAAAAATGTTTCACCTGTTATTATTGTTGTTAAAGTATGTTTGCAAACCAAAATCAGAAAACTTGTAGTTCTGTTCAAATAATTAACTAGGCAATTAAGAAATCTAAACATTTGTGTAAAGATTAAGCCTAGAAATAAGTCTCTATAAATTAATAGTCAAGCATGTTTATTCTCTTATTTTTTTCTCAGCTTTTGTGTATCGTTAGAGAAATCTGCTCATACTGTTAGAAAGATTCATCTTGTAGATGAACAGAATGCCATTATAATTCACATCAGCCTCCAGAGGTACGCCCTAGAAGCTTTCAAATTTTCAATGTTAATCTTATGGAAGAAGGGTAATTTATTAAATAAATTAGAGTCAAAATCAAGTGATTTTATGGTAGAATTTTGACTAGTGGCGATCTTTTAATACAAAGATCCATGTTAAATTTGTTTACATGTATAAAATTTTGTTATTGTTACTCCATATTCAGGTTAATAGTTTGCGAGTGATACTGGAATTTTTTGAAAAAATGTACTCGAAATACTGGAAATATACTGGAATTCCAAAATCAGATATCAGTAGACACCCTGAATTAGTTTCCCTGTCTGATTTCTCTCTTTTGGCAAATTTGCCCCCTAAAGTATAGGAAATACACAATAACAACGGTAGTAGTCACAGTAAAACCCAAGTCCGGGTTCATGATAATTTCTTGTTTTGAAGTCCCTAGAAGCCAAAAACACTGTTCAAATTCATATGCCATATACTCTAAAATGAGGAACGTATACACTGTACTCTAATACGAGTAAGGTATTTTGTATGTTTACACACGGATCTCAAAAATGGCTTGAACGGTTTTCTTCGAGTTTGCAAATAACATGGTGCTGGGATAAAAATAATATGTATTATTTTACTGTATTATGTATTAAAATAATATGTACCTCGATTCTAGGAAAAATCTTATTTCGTTGTAATAATTGAATTGTAATTCTAAACATTTAAAATTGGTCTTATGGAGTATAAAATTTTAACAAAATAGTTGATGTAAACAGCTAACTAAGCAAATGTCGAAGAACAAACCACGTGCTCCAGTATAAACAATTGTGTTTTTTAATTGTTGACACAAACTGAATTACTGAATGAAACTAATAATAATAATAATCGGTTATTAAATAGTGCTTTATATTGTTGATTATGACTTTTTAATTGTGAATCAAAGTAAAGTAAAATGATAAAACAACCAAGCAATTTGTAAAATTGTAATTAAATTAAAAAAAAAAAAGAATTGGAAACACCGATGAAATATGCTGTTAACCGTGGAGGCAAAATCCACGTGTTACAGTTTCAACTAACTCATACCAGAGTGCAACGCCCTTAGTCCTACATTGAAACATCCTGAAAGGCAAGTTAGCGAAGCGAACGAGCTTGTCTTGAAAGAAAAAAACCTTATGGGCTTGGCATTTTAGCATATAGTCTGTAACTGATATTACTATGACTATAAATTATTGTTTAAGTTTACCGAGGCAATGGTCTGCCCCGACAGACTTTATACTATTCGTCTAGCCCGCATTTTGCACTTCTCTATTCCACCATGGCTAGAGTGAAAATTCTCTTTAAAACTTGTTGTCTTAAAATCTTTGGGACAATAACCTAGTAGTTCAACATAACAAACCCTTCTTCCTCACTATTTTGCTCCTTTAAATTCCAATATTTTACAACAAAAGGTGGCAGTTTTCTCTTTTGCTCTTGTCACCTTGGCATGCAATATTGTTAAAGTTGTTTTTATTCATAATCATCATCAGTTTATTGGTACTAATGATGTTTTTCTGGGGTTATTTCAATCGGTTGCGCAAGGCAGTGAACTAGTATGTCTAGTTCGTCTACACCACCAGTAGTGTTTAAAGCAGCCCTTGAAAACCTATCAGCAATCAGCTGATCTCTTCATTGCATTTATACAATGTTAAGGTTATATTTCAGTCAACAGCTAGGGCACTTTCACACTTAACGACACCACACTGTTAAGTTTTACCATTTTCACATTTGACATACAACACTGACACGTCGATGACACAATATTTCTAAGCCGTCAAGAAGAGCTGCCATTTGCCAAACTCAGGAATGCCCTCAGCCCCTTGGCGCGGTGGCTAGGTACATGACCCCTTGTTTAAGTCATGTGTTTACTTGCCGGTGGCATTTTCACCACCAAACTCCTAACTTTTTGTCCAGTAAAAAAGGCCTTTTGGAACTGGTTCAGCAGTGATGTATTTGTATAGGGCTTGTATGATATTTATTTATGGAGACACCGACACTTAATCTTGGGTTTTTCATATGTCCCGGTTTTTCGCTTTTGTCCCGGTGCCGTGATTGGTTTTGCTTTTGTCTCGGTTTTTTGTAAAAATGAAAAAAATTGCCTTTAAATAAAATCTAAATATAAAAAAATCATGTTAGTTACTCGATTTAAAACTCAAGAACGGTTGAACCGATTTGGCTGAAAATTGGTGGGGAGGTAGCTTAGAACCAGGAAGAACATGTAGGATACTTTACCCAGATTTGTAAGGGTCAAACTTTCCCCTTACAAGAAATTTTTTTATTTTTTTCGTTATGGAATGATTTATTTATTTTAACAAAAATGAGTTAATTTATTTTATTTTATTTATACACCTGAGAGTTATTTTGTTTGAATGATTTGTTAAATACAGGTGAATTGTTGGGTAAAGCATTGTTTTGTTATTTATTAAAACACCCCGATTAAGTTAGTAAATTATAAAGTTCTAAGAAGCAATGATTTAGTTAAAAGAGAATTAATTTAGTTACCGTATTTTAAAGTGACGGTCAGAGTAGATATTTATGTTGGGGAAACCCGTTATATTGACTGATAAGGCCGGCAGCGGCCGGGCCGGGAGAACAATAGGCGGTTGGGTCGTGCGGCAAGCGGCGAGCCTGTCGCGGCCCGCTGTGCCAGCAGCTACCCCTACGCCGCCCCTACGCCCCTCCCTGCTACCGTGGGTTATAAAAGCGGGGCATCGAGGGAGGCAGGCAGTGTATGTCCCGAGAGCGAGACGAGCGGAAATCTGGAGGTAAGTGGGCTTGAAGGAATACTTCGTAGGTGATAATAGAATAAGGATAATAGTAAGGCTCCGCCAAGCGTGAGTAGTGTTGATTTGTGACTCCTAGGCCAAAATAATATTAAGGCCAAGGTAAGTCTCCGAAGGTGTGGACGTATAATCCACAGCCTGATAGGTAACACGAAGGCTCCGCCAAGCGATATAACTTGGGCGTGAGTAGTGTTGAATTGTGACTCCTGGGTCAAAGTAATATTAAGGCCAAGGTAAGTCTCAGAAGGTTTGGACGTGTATTCCGCAACCTGATAGTTAACAGTAAGGCTCCGCCAAGCGATATAACTTGGGCGTGAGTAGTGTTGAAGTGTGAGTCCTGGGTCAAAGTAATATTAAGGCCAAGGTAAGTCTCAGAAGGTGTGGACGTGTATTCCGCAACCTGATAGTTAACAGTAAGGCTCCGCCAAGCGATATAACTTGGGCGTGAGTAGTGTTGAATTGTGAGTCCTGGGTCAAAGTAATATTAAGGCCAAGGTAAGTCTCAGAAGGTGTGGACGTGTATTCCGCAACCTGATAGTTAACAGTAAGGCTCCGCCAAGCAATATAACTTGGGCGTGAGTAGTGTTGAATTGTGACTCCTGGGTCAAAGTAATATTAAGGCCAAGGTAAGTCTCCGAAGGTGTGGACGTATAATCCACAGCCTGATAGGTAACACGAAGGCTCCGCCAAGCGATATAACTTGGGCGTGAGTAGTGTTGAATTGTGACTCCTGGGTCAAAGTAATATTAAGGCCAAGGTAAGTCTCAGAAGGTGTGGACGTGTATTCCGCAACCTGATAGTTAACAGTAAGGCTCCGCCAAGCGATATAACTTGGGCGTGAGTAGTGTTGAATTGTGACTCCTAGGTCAAAGTAATATTAAGGCTAAGGTAAGTCTCTGAAGGTGTGGACGTGTATTCCACAACCTGAACGGTAAGTCTCCGCCTAGCGATATAACTTGGGCGTGAGTAGTGTGGAAATACACCTTCTAGGACAAAGTAATATTAAGGGCCAAGGTAAGTCTCCGAGGGTGTGGACGACTGGACGTATACTCCGCAACCCAACAGAAAATAGTAAGTACCCGCCGAGTGGTATAGCTCAATCGGGACTTGTAGGGATTTTGGGACACGAGAGCCACGGAGCCCACGAGGGCAAGGCACTACGTAAGTATACCTGTGAAGGAACATCTCGCTTGAAAGTTGCAGAGAGCGTCCGTTGGGGAATAAACGAGACCGCGAGTACCCAAATTTTGAGCCACGGGGCTACAACCAAAATTTGTCCTCTTGAGGCGGGCGATGATGAATCCATGAGACGTTGGTCTATTACACGGACTGAGCCTTAGCCTCAATACGAAGTAGACGATAGTAGGTAATAGGTCCGGACACTCACTATTGACCCCTGGAATTAAACCCGGCATTCAAACTATTCAGGGTAAAATAAAGTTTTTTTTATTAAATTCGATATTTTTTTGCACGAATAAAATATCGTCTCACATTTATGGCGCTCCGAACAGGGACCGTGAGTGCTTAGTCACCGCGGTTATTAAGTTAAAGTCTAAGACTTTGAGTAAAAGTTTTAGTAAAAAGAAATAATTAAGTTTCATGATGGATTTTTATATCCTCAGAGCTTAGCGTGTAATATTACGCATTCTCGGCTTCAATTTACTATTTATGAGAGTTGGATCAGACGATGGTGGGTCTAGTGAAAAACTAAAGAACAAAAGGACATGGAAACCCTTAGTACACTCGGAACCCAATGTGACAGAGCAGTCTAAGGAGTCCGCCCAGGTTAGTGCAACAGGTGCCACAATTAAAGGGCCTCCCACGACCGAGACCTGCAACAGTGACCAAACACCCTCTCAGGATACTCGTGTTAGCTGGGTGTACAAACTAAGCAAGGCTCAACTTCAAGACGAACTTTCGAAACACGGGCTACCTGCCAAGGGGAACTCCGAGTTATTAAGGAGCGAGTTGGTTCAAGCCGTCAGAGACGGGATTGTTAAGAGTCCATTCACAGAACAAGCCCCTCCGATCAATCAGGATCAAAGAACTCCTGATGTTGAGAACCAAAACATAAGAGAAATCTTGGGACTTCCGTCAACTGCAAGTTTTGCTGAGGTGAGGAGAGTTTTCACAGCGTTATCTTGGGGAAAAGCTGAGGCACCAAAGAGAATGTTAGATATTATAATCCCTCTAGTCATGTCGCTTTGGGCCCGACTACAACCTGGTCGGTGAACAAACCTTTGAGCTTGCCGCTCAAACAATCACGATGGTCAGGTTCGGCACCTGTGAAGCCGGAGTTTAACGAGACAGCGGCACTGTGCAACATTGTCCGTAAATGGAATCTCCGCTTTGATGGAAGACGTGACTCAGATGCGATTTCCTTTATAGAAAGACTCCACGAATTAGTGGAAGCCTACGAAATACCAAATGAAGACATAATCAAAGCCCTACCGGAGCTATTGAAAGATAATGCCCTGTTATGGTACAGGAACAACAAGGAGTTTTGGGCAAGCTTTGAAGACTTCTTGAGAGATTTTCAGTTACAATATTTTCCCCCAGGATACACCTTACAGTTAGACGATGAAATCAGGAAACGGACACAAGGAGACGGTGAACCGTTCAAGAGTTATGCAGTGGCTTTATCAACCCTAATAAGAAGAAGGGGAGGTTTCACGGAGTCTGAAAAGATAGATAGGATATACAGGAATATGCATCCCAATTACAAGTTATATGTAAGGCGCAAGGATTTTGTTACTTTGGCGAGTCTCATGAAATTAACTGAGGAGTACGAAACTTGCTTGAGGGATAAGCAAAATTTTAGACCTCCACCAGGCCCAGCCCAAGCACTTGTGCCAGAGACAGCTTACGGCGGTAAAAATCGTTTTGGCAAAGGTCATTATAACACCTCAGTACTGTCGTCTCCGACCAATAAGGAGTTAGTTCCGACTTGTTCGAGTGCTACACAAACAGAAGAACAAGTGATGGACAAATCAAGTCCGAGGGAGAGGTCACAGTTGTATGGACGGGATTTGAACGTGCCTAAAACGACGACGGCTAGTAGGCCGATAGTCTGTTGGAATTGTGGGACCAGTGGTCATACGTCCCGACTATGCCGTCAGCCACGTAAACTTAGGTGTTTCCATTGTAAGAAAGCGGATGTGAGAACACGTGACTGTGATTGTCAGGCCCAGGGAAACCGGATGCGGACTTTGGAGTATGGAGGTCACCGAAGTCCGAGACCCGATGGGAAGTAAAGACCTCCGAAAATTGGAAGTTACGGCTTGGCAACGAAAGAAACCCTTGTGTTGTGAATAAGCCGATGATAGTTCTTGACGATCCTAGACCCTATGTAAGAGTAACCATACTCGGACGACAGTTTAAAGCGTTAATAGATACGGGTGCGGTGATCTCACTAGTCAATGATGATGTAGTACAACACCTCAATAAGATGAAAGTTGAACCCGAGGAGACGCAATATAGGATATCGATGGCGAATCAAACTGAGGTAACGACGACTACATGTTACCAATTTGAGATAATAATAATCGGGAAAAGGTGCTCAGTCACGATGCCTTATTTAAAAGATTTATCAGCCCAGGTGGTTTTGGGCATGGACCTCATACAAAGCTTAAAGCTTATTACGGTAAATACCAATGAAGTACCAATCGAAGTGTGTCCGTTGGAGACGACTAAGACAATAGATGGCCAGGGTTTAAGTATGGACGAAAAGCGAGAGCTAGATGACTTCTTGAAAGAAGAAATTCCTAAATTCGAAGCTTGTTCCGGACGCACCGATTTGATTGAGCACCACATTAAAATGAAAGATAAGGAACCGTTCAAGCTCAGATATTATCCGAGGAACCCGGCGATGCAAAAGATAATTGACGATGAAGTGGACAGAATGATTAAGGAAGGTGTCATACAACCGTCAAGTAGTCCTTATAGTAGTCCAATGGTGTTAGTCAAAAAGCCTAATGGAAAGTTTCGCCTGTGTCTCGATATGCGTCGCCTAAATGCGGCGAGTGAGACTGATGCATACCCGATGCCACGGATAAACGCCATTTTAGAGAAGCTACGGGAAGCGAATTACATCTCCACAATTGATCTCAAACAGGGTTATTGGCAGGTGCCTTTGTCGAAGGAGAGCAGGCCCCTAACAGCGTTTACGGTTCCGGGGAAGGGTCTCTTCGAGTTTGTAGTTATGCCTTTTGGTCTTCACTCAGCGGGAGCCACTTTTCAAAGACTTTTAGACAGAGTCATAGGTCCTGAATTGTAACCAAAGATCTTTGCATATTTGGATGATTTAATTATTGTTAGTAAGACTTTCAAGGAACATTTGACCCTACTAAAGGAAGTATTTGACAGATTAAGGGCCGCTCAGTTGAAGTTAAACCCAGAGAAATGTCATTTTTGCAAACGAGAATTAAAATACTTGGGCCACATTGTAAGTAGTGAAGGTATTAAAACGGATCCAGAGAAAGTGAGAGCGATAAGAGAATTTCCAACACCAAAATCCCCCCGTACACTTCGAAGTTTTCTGGGGTTAGCGTCTTGGTACCGCCGTTTCGTAGAAAACTTTGCCAAGCTAACCTTACCTTTGACGAAGTTGTTGCGGAAGAACGCGCGTTGGGAATGGAATGAAGCGCATCAGGAAGCATTCGAAAATCTGCAAGAGAGGCTATGCTCAACACCAATCCTGGTATGTCCGGACTACGATAACACCTTTTGGCTCCAAGTAGATGCTTCCAATGATGGACTTGGCGTCGCCCTCACACAGAAAGTAGGGGATAAGGAGGTAGTAATAGCGTACGCTAGTCGGTTGTTGAGTGATGGTGAAAGGAAATTCACGACAACAGAAATGGAATGCCTCGCACTTGTCTGGGCTGTAAAGAAATTCAGAACCTATTTGGAAGGTTACAAATTCATAGCCGTGACGGACCATCAAGCTTTAAAGTGGCTGATGAGTTTACAAGAGCCATCAGGGCGTTTGGCGAGATGGGTCCTCGAATTGCAACAGTACGAGTTTGAAATCCGATACAGAAAAGGCTCATTAAACAAAGTAGCTGATGCGCTGTCTAGGAATCCCATTGTAATGACCGATGTGCGGCCGAACGATTTATCTGTGGAAACAAAACCGGTGAAAGGTTGGTACGATAGGATGTTCGAAAGCGTACAAGACAAGCCGCATAAGTTCAAGGACCGGGTAATCAGAAGTGACAGGCTGCTAAAACGGCAGACAAGAAGATTGGGTGCTGAGAGACTAGTAGAATTTAAGACATGCGTTCCGGAGGCAGAGCGTGATATTGTCATGAGGAATAACCATGATAGTGAGACAGCTGGCCACCTTGGGATTAGGAAGACGACGAAGAGGATCAAATCTCAATACTATTGGCCATCAATGGGTCGGGACATAAAGAAATATGTTCAACGTTGCCTCTCTTGTCAGGCTTATAAGGTCGAGCAAAACAAACCATGTGGGAAAATGTTATTTAGGAAACCTACAGGGCCCTGGTTTACTGTGACGGCCGATCTTATAGGACCACTGCCCCGGTCAAAAAGAGGGTCTAGATTCCTGTTAGTGACCCAAGATGTTTATACTAAATGGGTTGAGATGGCACCATTGAAGGCAGCTACAGCGAAGAATGTGGCTAACTCCTTTAGAGACCTCATTTTACTCCGTTATGGGGCTCCGGAGGTAATTATTACTGACAATGGATCACAGTTTACGGCAAAGATTTGGAGAGATCTTATTAAAGGCTGGGGAATCGAACACCAGCTGACCGCCCCATACTCTCCCCAAGGAAACCCAGTAGAACGAATGAATCGAGTGATAAAGACGATGATCGCTCAATATATCAAGGGTGATCACAAAGATTGGGATGTGTATCTGAATGAATTTAGGTATGCCATTAACACAGCTGTCCATGACACAACGGGATACACTCCGGCAATGATAAGCTTCGGGAGGGAGTTGAGACAACCAAATGCAACTCATGGTCCCACCGAGGAGTTGGGCGATCCCGAAGAGACCTTTGAATTGAGCATAAAGGGAAGGTTTGACAAACTGAATAAGATAAGGAAAGACTGTCTAGCGAACATTAAGAAAGCACAATTGAATCAGGCCAAGTATTATAATCTGAGGAGACGGGATGCGAATTTCAAAATTGGCGACAGAGTTTGGGTCAGACAACATCCCTTGTCGTCAGCGGCAGAATCATTTGCTGCAAAGCTAGCTGCGAAATATGACGGTCCGCATGAGATTATTGCCAAGGTGAGCAATAACATTTATACTCTAAGGAACAGTTCTGGACGAGCAGGAGAGCGTGCCCATGTCAAGGATATGAAAAGGTACGTAGCGTAGCTTACTAAGCCCCTGGAGTACAAGGGCGGTTCGGAGTTCCTGCCGGGTAGGCGGATGGCTTCGTACCCCAGGTAAGCTAGTCTGTAGAGCATGGCTTTTGTGATGCATGGCGTTGTTAGTTGATTTGGTTTGCTTGCAGGTAGTTCATACTCGCTTTGCTTGCCGCACGCACTCGCTTGCTTGTATTTAGTATTGTTTGCTTTGCTTTTTTTAAGTATTATTTGGGCTTTTTGGTTGCCTGCTTGCAATGGAACGAACCTTAAGGGATTTTGAGGCACCTCCGTCCTGCATGTTAAAATGTTTAGAAGAAGGGGAGTTGGTCATAGGCGATGTGATCTCCGCATATTTGAGGTTGCTAGAACGGAGGAGTGCACTCGTGGAAAATTTGCCCAAAGTGTTGGGCCTTGACACTTATTTCTATCCCTCGTGGACCCGAAGGGGATTCCAAGGAATAAGGAGGCAGATTCTGGGAGAAAATCTCCTCGATAAAGATTTCATATTTGTGCCAATCCATGAACCGGGTCGGGGACCGCACGGTCATTGGTTCTTGGTTGTGATCGAACCAATAAAGAAGCAAATCTCAGCTTACGACTCCCTGCCCGGACCAGATTTGAGATCCGTTCTGGAAAAACTTAAAGATTTCATGGACGAGTGTGCAAGGAGGGTGTCTAAACAGCCAGAGAAATGGAAGCTCTGGGGAGGGAGGACATGCCCGAAACAGAAGAACGCTTACGATTGTGGCCCTTATGTGTGTGCGGTAGCGGACGCCCTATCCCAAGGAATCCCGTTAAAAGACTCTGACCTAGACTGTGCTGCCTACCGTAAGCGGATGGCTCGTCAGTTAAAACGAGGTTCGATGGATCCTGTGAGGAACTTTCCAGAGTGGAAGGCGCTAGCTGGAAGGCGGCCATCAGAAACTCCTCCCCAAATCGAGACCGTGAAAACGGATAAAGGAACCTCCCCGAAGGACGTGACGATGACCCAAGAAGGAAGCCAAAAGGGACAAGAGACGGAGGACGAATGGACTATGGACGATTGGGAGGAAGAGTTCAAGAAACTGATACCACCGGAATTAATTTCCCCAATCTCATCCCCGGTGAGAGGACCTGTCCAGTATCTGAACCGGAAATCCCCGAGCCGCAGGAGTTGAAGCAGGAAACCGGAAACACTCAAGAGGCTGACAAGACCGTAGAACAGGAGTTTGAGATATTAGAGAAGCCCGACTCTATGGTTCTCAGCATAAATGGGCCGTCCACTTCCTCCCCAGTAACATCGGTGTTGAGTAAAGGTCACGAAAGCTCAGTGGATGACGACCAAGGGAGCGTCAGCTCTGTCCTATCGCTACAGCCGGATTTCGATCTCGAGAGCGAGGGATCCTCAATTGAGATTCTTGAGGAACCGGGCTCCGATGATTGGACCGTGGTCCCGATGGAGATCGATGAGGGAGGAGACCTACCCCAAGAGACGGTTCAGAGCCCGGTGTTGGAGAACGAAGTTCAACGAGTGGAGTCTCCTATGCCGCAAGGCCCTCAATCTCGGAGAAATGAGAAGAAGAAGAAGCGGAAGGGTGGTAGAAGGAGGGTGATGAAGGTATTCATCCCTCAGCTAGGTTGCGTTAAGCGCATTAATGTCCGACACCTGGGATTGAAACCATTCCCCAAACAGAAGCGAAGAGTGACGGTAGAGGAGCATGACAGGAGTTAAGGAGGGACATATTATTTAATGCCCGAAGTTGAGAAATTTTTCTTTTCTTTTGTCCTTTTCTTTTCTTTTGAAAGTAAAGGGAGTGTGTAAGGGTCAAACTTTCCCCTTACAAGAAATTTTTTTATTTTTTTCGTTATGGAATGATTTATTTATTTTAACAAAAATGAGTTAATTTATTTTATTTATACACCTGAGAGTTATTTTGTTTGAATGATTTGTTAAATACAGGTGAATTGTTGGGGTAAAGCATTGTTTTGTTATTTATTAAAACACCCCGATTAAGTTAGTAAATTATAAAGTTCTAAGAAGCAATGATTTAGTTAAAAGAGAATTAATTTAGTTACCGTATTTTAAAGTGACAGTCAGAGTAGATATTTATGTTGGGGAAACCCGTTATCTTGACTGATAAGGCCGCCAGCGGCCGGGCCGGGAGAACAATAGGCGGTTGGGCCGTGCGGCAAGCGGCGAGCCTGTCGCGGCCCGCTGTACCAGCAGCTACCTCTACGCCGCCCCTACGCCCCTCCCTGCTACCGTGGGTTATAAAAGCGGGGCATCGAGGGAGGCAGGCAGTGTATGTCCCGAGAGCGAGACGAGCGGAAGTCTGGAGGTAAGTGGGCTCGAAGGAATACTTCGTAGGTGAATAGAATAAGGATAATAGTAAGGCTCCGCCAAGCGATATAACTTGGGCGTGAGTAGTGTTGATTTGTGACTCCTAGGCCAAAATAATATTAAGGCCAAGGTAAGTCTCCGAAGGTGTGGACGTATAATCCACAGCCTGATAGGTAACACGAAGGCTCCGCCAAGCGATATAACTTGGGCGTGAGTAGTGTTGAATTGTGACTCCTGGGTCAAAGTAATATTAAGGCCAAGGTAAGTCTCAGAAGGTGTGGACGTGTATTCCGCAACCTGATAGTTAACAGTAAGGCTCCGCCAAGCGATATAACTTGGGCGTGAGTAGTGTTGAATTGTGACTCCTGGGTCAAAGTAATATTAAGGCCAAGGTAAGTCTCAGAAGGTGTGGACGTGTATTCCGCAACCTGATAGTTAACAGTAAGGCTCCGCCAAGCGATATAACTTGGGCGTGAGTAGTGTTGAATTGTGACTCCTGGGTCAAAGTAATATTAAGGCCAAGGTAAGTCTCAGAAGGTGTGGACGTGTATTCCGCAACCTGATAGTTAACAGTAAGGCTCCGCCAAGCGATATAGGCCTAACTTGGGCGTGAGTAGTGTTGAATTGTGAGTCCTGGGTCAAAGTAATATTAAGGCCAAGGTAAGTCTCAGAAGGTGTGGACGTGTATTCCGCAACCTGATAGTTAACAGTAAGGCTCCGCCAAGCGATATAACTTGGGCGTGAGTAGTGTTGAATTGTGACTCCTGGGTCAAAGTAATATTAAGGCCAAGGTAAGTCTCAGAAGGTGTGGACGTGTATTCCGCAACCTGATAGTTAACAGTAAGGCTCCGCCAAGCGATATAACTTGGGCGGGAGTAGTGTTTAATTGTGACTCCTAGGTCAAAGTAATATTAAGGCTAAGGTAAGTCTCTGAAGGTGTGGACGTGTATTCCGCAACCTGAACGGTAAGTCTCCGCCGAGCGATATAACTTGGGCGTGAGTAGTGTGGAAATACACCTTCTAGGACAAAGTAATATTAAAGGCCAAGGTAAGTCTCCGAGGGTGTGGACGACTGGACGTATACTCCGCAACCCAACAGAAAATAGTAAGTACCCGCCGAGTGGTATAGCTCAATCGGGACTTGTAGGGATTTTGGGACACGAGAGCCACGGAGCCCACGAGGGCAAGGCACTACGTAAGTATACCTGTGAAGGAACATCTCGCTTGAAAGTTGCAGAGAGCGTCCGTTGGGGAATAAACGAGACCGCGAGTACCCAAATTTTGAGCCACGGGGCTACAACCAAAATTTGTCCTCTTGAGGCGGGCGATGATGAATCCATGAGACGTTGGTCTATTAGCCTACACGGACTGAGCCTTAGCCTCAATACGAAGTAGACGAGAGTAGGTAATAGGTCCGGACACTCACTATTGACCCCTGGAATTAAACCCGGCATTCGAACTATTCAGGGTAAAATAAAGTTTTTTTTATTAAATTCGATATTTTTTGCACGAATAAAATATCGTCTCACAGATTCCTCCAAAGGGCTCCACCCTACACACCTTCAAAGTTACCATATTCTTATGGAAGCAACATTTTTGTATTGGAACGTATAATAGCATATAGATAGGAATATTAATTCTATAAACAGCTGTTCTCATTTTAAGTATTTAGGGAAGCTTTGTAAATAACTATAGAATATTATACAATTGCAGCGAGTGAGCGCAGCGAATGAGTTTAAACCGAATGATGAGTGAGCGGAACAAACAAGCTAACCTGAAGTCAAAAAATTCCTCAGGTTGGCATTGCAAAGCATGCCAGGCAGTGGCGTCCGGTTGTTAGGGATGGCGGGGGGGGGGGGGGGGGGGGGGGGCTCTTATCGTAATTTTATTTATATTTTCGCCAGCAAAGGTAAGTAATGAATGCTTCAGGAAGCACGTGAAAAACGCTTATCTCTTATTATAAATCCGCTCCGTCAACAGGTATAATTAAATCACAAAATTGCAATAGGGCCTATAATTTTCTGTTGTAATTTATAACTCTGCTTGTTTTAGTGCAATTTTATTTAGTTGATATGAATCCGTTTTGGTGCATGTTTTTTTCAGGAAATTTGTTTTTGAATTAAAGAATCAGGCTGAAACAGTTTTGCTGCGGACAGATGTTCTAAGAATTGAAAGTGGTCGTCTACTCAGGAAGTTATAATGCCGCTCACGTCCTTTGTGACAATATGTTTTTGGTCTTCAAAGTGCATTTACGTCTGGGTTCAGGTACCGCTATTGTTCACATGCGGAGCGTTCTATTAGCAGCCTGTGTGAGTGAGATTCGCGTATGTGTGTCTCCATTTGATTTTACAAGAGCGCTAGGACGCTGTGGAATTAGAGACACGATCATTGTCGATTTTACATTTGTACGATCTGTTTCTATCTTCAACGTATGAGGCATACAGTTGTCATTTTGTTAAATAATATATAATAATAATTTTGGTAATTTATTTATTTTGATTTTTTAATCAATTTTTATTAAGGGGCGGCGTCCGGGAGATCTTACAGGAGAGCCGCCACTGATGCCGGGTAAGCTAGTATTCTTATAGACTAGTTGTTGCCCGTTGATCCTACAGCTCCATTCGTTGTGAGTGGAGAGATAGGCAAATAGTACGAAACTTATATAAAATGTACTTTTTGAATTGCTATTACTTTTAAATTTTTTGCAGCAAATTTTAAGACGAAAATTTATTCAACAATCAGTCAAAATTACAAATATTTTACAGCCACAAATAATTAGCTTTCAACTTTTGGGTATCAATATCAATACATATAGGATATAAGGAGAAAATCTGTTACTCTACAGGAAGTATACAAAACAATGAAATGTTCGTATTTTACTATTTAAAACTTGTATTCCAAGTGTTAAACTATGATTGACTAAGCGTCTCAATTATGCAACAAATCCGACAATCAAAAAAATTTTTCTGGCTTCAAGAGTAAAACATTCTGTGGTGTTGATGGAATATCTATGAAAACCTTAAATGTTGCAAAGAAGAACTCGCTAACCCTCTGGCGTACATCAACAGCTCTTTGAACTCTTGAAAATTCCCCGAAATTTTCAAAAACTCAAAAATAAAACCAATCCACAAGAAAGATGCAGAGGATTTAGCTTCCAACTACCGTCTAATTTCACTTTTGCCTGCGGTCTCAAAGTTTCAAAGATTTTGGAAAAGATTGTTTTGAACCAATTAACGACCTTTTTGGAGTCAAACTCGCTTTTCTTCCATCTTCAATTTGGATTTAGACAACAGAAATCCAACAAAACAGCACTCATACAGTTTGTCGAGGACTGTCTCGATGCCATGGATGGGGGGGGGGGGCAGCATAGTCGGATGCTTTGCCGATTTATCGAAGGCTTTCGACTGCGTTGATCCCGCCATCCTAGTAGAGTAGTCTGCGGCTCTGGGAATCACCGACACTGCCATTGACTGGATTACCTCATACATGACAAACAGAACACAGATTACAGCAATCGATTTTTATCACCCTGACAGATCAAAGTTCACGTATCACTCAAATTCTCTCAAAGTATCCCTAGGTGTACTCGATTCTGGAGCCCCTACTTTTCCTAATATACATTAACAACATAAAACATCACCTTCCGACTGACAACTTGATCATATACGCAGACGATACCACACTTATTACTAAGAATTCCGACAAATTACAGCTTGAAGTTGACGCTCTGACTGAGGTCAACCAATATTTTTCTGAACAAAATGTCTCTCAGCCTATTCAGATCAGGTGTATACCAATCAACTCTGGAGGGCCCTACTTGCCCTACGTTTTTCCTAGGCTTAGGCCTACAGTGCTTACCTTTTTTGTCCAAGTGTCACATACGGAGTGGGTAAATCTGGTCCAGGACACTTTGAATGCTGTTAAAAACGTTGCAATCATGAGGTCTACTTACCATTAAATCATCCCAAGGTATATTTTTCAAGGCTCCTCTGAAGCGCTCCAGTCGATTAGGGTCACACAAACCAACACGAAAGTCAAACGAAAAATCATTTTCCCACTCAAGAGGTAAAACTTTAAGGTTACTCACCACTGATGTAGATACCTCCATAGTGACAGCGTCGTGATCAGAGATTATTAGGATGACAACACTGGTTGGGGGTCGTCCATAAATTACGTCATCTGAAAATAGGGGGGGAGGGTCCAGATTGAAAATGACGGAAAGGTGATGTCCAAGGGGGGGGGGGTCGGCTTTGATATGACGTCATTTTAAATATGATGTTTTATATCAAATTTTAACAGTAAAACAATGATAAATTCTAACACAACTCAACTATTATAAAAGAATTATCTATAAAATACATTAGACTATTTTAAAGCGTTGTTTTATAGTTTTTTTCCATTGAGAAAGTCATTTTTACTTTATTTCTGAAGGTAAATTCAGATTTGATTGGTCATTTTTTTTTTTTTTTTAGTTTATCATGTAGCGTTTAAATAGCATTATTTTTACTTAAAACGTAGGTTTGTTAAAAATGACGTAATTTTTTTCGAGAGAGGGGGGGGGGTCAGACAAATTATGATGATAGGATGATTTTAGGGAGGGGGGGTCCAAAAATGGCCAAAAAGCGATGACGTAATTTATGGACGGCCCCTTACATATATTTCTCTTGATCCATATTTGTTAGGGTGTTGTCTTTGCATGATTTTCCTGAAGAAACTTTCTTCACATGACGAAGTTATCACATTGGTTAAAATCTCCACAAACCAGAACATTCATTCACAACGAAGAAAGACAGATATAATAAAAAACTTTCAAGTTAGTATACAGGTTTTGCAATTAATTACGTACATACAATTCATTTCATAGCAATCAGATGTTTACGTAATTAAGTAACATTCTTTTTTCATTTAAAAGATAGTTTATTAGAATAGTATATATTTTTAGGTACCGGTAAACCACATCATTCTTTGGTCTTTTGCTATATTTAAACTAGGGATGGACGAGACCCGAAATTTCGGGAAAATTTTCGGGAGCAAATTTGTCCCGATCATTGGGCGGGATTTTTTTTACTTTCTCCCCCTATACCATGGTATATGGAGAAAGTATTGTTTTCGTAAAACACTTCGCATTAGTTTGATGATGTATATATCCATTTTGGAGCCCCCTTTCCCCCTTTAAATGTATATATTGAGAAAGTATTGGTTTCGTCAAAATTTTAAAATTTGAGTTGTTGGTAAATTTATCCGTTTTGGTGCCCTCTGAGTCAAAAAAGTGGTTTTCGAGTGATGTGTGTGTGTGTGTGTGTGTGTGTGTGTGTGTGTGTGTGTGTGTGTGTCTGGATGTATACAGAGCTAGAGAATGCCCCAATGGTCCGATTTTGGTGAAATTTGGTACGTAGGTCCAAACCCATGACAATTCCAGGCGTTTTTTTCATTTTTTTGAATTTTTTATTTTTAAGGGTGTTTTGCCCCCAAAAACCCTCAAAAATCGTGAAAAATCCAAATTTCTCAAAAACGGCTCTAACGATTTTAATTGAAATTTTGTGGTTTTTTAAGCTTAAAATGGTGAATAAAATGACACCACCCGCATCTCCGAGAAAATGCTCGTTCAAAAGTTATGGCGTAGTAAGTGTTTCAAAAATCAATTTTTTGGATTTTCAAAATAGCTGTTATTTTGAAATAAATTTTACTTATCGCCATTGAATCAAGCTCAAAAAACTAAATAATCCAGTATTTTAAATTTTTGCTCTATGTTAAGTGGTTGCGGAGAAAATTCAATTTTTCGTTTAGCGGTAAACGCAGTACGTTGTTAAAAGTCACAGACGCGCGTAGGGTCAAACTCACGCTGCTCAGCTGGTAGCTATCCGACTGAGTCATCAAAACATTAATGTTTGAAGCTTTTAACATCTTTTTTTTATATTGTTGGGAGAAAGTATGTGCCAGTTAACTGATACCGTTTATTTTACTCGGGAAATTATCGGGACGGGAACTGCCGAACGGCGCGGCGGCCGCGGCCGCGGCCGGCGATCTCGGTCGGCGATCGCGGCCGGCATTCTCGGCCGGCGATCTCGGTCGGCAATCGCGGCCGGCGGTCTTGCTAACGAGAAACGGCACAAATACACTCGGCCACATTCCACGGACACCAGAGACGATCTATTGTTCAGCTTATCTATTATTCGACCTCCGCAGTAATTTATTCAAGAGGGGTGTTTTTTGCTCCTAGTACCAAATGCTACTTTCTGAACAAATTGTCTTAAAAAAACTAAGGGATGGCTCGTTTGATTCGTCCAATTCTTACAAATGAAACAAAATGTCAACCAAAGTTGTGTGACTTTCCAATCAATGGGAAAATGGCAAAGTATTGTTAAATAAATCATTCTTTAATTGAATTACTGTTTTATAATGTTAAAAGCATCTTATTATAATTTAATATAATTTTTAAATGAAAAACTTCAAATCCCATTAAATATACTTTTAAAAATTAAACATTACAAATACATTTATTAGATTTTGGGGTTCATAACTTTAAACTGTCATTGTTTTTTATTGATTTTTTCATCATACACTCATTTTTTAAATAGCAAAAAATAGCTACCGGTAAATGAATACATTGAAATAAAAATAATTAGGTCTAATAGTGTATGTTTTTACGGTTCAATTTTTATGATAATCTCTAAGTAAAAACCTGTCTCAGTTAATAAATCAATAAGTATAAAAAATGAAAAAATAAACATTTCTTGGGGTTATAAATGGCTTTGGTTTGTTGAACCACTTCATTCCTTAGTGTGAATATTTATTATAATTTCAATTCTTTTTTCTGAGCAGGCCTTAGCCTTTATGTAATACAGTTTTGTTTTCTTTACAATTTTTCCAATTGTTTTAATCTATATTTTTATGTATATAATTTTTCTTTTCATTCTTTATAGAAAACGTTTAATATTTCATTCAACAAAACTTTTATAAAATTTTTAATGGACTTTTGTTATATGTATATTGTTTAGTGATTTGATTTAAATTTTTTTAGTTACAGGAAAATTTATACTTTATCCTTATCTCATTGTATACTGCAAATAAATATAAAAATTAGATATTTTAAATATTTTCAACAAAAGGGGGTTCATTCTAACTTAAAAAAAAAAAAAAACAAGTGGACCAATTTGGAAACAGAACCAGTTGATATTTAACATCAATTTTGTCTTTATACGACGTTCAGATAAAAGTCAAAACGAATATTTCCCGATAGCATCGAGAAGAGCAATCCCGTCCCGATCCCGTCCCAAAATTGGACGGGAAATAAAATTTCCCGTCCCGTCCCGTCCCGAATTAAAAATCCATTCCCGTCCATCTCTAATTTAGACCAATACCTTGTGTGTTTAATCAGCTGATTCAAAGCGCATTAAAAATATTCTTTGCAAGGTTAGGAAATTTAGAAATTTTAAATTTAAGAAAGTAAGATAAAGTTAAAGTAAATAAAAACTACGATTATAGAAGAGTTTATAGCTTTATTCATATGGATGGGGCTCGGCTTGAAGTTTTTTCTGAAGTAAATTGGTAAATATCCATCAAATGGACGGGCCATAATAAAGAATTATGTTAAACCATGGAGGATATACTCATTAATGAACTGCATTAAACAAGCCTGACAAGTAAAAAGTATCCATACTAAACTGCTCTCAAGCAACAAGTGCCCTAATAAAAACAAAATATTTCACATTTTAGTCTTGTTTTGACCTGTGTGTGTAAAAGCTCTCACAAATTAATTTAATCACAACAAAATTAAAATTATCTAAAAAACTAAAAAGAATTTTGCACCCACAATGGTTGGGTTAACCCAGGCTATAAACCTAACCTCGTTGGTAGTGCCCTATGTGGTTACATGTGGAGGTGAATAAGCCAGCTGATACTCTCCGCCGCCACAGAATTATATTCTGCTTTATTATAAATGTCCATGTCACTGGCCCGGCCATGTTGGATTTTATTATAAAAAATTATACCAAAATTTAGTACCTATTTTGTACTATTTAGTACTAAGTTTAAAAAAATTAGTACCTCATTCATAACGGAGTTATTAATTGTTTTAAATGTCCGGGCCAGCGACATGCTAGCCCGGCCATATCGACATATAACCATAATTTATATATCATTATTTAGTACTTATTTAGTACTATTTAGTACCTTCAGTGAAATAATTAGTACCTCAATGGATTTGGAGCAATGCCCTCTAATTAGTAGAGGTCAATGACCTCTCAGCCCGGCCATGACGATAATTATAGTAAATATATACTTATATCATCATAACCGAATTATTTTGTACTATTTAGTACTAACTTTAAAAATATTGTATCAGTCACTAAAAAAACATAAAAAATATAATTATTACAACGCGGTATATTGTTAATAAATGGGCTTAATTACCATGTCGCTGGCCCGGCCATGTTTGATTTTCAAACTAAAACTTATGTCAAACGATTGTGCATAATTTGTACTATTTAGTACCACTGTTTAAATAATTAGTACCTTCAAGGTTTAGGAAGGGAATGTATAAACATTCATAATTATTCAAGATATTTTGATTCATGATCTTGTTTTTACTGTTCATGGTAACCAATTATTTTTTATAAAATACCTTTAACCCTTACACCACCATTGAGTACTTATTTTGTAATATTAATAAGTACTATTTATATAATTAGTATATAAAACGTTTAAACATAAAAAGGATGTAAAGATTCAATTTATTTTTATAATTTGTTTCGAGATGGTGATTTGACTCAATATTGTAGACCAGCTCTGATATAAAATACCCATGATACTTATACTCCCATGTAGTACTAATTGTGTTATATTAAGTAGCACTATTTTCATAATTAGTACTAAATACATTTACCGATGAACAGTGAATAAACTTTTAAAATATTTTGATATTTTGTTTTGAGAAACTCATTTGACTTTATATTGTAGCCCATCTCTGATATAAAATACACATAATACTTATACTCCCATGTAGTTTCAACTGTGTACTATTAAGTAACACTACTTTTATAATTAGTACCTTATACGTTTAAAAATAAATAGTGCCTAAACATTCAAATTATTTCTATTTTTTGTTTCGAGATGCTAATTTGACTCAATATTTTAGACCAGCTCTGATATTAAATACCCATGATACTTATACTCCCATGTAGTACTAATTGTGTACTATTAAGTAGCACTATTTTCATAATTAGTACCCAATACATTTATAGATGAACAGTGAATAAACTTTCAAAAAAATTTCATTTTTTGTTTTGAGAAACTCATTTGGATTTATATTGTAGAACATCTCTGATATAAACTACACATGCTACTTTAACTCCCATGTAGTATCAACTTTGTACTATTCAGTAACACTACTTTTATAATTAGTACTTAATACGTTTACATATAAATAGTGCCTGAACATTCAAATTATTTTGATTATTTGTTTCTAGATCCTGATTTGACTTAATATTGTAGACCAGCTCTGATATACAATACCCATGATACTTTTACTCCCATGTAGTACTAATTGTGTTCTATTAAGTATAAGTAGCACTATTTTCATAATTAGTACCTTATACATTTACGATGAAACAGTGCCTAAACTTTCAAAATATTTTGATTATTTGTTTTGAGATGCTGATTTGACTTTATATTTTAGCCCATCTCTGATATAAAATACACATGATACTTATACTCCCATGTAGTTTCAACTGTGTACTATTAAGTAACACTACTTTTATAATTAGTACCTTATACGTTTAAAAAATAAAGACTGCCTAAACATTCAAATTATTTGTATTTTTTGTTTTGAGATGCTGATTTGACTCAATATTTTAGACCAGCTCTGATATAAAATACCCATGATACTTATACTCCCATGTAGTATCAACTTTGTACTATTCAGTAACACTACTTTTATAATTAGTACTTAATACGTTTACATATAAATAGTGCCTAAACATTCAAATTATTTTGATTATTTGTTTTGAGATGCTGATTTGACTTTATATTTTAGCCCATCTCTGATATAAAATACACATGATACTTATACTCCCATGTAGTTTCAACTGTGTACTATTAAGTAACACTACTTTTATAATTAGTACCTTATACGTTTAAAAAATAAATACTGCCTAAACATTCAAATTATTTGTATTTTTTGTTTCGAGATGCTGATTTGACTCAATATTTTAGACCAGCTCTGATATAAAATACCCATGATACTTTTACTCCCATATAGTACTAATTGTGTGCTATTAAGTAGCTATATTTTCATAATTAGTACCTTATACATTTACGATGAAACAGTGCCTAAACTTTCAAAATATTTTGATTATTTGTTTTGAGAGGCTGATTTGACTTTATATTTTAGCCAATCTCTGATATAAAATACACATGATACTTATACTCCCATGTAGTTTCAACTGTGTACTATTAAGTAACACTACTTTTATAATTAGTACCTTATACGTTTAAAAAATAAATAGTGCCTAAACATTCAAATTATTTGTATTTTTTGTTTCGAGATGCTGATTTGACTCAATATTTTAGATCAGGCAATCTTATTATTTCTAATAAATAAATAAACGGCTTTGGGCGTCATGAAGCCATGTAAATACTCAGAAATATCACTAAACACCGTGTCGGTTGGTGCCTTTACTTTACCATTGACAAACACCCGCGACTTAAAAAGTGACACAGCAGCTGCCACCTGGTCACAAGGTATTTTTCGAGGCCTCCCACGGACTCCAAGAGACAAAGGTAGGCAGCGCTGGACGCCTACCCCCAATAAATCATATCGCCACCAAAAGAGTGTCGTCTGTTTGCTAAAAGGTTCTTTGGGCTACTCGCATTTGTGCGGCACGCCGCGAGGGCTGTTGGTTTGGAAGACCCTTGAGTAATGCACGAAATTATTATTCAGGATAAAAAAGTATCAATATTGTATAAAGGCCGGGAGACCATACATGTTAGGATACTACTTCACCCGTGTCTTAAAACTAATTATCAAAATGTCATTATTGATTATGCACCCACCGTCTATAACACTGAGGTACTATTGATAGTTTTAGTAGTGGTAATGAATAGTAAACAAATAGTAGGCCTGCTAAATATCAATATGTACGTGGTACGATGCATGCATCATGCACCATGTTATGTGAATACATCATCTGGGCACATCCAAAAAGAGCTAATCCTTCAGGTCATTTTCGGGGCGTTGTAAAATCTCCCCCTTCCATCTGGTAGGAAGAGCCAGCTCCAGCCAACCGTGTTAATTGTGTAATCAGGCAGACATAATAGGATTATCCCAGTGCGCCTGAGCAGGATTCGTTGTCGCCAGCACAGCCCACCAAGTTAGACCTACATGGATATACAGTACGGTACCAGCAAATGCGTAAGACTTAAAAGAGTGCATGTTCACTGTTACAAATCATATACCTGGTGGCCGAGAAACTGCTCAACCCAAACAATTCTTTGTAGTAATTTCGGTCACAGACTGTGCGCTAAAATGCCAAGCCCGAAAGGCTCTTTTCTTTAAGAAGAGCTCATTCGCTCCACTCACTCGCCTCCTCGACAAGCTCGTGCATATATTATTTTGTTCAGCGACAGTTAATGGATGTTGTGGAAACTTTAAACGGTATCAGATGACTTACCCATACTTTCAGCTTTGTTTATAGGCCTATACACGAAGGTGAACTCTCATAGTAAAGGCGAGTTTTAAACCTATTGCCGGTGGTGCGGTTTAAATTTGCCTTAGTGTTTTGGAATGTTCAACATATTCCGTATTATTCTTATTATATTGGCTACTCATCACTATTGGTATTAAAAGTTAATCAAATTTTAAGATTCTGAATATTTCAACTTCTTGTCTATTCGGAATATGTAGTTCTATCTTGAACTAAATATTCCGTATTGTTAAAATATAGTTCTCAATATTATTACTATAATCCTGGACAGGCTTATTGGCGGGTGGCCCATCAGCTGTTACAACCTGTTTTCTTCGTAAACTGTTTCTAGATCGTAAAAATAGCTGCTCCAACCAGAATCATAAAGTAACGGTTACAAACATATAATAATATTGCTAGCTGTTACGTATAGACACAACCTTCTTTCTTATTTGTTATTAAACCATTAAAATTTGTTTTTATACATTTTTACTAGCAACATCTTTAAAAAAAATTATAGTTTATCAAAAACATTAATTTAACTTACACACACGTATTTAAGTGTTAGTTTATCTTTAATGTTGCACTTAACGTACACATCGTGCGTCTATGAAAGAGGAAGGCACCTCATGCGTAGGACTACGCTAAACGAGAAGTGTGATGAACAAGCCTCACCTTAGTTTTCTAATCTATTCAGACTTTGTCTAACAACATAATTTTATTATGATTTATAGAAGCGTTACTAAAAATTACACTGACATGAGAAAAATACTGTATTTGAAAACCAGAGTTGAGTTTGGATAATGCTTTGGGAATACTTTTTTATAGTGATACAGTGTTAATCCTTAGTGTATAGCCTATTTCTTTTTCACTCACTTAAACTATATAGCCTATTTCTGTATTTGTTGTGGTCTCATTAGAAAAAATTTTGTTAGTTTTAGTGAAAGATGAAAATTACAAAACTTTTTTAGGTTATCCTATACAACTCATAACGCTTTTCCTCATGTTTTGCGTTAACGTTTTGCGTTAAGCCTACGTTAACGTTTTCCTTTAACGTTTGTTTAAGGTAAGATATTCCTGAATCGGCCGAATATAATCATTATGGATCCTTCTATCTGTTTCACTTGATAAACAAGCAATAATATATAAAATCATTCGGCCAAAATAAAAAAACATTTAAAAAAAATTGTATAAATGTGCAAGAGAAGCTGACGTTAAAAATGAATGGTAACAAACAGTTACATTATGATTCCAATCAAAACAGTTACTATTACCTTCTGGAAACAGTTTACTAAGATAATAGGTTGCATCAGCTGATTGATCCACCCGCCAATAAGCCTGACCAGGACCATAGACACTATCCACAGTGGTTTGTTAATTTTTCTCAGCTTCTCAGATTCAAATTCAGGTTTCTCAATCAACTTTTATTTATTTTTTATTAAGATTTAATTTAAAGAAATTGAGAATCTATCTATATATTAATAGGCAAGCATGTGTCATTTCCACTTTTTTCTCAGATTGTGCGAATAAAGATTCGCACAATTCGCTATGCAAAGGCATAGCGTTAGAAAGGTATAGTGATGAGCAGAATAACATTATAATTCACATCGGCCCCCAGGGCTACGTCTTACTTGTTTTCAAACTTTCAATGTTAATCTTATGGGAAAAGGAAAATTGGTTGATTATGCGACGGTAAAATAACGACAGTTGTAACATTTGTCATAAAAATTATAGCAAATAAGGAAGAACAGATGTTTCAGCAATAAAACATTTTAAAACTAATTGACTTAAGATCAGCTCAATTTTTTGTCTAATTTCGACCAGTGGGCGATCCCGCGTTACAATAAATAATGACCATTTTCTCTCCAAACACGAATAAACTTAGTTTAATTCAATGTTAAACATAAATTAATAAATTAATTAACAAATTTTGGTTTCCAACTTGAGTTGAGGTTTAAACTGTCTTCAATAAACCGGCCCTAAGAGGCAGCATTTACTTCAGTGGAAACCATACGATTGTAGGGTGAACACAAATCACTATGGATGTAGCTTTGCCTTCTTATACTCCAAATTTCCAGTGTATCTTTTGATCATAGTTTTTCTACTTTGATCCTTATATTTAAAAAAAATCCTCAATCTTTATCCACGACAAAAAATATGGTCGCATGACTGTATACGTGATTTATAGAAAATTTTTTTAAAATTAAAGTCTCCAGGCTCTTAAAAATACAGTAGCAAAAAATAACTACTTTTCCGAAAACGACTGTTTTGGAGAGGAGGAAGGACACAACGACGACCCGAACCTGGAATCCTATACTCTTATACGAGCAATGTTTGCTTGTTTGCTTGTTTGCTTGCTTGCACAATTATCTCAAAAACGGCTCCGACGATTCCCTTCAAATTTTGGAATATGGGGGTTTTGGCCACCAGAAATCGATTGGAGCTGGTCCCATAGCTGGGAAAAATCCGGTTTTCGCGCTAGAGCCCTTCAAAGATCCCATGTTATCCTTATGGAAATTTTTTAACTGAACAAAAATCAGCTGATAACTGTAGATAAAATAAACCAATGTGTTACATCTTTAACATGTGGTTTTAGGAAAATCATACCAATGTGCAGCAAACCTTCCGCCTGGCGAGTGAGCGGAGCGAACGAGCTTTGTGTGAGAAACGAAAGTAATAATTTTACCGAGCTTAAGCTCGGTCCCCCTGGTACTAGTATCTTATACTCTAAAACAAGCTCCGTTTGTCCGGGCAAAGTTTTTTTTCGCTCCAAGGATTTTTGATTTTTTTGTTGAATATGGGGGTTTTGGCCACCAGAAATCGATTGGAGCTGGTCCCATAGCTGCGAAAAATCCGGTTTTCGCGCTAGAGCCCTTCAAAGTTTCCATGTTATCCTTATGGAGGTTTTTAAATTGAACAATAATCAGCTGATAACTGTAGAAAACCCAATGAGTTATATATCTTTAAAGAAAAGTTATACCAAAGTGCAGCACCCTTCGGCTTAGCGAGTGAGCGAAGCGAACTAGCTCGTCTTTAAAACGGAAGAGGGCGAGTGAGCGGAGCGAACGAGCTTTGTGAGAGAACGAAAGACCGTTCCCCCTGGTACTATTACATAACAAGAGTGGAAAGTGTCTTTTCCGGGCCGAGTTCGAGTTTACGCGCGAGGCTTTAGCCGAGCGCGGAATTTCGATCAAGGCACGGAACAACACTTTCTACTCGAGTTATGAACGATATTTTTCATCACACTGTAGATAATTAATAATAATAATTAATTAAATAATGCAAGTTTAAGAAACCACCTATGGATGCTCAATTGATTTCCGCAGTACAATGAAAACAGTGATTCTGTTTTACACAGCTGATTACATTATTGAGAACATCCGGAACAGCTGATTTAGGGAATAATATACTCTTAGCACTGCTAGCGCTACTTGTGTCAGTAATCATAATTAATTGCTAGTGTGGGAAAATTAACAGCTGATTTTCCCTCTCTAGAAAGGGGAAAACGGTTTTTCTACACTCTCAGCTGGTGATGAATATAGCTGTTTCCCGTACAGTGTGATGAAAAATAAATATCAATTGAAGTTCCCCACGTTTACATCAAGTCTGGAGATTCCACCCCGATACCCCGATATTCCCCAGCGCAGCGTGGACACGCCCCGCTCCAGAACTCCAAGGCCGGACCAAGGACCACTTCCCGGGGGCGACCGACCGTGATGCCACTTCCGTAACACACACGACCACGCAACATCGCACCTCCCCCCACGTCACGTCTTCGCCGACCCCGCGCTGCTTGACCCAATTCCGGTGGTTTTCCTTCAATGTTTTTACACCCACCACTCGGTCAGACTCCTGCGGTTGAGCAACTGGCTTTTTGTTCCCGTACGGACACAAGGTTGGCACTCTGGTGGGAAACTCAAGCGCGGGACGAGTGACTGGTCGTGACTTATCGAGAACTACGAGATCGATAAGATGACGGATGGGTCTATGATTGAATCAATTATCTGGTCGTTCAAGCTGCGCGGGTTGCCTACCTTACCGGGTTTGATTTGCGACCTAAACGAATGATGTGCTATTGCACTCACTCTGGTGCTAGGATGGTGAAAAATCTTTATTGCTAAAGATAGTTTAACACTTGCGGTAAATAGATCACAAGCCTTTGATGTATGTTTGACATTATATGAGCCGTTACGGTTGTATTCAAATTCATACTGAATGAATAGAATTTCTGAAATCTACGCCCATTGCTTTAAAAACGGCCAATTAAATAATTGTTTCCAAAACCGTTCAGTAAAATGTTCCTGTTAAGTGATACGATCTATAAAACCAAACTGATTTTAAAAAATTGATACCAAATACAACTACAATGACGGGTAAGTAAAATAATTGGAAGTTGAATAAGTTTACAATCTCTTGATAATTGGAGAGCTTATGGGCGAGCGAGTAGAGAACGCGAGCTTTGGAGAATTACGTCAAAATTGTTATGTAAAGGTTATTTTATAGAACAGTTTTCCTTCTTTCTCCATACCGAAACTGAAAGGGAAAAGAGAAGCTGTTAAATCCCACCATATATGTTTAAATCGTTACAATTTCAAAATGCAACTGAGTTTTGTGTATTGATTTGATATCGTAAATGGTGCAAAAATAAAAACGTATAAAACATTGCTAAAGTGATCCGTTTCACAGTACTTTTCTTTGGTAGGTTGTCACAAGTATACAAATTGTGCACTATTGAGCGTGCACACTAAAAGCGACAAAATATTCTAATCCGCCCGGGCGGTGTTACCGCGCGGTTCCTACGTGATGTCGGCGGCTAACCACACCGCCGCGGTCGCGACCGCACTACCGCACCAGCTACCGCACGACCACACGCACTTGGTCTGGTGCGTACACGCATCAGTAGTTAGATTTGGCCACTTCTGGCTCAGGCCAGCTGCCCCGGAAGCCACGTGCCGGGGCACATAGCTTCCGGTCGTATATTAAATGAGGGGTGAGGAGGTGGGGTGAGCGTTTGAAGTAGATTTGCGCATAAATTAAAAGTTAGTTCAAGACTGAAATTCAACAATTTGGGGTTGAACAAAATGTGCGCATAAAATAACCGGGTTCAACTAAAACTTCGCATAAATTAAAAGTTAGTTCAAAACTGAAATTCAACTTGATAATTGGGTTACGGAAAGTATGTCAAGGTCATCCCGAGTAAGTTTTAAAAAAGCCTATCCCGCTACCACAGGAAATAGTTCTGAGAGTTGAACTATCCGGTGATAGCGGGATAGGTAGATTTAAGTTTTGAACTTTATTCGTAAAAACAAATACAATCAATGTGCAAAAACAAATACAATCAATGTGCAATACAAGTTGAATTTTTGTGATGAAATACGGAGTTGTAAAAGCAAACGCCGACGACGAGGATAAGGTACAGGCAGAGTCCCCAGATGACATACTTGACAAGTTTGAAGAAACGTAATATTTCGAGTTGGTTTTCCCGTTCCAATTGCAAACGTTTAATTTCCAATTTCAATTTTTCTTCTTTCATCTTTTCCTCTTCCATCCTTGTGACGAAGGAAACTTCATCCATCATATCCATCTTTAGTGTTGTTTTTTGGTGTTTGAAATTTTGAAACAAGTGATGTCGATAGTTCAAATGTTGGAGACGGAATGAGAAGTGAAAGCGAGGAACGTTAGTTAAACGAAGAAGTGGTGGGGGGAAGTTGAATTACAAAGAGGTGGTGGGGGGAAGTTGAATCACAATGAAGTGGTGGGGGAAGGAGGTTGCTCACCATTTGCTTCCGTACTTGTTGTTGTCGTGTCTGATTGTAGAGGTGTAAGTGGAGTAAGATTAAGCAAACTATCTTCATCAGAACTGTCAACCTTATCACAAATAGGACAGGCGTAAGTTATTTCCAGATTCATTTTAACAGTGTTGAATTTACTAACAATTTCGTGTAAAGTATTAAATATTTCTTGCAAATCTTCTTTAGAATTTACTTCGAAACTAGAATTCATTCGTGCCAACGGAGAGTTGTTCATCGTGCGAGAGTCGGTGATTGAATGAAGATCGGTGCATAGGAAGGAGGCTTATTTGTCGGTGAGCATGAGCTTGTTATTAAATAAATAGCCAAGTTCCTCTTCTTCGTCTTTCAATTCAAATATTTTAGCTGAAGTAGTAGGCGTTGTTTCGTCTTCACTCGATGATGAAGAAAATTGAAATATCCTAGCTGAAGTAGTAGTCGTTGTTTCGTCTTCACTAGATGATGAAGAATCACGAGGACGTAAATAGTGAACATCAAGTCTGATCCATCTCATAGGATATCTATCCATGACAGAGAGCAAATTTTGAAATATTTCCTCCAATTCTTCTCTGTCAGTTATTATATGTTGAAACTTGACGAAAGGCGATCCCATGTTGTTAGTTAGAGTGTTGGAAGTGAAATAATACAAAGGCGGATTCAATAAGATACAAAACTTAAATTAATGGTGGGGGGAAGTCTAAAAACCAATGGTGGGGGAAATCTCAAGGTCATCCAATTGAAGTTTTAAAAAGAGTGTAAAACTAAAATTACACATTCGATTGTTCTACAGGATCGGAATACCAATCTGACCTGTATTTACATCTTTTTATCATATGTGTACAAAAATCATCTTGATGAGACTTGGTGCGTTGACAATGAGCTAAATCGAGAGGATGAAATTTGAAACATCTTTGAGGACAGCATGTATGAAAATATCTTGATTTGTAAAATTTGAAAGTTCGCAATTCCGGCGGCGGTAGTTGTTTTGTTTTGCACTTGCAGTAACAAGATCCAAAAAATTCACATTTAGTGCAAGCTAACCCGTCCACCATCATTGGTCCTAAATCTGTACATTGTTGTTCACAACAGTAACGAGGTTCGTACTTGTACTTTTGTTCTTCCATGTTGACGCTGCTGAGTCCAGTGAAAGAATAAGAGTGTATAGTGTTGAATAGTCAGTTTTATGTATTACAAAAAGTGGTGGGGGTAATTTCAAGGTCATCCAAACGAAGTTTTAAAAAATTATACCTTACTAATGTAAGGAATGTTTATACTTAAGAAGTTCATTTCTGTTTATCTTCTTCAGACTTTGTCTGTTTCTGTTTGTTTTCTTCAGCCTTTTTCTCTCTCTCCGCTTTAGCCATAGCGATAAGTTCTTCAGTCGATAGTGGATGTACTTCAGGAAATTTTAAAATTAATTTAGCTTGATATCCTTCTTTAGTTAATATATTTAAATCTTCGGTCATTTGTTCAACAGTGTTGTAATCTTTTCCATAGATCTTTCCATCAAGTTCAATCATCATTCTGTATAACATCTTTAAAATTAGGTGTTCACGCAGCGAGAGTCGGGAAGCGAATGATTATTTATACAAGTATCATTCCCTTTTTATCAACTTGACATTGATCACGTGATTCTTTAATTTTACTTGTTAAAAGTTATTTAACATTGGTAATACTTGTGAAACTTGATGTTATGTTGACCAGTCGGCGATGAAGATGTTGTAGGTTGTGTAGAAAGAAATACTTCATCATCGCAGTATTTTGTTTTAGTAAACATCCTTATATTAGTAGCACTAACATCAACAGTTAAGTGATAACCACCGGTAAGTAAAACTCGCATTTCGTTGGTTAAATCTTCAAGTTGTTCAAAACTCGTAATGGTGTTGGTATCGTAAGATGCACACTTGACCTTTAGGGACATGTTGAAGTTTTGTATTTAGTTATAGAGAGCGAGATGTGTACGGTACGAAAGCTAGTCGTAGACTGATGAATTTCACAAGTTGATTTTCACTTTTATTATCACACAAAATTGGGTCAAGGTCATCCCGTGGAATTTTTAAAAAAAGCAACATATTGCTATGTACAAAGACATAACAATATGTTGCTTCTTTTATCTTTTTTTTTTTTGTTTTATATCATCTTTATTGAGAAACCATTACAAACACATATATTTACAATGCTATGTACAAACTAGTTAGTAGAAGGTGTTACATGAATAGTTAGTTCAGTTGAGTTGTTTCCACTCGGTCCGTGTGAAACCAAATAGAGTGCGCCGGGTTGAATAACACGAAGATCTTCATTCTGTAAAAGTTGTACAAATCGTTTCGGTAGGAATATCTGAAACTTCGGTTCGTCACCAACTGTATACGGCGCCTCGCTCAATGTGCAATTAATAGCATCACCAACTGAAGTGTCCATCTTCTTGATTGTATGTATGATGTAATGTTTTTCTTCTTTTAGTTCAGAACATCTCTTCGTCGGTAAGATTGTTGATTTTGAATGAGCGTTGAATTGATCAACCAAATTTTGAAGAAAGTTCTGCGATGCCATCTTGATGTTATTGTTAATCTTCTTGTTAATCTTCTTGTTAATAATAATGTCCGTCGGAGATGTTGTCTCTTCGGAGGTTCGAGTAATACTCATGCTGCGTCATGGTAGCGCTCTCACTTTTATTACCGACATTACCCCCACCATTCTGTTGAAGGAAATTATTCAAGCGGTAGGCATTCTTCAAAGCGCACTGTGACCTTCGATGTTTAAAACTCTTTGATGAAATACAAAGTTCATTGAAATAGCATTGGAAATCTCTATCTATTATTGCATTTATCACTTCGTTGCTTGTAAATGATTGTATCCAATTAGCTTTTTCCAATCCTCTTGTGTAGATAGTTTTGAACTCTTTGCAGTAATGATTCATAATGTGCGGCATCATGTTATAATTAATAAAACCTTCATCCCATCTTAAGTTGTGAAAATGTTTGTACAACCATTTGTTTGTAACTTTCGCTTTAGTTGTTAGTCTATTGAATGGTAATGGAGGTTTGAATAAGTAATGATAAACTACAGATGTGTTCATATCCAAAATTACTAATTCTTTTATAATAAAATTTCCATCATTTCCTCGAAAAGCTTGAAATTCAATTATACCTTTTTTAACTTCCATTATATGTGGCGCATTAGAAAACGAAACCCGTTTGTTCATGATGAAGTCTCGTCAGCAACTGACTTGTATTACAAACACGATTGTTCTTCTTTAACTTCTTGCGCTTCTTCGTCGATATTAAAGTTGGTGTGATAGTTGTTCAATTGTCTCCACATATCCACTTCTTGAGGTATTCGATTAAAAATTGAAGTATCCACGGGACCGTATAAAATTGGAACGAAAGGTTGTCTGTCCAATGTATCGATTAGATAGTCTTTGATTATTGCACTTGAAAATATTAGTTGTTTCAAATATCTGGTGACGGGACCGGTAGTACAACTTAAAGTGTAAAATTCTTCTTTAGTCAAATGTAATTTTACATCATGTCTAGTTAAATCTCTGAAGCGAACCATTTGTCCCCCACGATGTTTCACTATATCAACTTCAATATTTGATTCCAATAAACTTAATCTTGTTCTTCTTCCAAATGTGTTGTTACTCAAATAACATTCCAAAAGATGTAAATGTTTCATAAATGATTCCCAAGAAGTTTCAGTGAATGTAACCATTTTATTTCCATGATTTAAAATAACAATCGGTGAATAATCCAATGATTTTAAAATTCCAACTGAAATACTTTTCGTCATGCATGATGAAATGGGGTAGAAAATCCGAAGAAATACTTCTGTTAAAATATTAGTTGTAATGTTAACTTCAACCTTTTTTCTTTTTACTTCTTTTTCAGCTTCTCCTTCTTCTTTTTTTTCTTCTCTCTTCTTATGTTTGTTAAACTTGAGGAACTCGTCCATTTCTCGTTCAACTTGTTTTTCTATATCTGAACTATTCTCATCCATTAGAGGTGTATTTTCTTCTCCGTTAGTAGAACTCATCTTGCGAACGATGTTTCCCATACGACGGTCGAATATAAAATGAACTTTCCACTCATGATTTTCTCTCTTTTATGTTTTTCGTGAAATCCTTGAAATTTTTACAATCACATAAATGTTTGTTTTCAACTTGTTTTTCACAAACGAAATTCTAACCTCAAAAATTGAAGCAGATAATTCTAACCTCAAAAATCTGCAGTCGTTGTACTAATTCTTTTTAAAGTACATTCTTCACAATTCCGGTCAGCGGTGTGTAAGTAACTATTTTATCATGTAGAATTAGACAGTATGCTGAAGTTCCATCTGCTACTGGTTCTTCAAATTCCATTTCAATTTTTATATCCACACTTGATGATTTTACCGATTCATTTTGTTTTGAACAATCGATTACAATTATCGGAGCCTTGGAATAATACTGGTCAGGCGATAATAGTGGTGTATTAGTCTTTCCATAATATGACGATTGAAATCTTGCATACATATCGTATAAAATGGAAAAACGTTTTTTGCTGAACATGACATTCAAATTGTCATACGGAAAGAATTGAGAGTTTAAGAAAACTTTACAATTCTTTATTTTACAGTGATCAAATTGACCGGCATTTGCAGTGATAACATCTTTTCGCTTAGTTTGAAAACCGAGTATTATGTACCTTGCCCGTTCCAAATAAGTTGATGTCTTGACGGTCCATGTTTGTCGTTCTGTCTGAGGTAGTGTAGGATATTCATGGAATTCCCAACTTCGGAATGGCATCACAATATCACGGTCAGACTTTAACTTTCTCAATAATACGATTCTATGTTCATCGGCCAATCTTACATGAGGTACTCTCCAAACAACTTTATCCAATTGTAGTTGCCATTCCAGTTTATCTTCCGTAGTTGCAGGGTCTGCAAGTATCAAGTCCTTGTTAGTTGAAGATCTGAGTAATACCAATTCTTGTTTGACATTTATTATTATTCGTTTGTAATCTTCAGCGAATCCCAAAAGCAATCGTAAGGGTACATGAAAATCAAAGTGACCGTTGGAATCCGGTGTTATAGTGTCTTTATCAGGGGCAACCCATCCGGCGGTGACTATTGAATTCTTCTCATGCGGTGTTAATGATGTTAATCCTTTCAATGTCGTTGTTATACCAACCTTTTTTGTCGAATCAACTGTCACCCCTGATATCTCATATCTTATTTCATCAAAAAGATATGCCATCGGGTTATTTATAAAAGGAACTGTTGAAGCAGTTTTTCCATCCAATTTTAATACCCGTCCTTCAATGTACAAATAACTTTCACACGGTAATGTGTAAATATCTTGTTGTTGAATGGGAATCCTTATTTCATCGTTATTGTTTAATTTTGATGAAGTGTAAGGGTTGTGCGTGTGATATTCCTTCTCCATAGTGTTTCGTCGAATGTCGGTCCTTGAGATATATCCAGGATATCCATCGTTGTTAAGTTTCAATCCAATCTTCTGTAGAAAACGAATGTTGTCCGATGTTAACTCTTCCAATGTCGAGGAGCTACTGAGCTCCCGACTCTTCCGTTGCGGTTTAAATGATAATCCCATGTTGACCTTTATGTTGCCGCTCTGATGTGTATCCGTATAGTTATCGTTTCTCCTCTAAAGTCAACACTAACACCGTCTTGATCCAATATGTTCAGTACGATGTCTGAAATGAAACTGGTGTTTAACGGTAGGTATATCAAGTTTTGTGGCTTCTCAACAATTTTAAAACCAGGAGCCACTGTTGGATAAAATGTATGTAAAATATGCTGATTCACTCCTTCTCTATACGATCCGTGTATAATATTACACGTTACATCGATGCTATTGACTTTCAATATTGTGACAGTTGTATCACCTGAATGAGTAGTTCCAGGAGTTAATATATTCTTTTTTGTATCTGTAAATCCAAGTAAACTGCCAATGGAGTTTTTGAAACTGACATCGATATAATATTTTGAAGTTATTTCTGCTTTTAAAGTATTATTGTTTCCTTTAACGGTGATATTTTCTTCTCCGAGTTGTTTTTGTAGTAATTGGTTTATATCATCGATTTCATAAGCTCCAGTAGGAAATGTAATTATTTTCAATTCTGAGTATTTTCCTGAAGCATCCTTAGTTTCATAATAATGTAGTAAATTGTTCTTTCCTTCCGTAACATTGGGAATTGAGTTGTAGGTAGTTAAATCAAGTAATGCCGCTTCCCATAATCTTTCCTTGGATAGACGCAATGCTGGGAACAGCGTACTTTTCAATGTGGATGAATTTCCACTCAGTGACACTGTATACGATGACATCTTAAAGCTGACTGACACTCTTCGCTAGAAACTCCAAACATAAATGCCCACATATTTCAGTATTGTTAGGTTGTTCTCTTTTGTAATTGTAAAAGATGTTTTTGGAGTTTCGAAAATAATGTTGCAGTTCTTTCGGCGGTGGTAGATTGCCAAAACTGTCAAAGTAGTAAACGGTTTGTCCGAGCTTTTTATAGCATACCCAATGAGTGCCTGGACCATAGGTGGAATCCAAATTTACTATTCCAGTTTCATTTTCCCATATTTTAGTTGGTAATGCATCTTTCATAAAAACTCCTCGAAAAAATGGTATTTTCAAACATTTTACATAATCATTTAACTGATGATTTGTTAAGGCTTTATTTGGAATTATCAATTGATTCTTCTTATTTAGTACACACGGTACGGTCTTAGGTATAAACCTGCTCCGTTTTTTACCATTGACCAAATAGAAGCTTTCTTTACTGTTGCTTTACGAGTTCTACGACGTCTCTTCTTAATGTTTCCACCTCTTTTGGGAGCTCTTCTCTTTGCAGGTCTTCCTCTGCGACGTCGTCTTCCAGCACCAAATTTAGCTTTCGTCTTCATGGCTGTAGTTACTGCCCAAGCCGCTGCTTTTTCTGCAATACTTGCGTCACTTGATTTTACTCTTTGCCAAGCTCTTTCCTCTAGAATTTTATCCGCTATTGATCTATTTGTTGAATCTTTATACTTTGAATATGCTATATCGTGTTCTTTGCAAGCTTGATCTAATTTATTAATTCCAGGATCTCCTCTTGCTAAACGTTTTGACAACTTAGTTCCAGGTCCACAATATTGATAACCTCCGGGCAGATGTAATTCGTATGGTAAAGCGTCTATCGCTCGATTCACAACAGCACCAATTGGAATCCGTCTGAGCAGGGATAATGCAGCTGATGTTAAACCACGTCCTCTCTTGCCGCTGTCTTGACGACGACTGAGCGATACGGTCTTCATTATGCTGTTTTATGTAACCAACGTCTTCACTCTATGAAATACTTTATGATAATGAATCCTTTTTTTGTGTATTCCATACTTAAATATTCATAAGTTTTACTAGTATCTATCAATGATTTCATCTTTAATCCATTGGTTTCTCTGAGAATCTTCGATTTTATTGTGTTTCATCGATGCATTAATCAAATGATTATGCATATCAATAACTACATTACCTACAAGATTCATTACATACTCTACATTAGTAGCATCTTTGTTACGTGTAGGATTATCAAGATTTGTGATACGTTTACCATTACATGTATACACAGATGGATCGTTATTAGAGGTTGCTATAACTTGATTAATAGTAGCAACATCATTCGGAGCTATTCCTGCTGATATGTTAGATATTCTTTTATTTTTTCCATCATATACGTTATTTATTTTATCTCTAACTATAGTTTGTTTTACAACAACACAATCCTGATCATCTTTACCAGATTTAACTTCGGTTAATCGTCTGCCTCCACATATAAAGTTAACACCAGTAGCTGATAGTTGTGGCACTTGTGTTAAAATAACAGCATCATGTTCTTCCGTGCCTAAACTTATATTTGACAATCTTTTATTTTTTCCATCCCACTTGTCATTTTGTAGTTGTAGTAAGGTAAACTTTTCACTTCCTTGCACAAACTCATCACCTTTCTTTGACACCACCTGATTTTGTTTAACAAAAGCGGATGTTCCTTTCTTCAAGCTTTCATTCATTTGTCTCACAGTAGCAGCATCCGATGGAGTTGAACCATCTTTCAGATTGGACAACACTTTTCCATGACAATCAATAACAGCACCATTATATAAAATACAATTATCTTTAATGTATTTAATATTAACACCATCACTTTCTTCTTTAGGATATCCAATATCGTTTATAGTATATTTATAGAAGGAAAATCCATCTTTTTTCTTTTCTGGTATTACAGAATGCAAATAACGCTTATTGATTGTATCTGTATCCTCGGTTGGATCTGCAACATTAGTTATTTTATAATTTAAAGCATTGTACTTTTTTCCACTTTTAGTCTTTTCCAACAGTAAAGCGTATTCCATCGCAGATAGAAAATAACCTTTATTAACAACATCTCCATTGTTGACTGGTTTTGCAACATTAATAACCCTGTGAGATTTTGCATCATACAGTTGGTTGTTGTCGAGTTTTAAACTTGTAGATGTTTCCTCCTTTACTGTTTTTAAATTTGTTGCATCTCCATCTTCTTCTGGATCCTTAACAAACTTTAAACGTTTATTATTTATGTTATAGTCACCTTCGGGTGTTTGCGGTAATCCACTTCTTTTTCTGTTTTCTCCAACTTGCACTCCTAACGCGGAGTATCGTCCGAACTTGTCGACGCTCATGTTAGAACTAACACATTATACGCCTGCAACTCTTATATATCCGCGGACAATTATACGATTATGCCGCGATTCCTGAGTTCGTCAATCAGAGCTACCCATTCATTATTTAAACCTGTATGACCGGCTTCCATGGCTTCATGCAATAGTCTCATTCTATCAACCAATTTATTGATGTCGTTGTAGTAAATCACATTCGTATTGTATAGATTTTTCATCAATCCTTTGCCAGATGTTGAAGTATCTCCTTTACTCTTTTTACCATGTTGTTCAAGAAGTGATAAATCCATAAGTGATAAAGATTTTCTTTTCAGTGGTTGTCTCACCGCTGGTGCAGTACGTAATGTTGGCAATTTTCGTGGAGGAAACAACTTTTTTATAACAATGTTATATTTTGTTGCACGTGAACGATTAATCATTGCATCCTTTAAGTAGTTTCTTTTATGAGCGTTAGTATTTTGTAGAATTTCCTTAAAAACACTTAAATCTTTGGATGAATATCTTAATGGTATGTTTTTAAAAATTAATTCATAAAGTCCTTTTGTTCCTTTATATTTATGCTCACCAATAATGATGTAATCGTCTTGTGTTATTTCAAGCTTTGAATCGCCGATCTTTAATTCATTCCCATCAATTCTTGCTCCGTATACGTGTGATCTACTCAAATTCGGGTTTGATTTCATGTCATGTAGCATTTTCATTATATATTTTCTTCCAAGAGGTCCATGTTGTAATATATCGCTACTCAATTGAGTTAAATTTGGAATAGATTGTTCAGCTTCAGGTATTGGCTGTTCTTCTTCCTTTTCAACAATTGGTTCTTCTTCTTCTTTTGTTTCTTCTTGCTCACTAGCACTGGTATATGAATCATCATCTTCTTCTTTTTTTAATGCTTGTACTTCTTGTTTAGAAACTGGTAGTAAAACATCTCCTTCATAACGAGGTTTACCAATAGTTTCTGATATCTGTTTTAAAGGTTCCGTAATAGGTTTAAATGTAGTCTCTAGAAATTCTTCTCTTTCACTTAAACCCATCCTCAATGCACGATTCTTCATCCTAATAGAATCACTGAGTGATTTTATTTCTTTTAATAGTTTTTCTTGATTCACCATGTTTACACTGTGAAGTTCAACGTGTAACTAGATGTAGCATCGGTAGTTCAACGCATAAATACAAATTTATCCAACCCTATACGATATCTACCATTTTTAATATCTTCTTCCTTCATAATAACGAGAAAGCCATATTTCTCATTCCATGCTTTGCCACACATTTCTTTAAATTTCTCAAATGGCATATCCGCATTTACATGATCATTGTATATATGCTTTAAATTTGTTTCATCTTGCTTGAAGATGATCAACATATTTGCATTGTCTCTTATGAGTTGTTTTGGAATCTTACTGTATGTTTGACCAATATAAATGCTATCGATATTATGATGTCTTCCCATAGCGAAGTAATTCCTTATAGTGTCGTGATTTTCACAAGAAACATCGTCAAAAATAAAAATAGAAAATGGTTTTGCTTCATTTGGTTGCATAATTGTTTCACTGGCATTAAACTTGTAGAAATGCACTTCAGGTACACTTGCAAGTACTTTATCCAATAATTGATATTTTGGTTGTTGCAATGATTTTGAAAAAATGTATATATTGTTAAAGCGCAATCCTTTAGGATTAGTTATAAGGTTAAAAACAACATTTGTTTTTCCACAATTTGAAGGACCAGTTATTAAACATCTTATTGTATTTGGTAGTAATTCACCATGTTTACCATGATTTAACTTATCATTGTCAACCGTCAATTCATCAATATTATTGATATTAAATCGATCTTTTTGTTGTACAATCTCCATCTTGTGTCAAGGTTAAACACACAATGAGCTATTAAGTTACTATACCAGGTCTTTTGAAGGAATCCAAGAGTCTTCACTTTTATCGAATCCTAACCACCGGACTTTAACCATATCCTTTTTCCTTTGTAAAACCTTCTCAACAAGATATACATCACCGACTGTTGATTTCAACAATTCATGTCCGTAGAATCCACCTTGAAGTAATTCACCCTTGTTATCCTTTAATAAGTAGGTTTCAGGTATAGTTGGTTGCACTTTATAAACTGTAAATACTTCATTAGTCCAATTTGGTAGATATCTTTTACTAAATACACCTTTGTATTTGCTTATACGAACTTTATCGTTGACTTTAAACTTTTTTGGTTGTAACTTTTCCAATTTAGGTGTTGTATTATTTCTGATGCGTTGTAATACAACCTTAGCATTAGCGCTGTTTACCTGGATAGGTTTCATTCCGATGGTACGATGATATTTGTTGTTATACTCTTTTATAAGTTGTGGTAATATGTCATACCACACGTATGATCCTCGTTTTGAAAATTGTTTGTACATCGCTCCTTTTAATGTTCTATTGAATCTTTCAATTATTGAAGCTTTAACTTCAGAATTTGTAGAATAATGATTTATTTGATATTTCTTCATTAAAGCTCCAAAGTCTTTATTAAAATATTCTTTTCCATCATCGGTCTGTAGATGTTTGATTTTGAATTTATTTCTTTGTATCGTTGTTTCCATAGCTTTTGTAACACTTTTACCAGTCTTATCCTTTAATGGTAAAGCGTCAGCTATTTTAGTAAAACAGTCTATAATTGTTAAAATATATTTGAAACCTTTGTTTAATTTACTGTGCGGTATCATTTCAATGAGATCAGCTTGATACAGATCATTCATTCCCTTAATAATTGTACTTCTTCTTGGAAATCTTCTTCTTGCTGGTTTATGTAGTTCATTTACAATCTTGTCCTTCACACTTTCCATCTTCAGGTGTTGCTTGCACATCGCTTGTAAAAATACTGATCCGTACAACAGTTCTTTCTCTTTTATATAGTTTGAATATAGGTCAAGGCCATTTCATATTAGTGTAAAAAAGAGGGAACATGGCATTGGGCTTGCCATGTCCCCTCTTCTTTACGGAAAGGAAAAAAGGAAGAAGGTAGAGGACGAAGAATAGGTTTACTGGTCGATAGGGTTTAGAGAGTAATGTCCAAATGGCAGAGTTCTTATGTTGTCTTCAAGGATGTATCTCTTGTCATCCTTATAGCTCAATGCCGATTTGGTTTGCTTCACACTGAAAAGACGATGGTTGAAGCTTCTTATGGTGTTAAATGTTGCAGTTGTTTCAACATTTTCAAACAAACATCTTTTATAATGTTCAAACTGTACGTTCTTCTTCAGGAAAGAGGTTTTTATTCCTTTGGCTTTCTTCGTGACTTGATATTCGTTCCTTTCGCTTATGTACAGTTGAAATGAATATAGTTTGGACATTAATGCTACAATTTCCATCATCGGCACACCATTTGTTTCATCTTTAAATTTTCCCAATACTTTTTTGTTTCTGTCGTAGTCGTAATTTGGATGGTCCTTGGGATAATCGGAAAAGTCGAAATCATCTTTATACATAAAAGTGCGTAGATCTTCGTACATGTCATTTGTTTTAATCCAGTAAATTAGAGCATCCGTATCCATATATGCAATACCAATGTTCTCTCTTCCATAATAGTTAACCATCTTCTTATAATGAAACTCGTACATGTGTGTTTTGGAAATATCCAAGATTGACATTCCTAGATACAAAGGACGATCCATTAGAACTGACTTCTTGTTCATGGAAATAACAACTAGATTTTCATTAATAATTACAGATGAACCAAAGTTTGGTTGTTGCACTAATTTCTGTAGTTTTACTGGATCAGTTACCAATTTGATGTCCTTATGTTTCCTTTTGTTTTCCAAAGTCTTGCCAAATATTGCGTTGTTCATTAGTTTGAAGAAATCTTTTTGAAAACTTGATGTAGCGGCGGCTCTTCTTCTTGTGTTGTTGTCAATGTACGGTTTTAACCAACAAGATTGAGAGAATTGTAGTACTCGATTAATTTTTGTAATTCTCAATCCCAAGTCTAAGGCCTGTTGTATCATCCAGTAGTGTCCAACATACCGAGACTTGTTAGTTAAAGTCATCAATAATTTTGGCCATCTTCCAGTTGGAGAAATTTCAGTCTTCGGAAGAAGTGGTAAATCATAATGTTCGTCGTGAAGATGTTCGGGATATTCAAAATCGACGTCGAATATGTAACCAGTTTCTCCATATTTCGGTATATCCATTATGTTTCCAATTGATTCTGGGTCTATCCATTTGAAATTATCATATGGAAGGGGATTCGACATTGCCCATCCGTACAAGTTATTTGCATCAAAATAACCCAGGAATGTTGTTGGTTTTGATGCATCATAATCGGGCAAATATTTATTGTTCGCCTTGACATGACGTGTTACACTTTGCGTCAATCCTCCTCGAACTCCTGATTCTAACATCAACACCATATCTATATCTGTAAGAAGTTGTATTTTACAATTTGTTTCTTTTAACATGGCTTGCCACGCTAGTCCAGGCGAAGTGTACGAATGAAGAGGGTCTAATCCATATGACGCAAAACATGTATTTCTAAATTCTTCCATCACATCACATAATAAAGTCACATCTAATTTAACGTAGAAATCTGAATATTCCCCCAATGTTCTAAATCCTAATTCGTTCCATACTTTGCATGCATGATCATAATCCTCTTGAGATATATCCATGTCGTACAGTTTACTTTTAAATTCTTCTTTTGGAGGTAGTGATGTTTCATTAAATCTTTCTAAACTGTCTATGTAATCATATGGGAAAACACCTTTTCGAAGTACCAGATCCAGTTTGTCGCTATTTACAATCTTCTTTGTTTCGATTAAATCTTGTTTCCTTAGGTTTTCAGAAAGTTTAGACAAACTCGACGGCAAAAATCGGTAGGAGTCCAAGAATCTTAGTTTGACATTTCCAACTTCTTTGGAAAAACTTATGAACTTCTCTGAAGTTTCAGCTAACACATCGATTTTACCGTCGTCTCTTCCTAATTCAGGTATTATAAAATGAGCGTCGTACCCACTAAGATTATGCAGAACCACAGGGATAAATAGTGGTAAACGATAGCTCAAGTTGCATTTATTACAAGCAGCACCCCTGTAATATCCTGTGAGGTGGTCGTGATCTTTAACTTTATAATTCTCAATAGTAAAATCATTTTTGCACAAGAAACAGTGAGTCGCATTTTCATGTTGAATTTCTTCTTCTTCGTCCATCGGTTTCATTGGTACAATATTTGTATATAATCTTTGTGTATTTCCAGCTATTGAATATAGGTGATCAAGAAATATTTTTTCCGCATTTTCACCACGATATACTAGAGGTTCTGAAGTTAATCCATATCTGTTTAAATGTTCTTCTGATAATGTTGATTTGACCATTAAACAAAAACTGTTTGGTTTGTGCATTTGATACTTTACACTTTTTCTTGCTTCACAATTTTCATCTTCAACTGGAACAAGTGTTGATTCAAAATCCGCATACACAACTAAAGGGATACGGTATTGATGATGAACCTTTTCAAATGTAACGAATGCTCTGTTTTCCGAAGGTAAATTAATCTTTGCTTCATAATTATTGTTACATAATCTTTTGTGTTCTTGTAACCATTCTCTTCCTTGTCTTCCTTCTCGTTGAAAATTAAAACATCTCTTGCAAATTATCTTTCTGTGTCGATCTTTAGAAAGTTGCTTGTTAACAAGACGATCGAATTGCTTTATGTACACATAGTGAGACACATCTCCTCGCGTTAGTAGTAGTAAATCCGTATGATCTGGTAGCTCTTCTTTTGCAATACGTAAAGGATACACTTTGTTTGAACTATCTAATGCAAAAACATTAATAGACGTGCCGGGATTTTTCTTTTCAAATCTTGATATATCTTTCGTAGAAACGGGATATGTTATTCCTTGAAAATTGTACCTGTGTCTTGCGTCTTCATATTCTTGGTTGGGTCTACATGGATTTTGTGATACAAACTTTGTCGTCATAGCATAGCGAAAACATTCATTATCTTCATTTTGAACATTAATACAAGATTTTGTATTTTCAATTATTTTTGGCAAAGGAATGTAACTAGATCCCATTAGTCCATATCCGTGTTTGTGAACTCTTATATCTAATACTTCAATACTTGTAAGACTCCATCCGGATCCTCTTCCTTCGTGTTCCTGAAGTTTAGTTAATATTTCTTCTATACAATTCTCGACTATTGAATCAATGTTTGAACTTTCCATGATAGTTCGGTTTTTTGTTATGAATCCTCTTGGTGATAATTCTTCTTGTGCATTTATAAACATAGCTTCTAGTAGTAAACCAAATTTAAGAAAGTTCAATCTTTTCAATTCTTCTTTTAAAGTTTTACTTACGATTGGTTTTGCTTCTCTAATAAATTCTTCTAAGTTAAAGTTTTCATTTTGAATCTTATGATGCATTACTACTTTACCGGGTAAAGCAAATACTTGTAGATTCGGTAAAGTAGTTGAAGATGTTGCTGTTATTTCTTCTTGTTCTTCTTGTTCTTCTTGTTGTTCTTGATCTTCTTCTGTGTTGTTGTGAATTAGTTCTTTATGTATATCTAGTAGAATTTCATCGTGAAACGATTCCGAACATTTATCGCAATGATACATGTTGACGATGTTTACTCTTCGAAATTTCGCCGAGAAATGAAATGGGCTCTGACGGTCCCGCTTTTATAACGGTTCCCCCACCACTATTTCATCATCATCATCCTCTTCTTCTTCTTCACTATCCGAGGAAAACAAACGTCTTGGACGAAACATTAATCTTCTACTAACTGATTGTTCATTTGTGTTCTCTATTCCAGTTGGGGTTTCAGTATGTACTTCTTCATATTCAAACGATGATGAAGATTCTGACATTACTACATCCATATCCAAATTTTCATTCTCCACATCATTTACACTTCCTACTTCTGATGTTGTTAGATCTACATCCATATCATTTACACTTTCTACTTCTGATGTTTCACTGTTATTATCATCTTCTTCCATATTAAAATCGTCTAGTTGAATTTTATACAATATTTCAATAAGAGGTTTCCTTGGATAATCGGTGTTGTCCACAGGAGCCATTTCAAGTAAATGAGGAATAACTCTTTGTGATTCGGCTTATATGATATTTTGATAAGTATGTCAAGGTCATTTTAGATTAAGCGAGAACTGGGAATAGATCACTAAGCGGCATGTTATTTCATTACCACAAAGTGATCTATTCCCCATTCTCTAAGAAGTGTTCAATCAATAACCAAAGTCCAAATCCATTTCCTTTTTTTTTGTTTAATTTGAATCTTTTGTTACATAGTTTATTGGTTGACTGTTTGAAATTTCAATGTGTCGTCTTATTATTTGTTCCAATTCTTCTATTTTTGCTTGTTTTATCATTAGTTCTGTATGTAACTCATTAATGTAATCAGCTGCTTTATCCACCGTTCTTGTTCGTATTTCACCTAACATAACACCAGGAATCAATCTCTGTAGTCTGTAAAACTTAAACTTTATTCTAGACTCTCTTGCCTTAGCCATTTCCCGAAGCCTTTGTTTCTTATTGTCTTTACTTGTAGTCAAGTCCATACTCGTGACAAGTTCGCTTTCAGAATAATTCGACTATAGTACACTCGTCTTTTATACACTTTCCCCCACCACTTTCAATTTCCCCCACCCTACTAATATAGGTCAAGGTCATATGGTATTAACGCGAGAACGAGGAATAGAGCACTAAGTGGCATGTTAGTCCATTACCACAAAGTGATCTATTCCTCGCTCTCTATTCTACATCTAATTTTTTTGGGTTTTTGTTATTTTTATCTTTTTTTTTGGTTTTTCTGGGGGAATGAGTGTTTGAATATTACTTGGTAGAATGTCCATTTTTCTTCTTCAAATCTTCAATAGTTTCCAACAATTGTAACAAATATGCGTTAGTTTTTTCTAAAGTTTTCAGTCTGCTACATCCAACTTGAATGGAAGGCACTATTAGTTGCAATTTTGCAAATTCTATCTTTTCTTTCTTGCACCTTTCTCTCATTTTTAGGTTTTTCCTTAGTCTTGCCGAAGATGGTGTTATAGGCTCGTACATACAATCTGGATATGGTTTTGACATTTTTAACACTGATGTTGAAGTACAATGAGATACTTGCGGCCGTTGAGCTTGATAATAATTTGTTGTTGGAGTATTGCAATACATCTTCGGTTCTAAGTTTTGGTGGCAATCTGTAGTTGAAAGTACTGGTGTTGCAGAAGGATCAGTCATCTTTCACTGTTGTCGTACAGAGTGAACTCTTTTTTTAAGTTTTACTTCTTTTATCACATTTCCCCCACCACCGACTTATAAATTCTTCCCCCCACCATAATTATTTATACTTGTTTTTCCACATTTCAAATTTTATACCATACTTCCAATGTGACATCTGCGTCTTCCTCTTTCAAGTATTTGACAAATTCAGGACTCCTCGACGATACATTCGGTCTGTTTAGATAGCTCATCACCTTGTGATGGCTTTCCTCATTTTCTATATAACAATACACTTGCATCAACTTGTTTTCTTCCTCTTTCGATGATATGAAATTTGCAACAGAGGTCCACTCTTCATATTTAATCTTGAAATGACGCACTTCGAATTCCATTATGTTTCTTCTAATGCCGCAACAATAATAAAACTCTCTTCAAACAACCTGCATTTATACACGTTCCCCCACCTAATTATAACCCCCACTCTTTTCCCCCTCTCCTTTATATGTGGAAGGGGTATTATGGTTTGAATGCACGATACTTAATAAATTCAAACAAACACTGTGCACAAATGTCGCAAGTGTTATTACACGTTTCGAATTTCATTATTTGACCTTTTACAAGATGAACTAACCTACCTCCATCATCTTGGAATTGTTCAAAATCTAAAACAGACGCTTTTCCACAATCATGACACATTTTTGTACCATCTTTAAAAGTATAAGCAAGATAGATAGCAAATCCATAATTGTCTTTCTTAAATTCAATGAGCATTTCACGAATTGCTTTAGGTATTTGACACTCATTTGATCTCATAATGTAATGGTAAAGAAACCCATTATTGATAATTACTTGTAAACACAGAACCAACAACCTATCCATCGTGTTCGACTTATACTGATAGTTACATCTAAAACCTTTTTCTTATATGATTTTCCCCCCACCACTTTTATATAGGTCAAGGTCATTGGATATCAAGCGAGAACTGGGAATAGATCACTAAGTGGCATGTTATTATATTACCACAAAGTGATCTATTCCCCATTCTCTAAGAAGATTGTTGATAATTTAGATTCCTAATATTTCTTTTCCTTCTTCTTCACCTTTTTGAACTGTAGTATTACCAGACATATGTGATATTAGTTTCTTCATTTCTCGATTTTCCATTTCCACTTTCTTCAATTTTAAATCTCTTGCTTCGATTTGTAGTTTTAAATACTTGATGTAACTTCCAGCCCAGTGTAGGGTTTTCAATTTTGGTGCTCCCATTGCAATTCCAGGTATTTGAAATTGTAGTCGATTGAACTCCATGTTCATATCTTGTCGGTCTTGTTTTTCCTTTTCTAGTCTTTTCAATCTTTGATTCTCCCTTAACGAAGAAGTTGGATCACAAGGAATATGACGAAACATTTTGGTCAACGATATCTCGAAGAATAAGCTTCTACGCAGAAAACCAACACATTTATGCACTCCCCCCTCCAACTTTAGGCTAGTGGTGGAGGAGAATTACATTAATTTAATACTTATTTCCACCGTTACACTTGCTCCATTTTTCAAAAAGGTATCTGTAAAATGGTTCTGGATACTGGTATATTTCACGTCCTATATTTTCCTTAAGAGAAGTTGAAAGCTATTCTTTTCGAATAGTCATTATGATATACTTCTCTTAAATTAACAAGAATTCCATCTTCCAGGAATTTCACTTGAATCATTGGTATTTTGCTTACATCATCTTTGTCTATCAGAGGTAAGCCTGTAGGTGAACGTATTTGGTGGTAAACGTAAGGTTCTATCAAGTCGAGAACAGAATATTTTGAACAGTTTTTTGATCATTGAGTTGCAATCTCTCATGAATACCTATCATTTTATAGTACGAAGGTTCAAAGGTACAGCACGAAACGTTTTTACTAGACAGTTACTCGAAGAAGGTTCTGTAGGTGCGTTAGGATTGAACATTTTTAGTCGACAGTTTCCTGACGAATAAGCTTCTACGCAAATAACCAACACATTTATGAACATTCCCCCACCAACTTTAAGCTAGTGGTGGGGAGAATTTTCCCCCACCACTCTTCAGAATTAATAGCTTCAATTTGAATTACAACAAATATATTTGACGCAAATTCCCAAAAAACTGAATATGAAACAGTTTCTTCCACATCTTGAGATTCATTTTGTGTTTCAACCATTTCCATCATTGAAGGTTCTTGATCAATTTCTGTTACTTCCATCGCTTCTTCTACAGGATTTTGTATTGTGTCGGTTGTTTCAACTTCATCTTCTTCTTGAACTAACGTAATATTTCGTTGTCTCACAATTTCAATTAATTGTATAAAAGAATTATCTCTAGGAGACATTATTAACCATACATGTAGCTCCAACAAATGCTGACTTACTAATGACAAAACTCTCAATTTATAAGACTTGTTTGAATAATAAAGTGTGGGGGAACTACCTTAGTCCAATTCGGATTCGGATTCAGAAGACAATAAAGGTGATATGGGTGAATCCAACGATGAATCTAATATAAATGTATCAATAGCTTCCTTAACTATATCTTCGTCACTATCGTTTATCATTTCTTCAAAAAGTTCTTGTTCAAACTGTACCATTTCTTCTTCCATCGTGGATCATTATCAGTTTCATTATAATTTTCTTCTATATTGTCTTCTTCCATTTCATTTGTATTAATATAAACATTTTTAACTTCAAAATAATTAACAAATGGAGTATCTTTAGACAACATATTTGTTCACCACTTCTTTTACCTCGAATAACAAACTATGTATCGCTTACTTAGTCTTATATACTTCTACCCCCACTTTTTTGCACAACGTGAAGGAAGGTGGGAGAAGATTTTGTAGCTATTCTTCTCTATCTAGGTTATATTTCATTGCTAGCACATCTACTATAATTTTCTGCTTTTCAACTTCATCACGAATAAAGATTGTCCAGGGAAATAGTTCATTAATATTGTTGATTGTTACTTTTATATCATACAAAAAATCAATATGTCTTAGTAATGAAACAATAACAATAACTCCTATCCCATTGTTTTGCCATAATTGTTTCTTCAATTTTAATACGCAAGTTTGTTATCAAACTCCATATATTAATATCATTGGCTATAAAACCATCAAGTCTAGTACTCATCTTGACGGTGCAAGTACAGACTAAAAACCTGGAGGTTCATAGTCCGCCTTTTATGAGTTTTAAAAATGGGGAAGGGGAAGGAATAAGGATTGGGAGGGGATAGGGTGGGGTGAGGGAAGGGTAATGTGGTTATTAGACCACTTGTGCGACAAAGTAGCCACCAATGCTAACTTCGAGCTCATAACACTTCATAACATCATCCTGCCAAGTCAACATACGTTCTCTAGTATTGGTGTTACACAGAAGAACCTACTGTCATTATACACAATAGCTGAACCAATTATAACATTGAATCCTAATTTAGCCATTTGTGTGCTTCCGTAATAAATCTTTCTATTGTATCAAAAGGAAATTGTTCATCGATGTAGATTTGGTCTCATTTGTTCATCAAGTTCAATTACATCTTCATCTTCACTGTCACTGCTACTATCATTTTCATTGTCACTGCTACTATCATAATAATCTCATCTTCTTCAGGCTGTTGGAAAACATCAGCAATTTCGGAAGGATTGAAGTTTTCACTATGGTGAGGAAGCATTTTTAAAGCAAATAATAACGGCAGAGACGAAACAACAAGTGTGGCGCGTGAAAGCAGAATGAAGGAGTGAACAATGCTTGCTTCGCTTTTATAACGATATGCTAATGAGAGGGGTAAGAGATGGTCGTGACCAATTATTGACCCGGGAGGTGGGGGGAAAGGAAGGAGAAGGGATATTTATTTTAAATAATTTGCATAACTTTTGACTAAAATAAGATAACCAAATTCTTCTTTTACTAAAATGTTCGTCTTACATAGACCTTTTCAATGATGTATCGCTTGTCGTAATCGATCAAACCATTATCGAGTTATAGCCATTTTTAATTCTCGGGGGGGGGGGGGGGGGGTTCCGCTTGAGTGAACACCGGGGGGGGGGGGGTTCCGCTTGAGTGAACACCGGGGGGGGGGGGGGGAGGGGGGGGGGGTTCCACTTGGGTGCTCATGCGGAACTGATCTTCTCACGAGATAGTCGTTGCGTGATAATGAAGACAAATGTTCATCGCGCCGCGACCACTAATTAACTCGCATTTGCCGTGTTCATATCTTTCCTACTCATTATATATACGTTTCCTACTTCATTATTTCAAGACTAATTAACTTGCGAAACAACAGTCTCTGTCTTTGAATGCTGATGAGATTTCATTAGGAACCATTCTTTGCACGTTATATGAAGCTACACTGGCTATGCAAGTCAGAGCGGTCATATAACTGTACAACGACCTCTGAAAAGTAGGTCACGAGACTTAGAGTGTTAAAAAATAATGGGGGAGAAACACAACGCTATAACGCATTGTGTTTCTCCCCCATTATTTTTAGCAAAATTTGGAAAATCTATGTGAATTTACTTTGTACGCCCCCACCTTGTAATACCATCCATTTTATGCCTGAGGAGATAGTCTTTAGAGTCTAACTCATAAACAGATTTTTCTTTACGCAAGGATTCAATAACTTTAATATTATATTTTTTGCCGTTACAATTTGCTAAAATGTGTTCGTTGTCAATAACACTTTCAAAAAAATATAGACAACCTCTCTTAATCCTATTTCCTTTCACAGCAATAATTTCGGATTGGTATTCAACAGTGGGGGTTTCTGTCAGTTGTGGTTCGGAAAGATGTTTCACAACATGTACACGGCAGAAATGTTCGTTCTTAACACATTTCCTCCCACAAGCTGATCCTTTCTTAATTCCCCTAGTGAGCACTTCAGGGCAAGTAGTGGGACGGCTAAATGCCCTACGACGCTCTTCTTTTAATAATTGAAAGCGCTCTGAAGGAGCAGGTTTAGGAGCAGGTTTAGGAGCAGGTTTAAAGGATTTATTTTTTGGATAGGCGTGGTCTTTATGCATAATAAGTGGTGGAGTAGGAGGTATTGGTGACAGTGGAGTGATAGGTGTACTTAGTTCATGAACAAAAGCTTCAAATGAAGTGGTATTAAAACGATGAACTGTTTGTGGCGGCGGCATGTTGTTTGATGGCGGCGGTGATTGTTGTTGAGATGGTGTGGAGTCGTTTGAAGATAGAGGCGGTGAAAATATGCTGCCAAGTATAGTAGTCATAGTGAGTGGAAGAAGAGCTCCAGAAGTTGAAGGTTTCGAGTCTTGTTGCTTCTTATACCAGTCGGGAGCATTTTTCAATCGAAGAGTTTTCTTGACTGGAGTCGAAGCCGTAGTAGAAGTAGAAGTAGAAGTTGAACTTGTAATAGAAGAGCGGGTTGTAGTGGAAGTTGTAGTCGGCAGGGATGACATCGTGGTAGTTCTGTTTGCAGCGTAACGTCTGGAATCAGAATGAAACTCTAGCCGTGGTCGTCGCGTCTTTTATAACGGTATGCTAATGAGAGAAAGGTTAGCGACAAGCCGTGACCGGTCATTGGACCCGGGAGGTGGAAGGGGAGATGGAAGGGGAAAGAAAGATGGAGGGGGGGGGGGCAAATCGACTCCATTTTTTTGGAGGGGGGGGGGTTCCGCTTGAGTGAACACGGGGGGGGGGGTCATTGACCCTTCCAAAAGTGGGTCAAGGTCATTCAAGACTTATAATGAACCAAGGTGATGGGAACAGTAGTAACTGTTCCCACCACCCTGTTTGCCTAACGGTTCCCACTCCCAACCCACTAGTTGCGTTCTGCGAGGGACATCGACGCAATTTTGTTTGGTCCGTCCGCATCAAAGCGTAACGTCCCGGCCCGCATTAAAGCGTAACCACTAATTACAAGGGAAACTGGAACAGCTGATGCAGACACGCAACTCTAACACCCACCCAAGCTAATCCCACCCATCATATTCCTAAACAAAATTCAAAAACCTAGTCCGCTAGTGCGGATGTCCCACCCCTTCTAAGTGAAGTTCAACGGAACTTCTGAATTTACAGTTAATCTACCCCCTATCATCTAGCTGAAAGGCAAAACAACAACATTAATTATAAATACCAACACTTAAAACTAACAACACATCATTATTAAATATCAAATAATTCAACACAACCAAATACCATCATTATTCTTAAAATTAATACACCTTTAACGCTAAACACAACTTATAACTAACATCGCAATGCGCAAATTAATTCTTAAATTAAGTGCAACTTACAACTAATATTTACACACACACACACATACCACATTGCATTAAAGAACGCAACGTAGTATAAGAAGTTCAAATATATATAGGCCTACTATATATTTGAACCTCTTACCGAGTCGCCAACGACTTTTCGCTATGAAAACTCGTTGACGACTGACGCGAAAATCGGGCTCGTATCGCTCCTCGGGTTTTCGAGTGGTGGGGGTAATTAATGCAGTGGTGGGGGAATTGTTTTACTCCAGTACGGTCTTCAATCCACTCCAGTTCGCAGCAGTGTAAAAATGAAACGAAGGAGTGGGGGTGGCGCATGCGCAGCGACGTAAATTCCAAGGTTTGAGGTTAGAACTTTCCGTGCACAGTAGAGCTAAATTGAGTAATACAGGACTAGGCGCATGCGCAATAGCGAGGAGTGATTCCGATCCGGAGAACTCGTTGCAGCGCTAAAGTAAGTAATACAGACTAGACGCATTCGCAGTAGCGCTAAAGTGAGTAATACATGACTAGGCGCCGTAGCGTGAAGTTGGCTCACTCAGTACAAGTTATAGCAGCATAAAAATGAAACGAAGGAGTGGGAGCGGCGCATGCGCAGTGACGTAAAACCAAGGTTTGAGGTTAGAATTTTCCATGGTGGCTGCCATGTTTAATTCTGTTTCATTCAAACAATAGTAGTTCATGGCTGGCATGGAATGTGAAGTGTGGTAATTAGATGGGGGTTAGCAACCGGTCGTGACCGGCCATTGACCGGTCATCGACCCGCGGGGTTCCGCTTGAGTGAACACCGGGAGGGGGGGGGGGATTTAATCTCCATTTTTATGGGGGGGGGGGGTTCCGCTTGATTAGTCACGGGGGGGGGGGGGTTCCGCTTGAGTGAACACGGGAGGTTCCACTTGGACGCTCATGCGGAACTGATCTTCCCACGCGATAGCCGTTATAAAAAGGAGATTGTTCATCGCGCCGCGACCATTAATTAACTCGCATTTGAGTTGTTCACATCCTTCCTACTCATTACATATACGTTTCGCCAACTTCATTATACAAGTCTAATTGCTACTAACCTGGAGTTTCATTTACATTAGCACATGTCGTCCTGTTTGAATCACCTTTGCGTGCTCGACGTTATATCTCATTCATTTGTCTTGTTCTCACTTCTACACGTCTGACATACTTCTTGTGATGGATACGCAATGTTTGAAATTGAAACTTTTGCGGACACAACATATATTACGAAATAATTACAAACCATCGGTTTCAAAGACTAAAACAAATTTAACAAAAGTGAGGAGGAAATTAAGTTTTAACCCGTTATACTCTGTTAGAACTTCGCAGGTTCACGTTGATGATAATGTTATTCACAACATTTTGCGTTCGATGTTACGTTTCCACAACTTCGAACTTGTTACACCTATCGACTGTGTTCAACAGGTTTTTCTATTTCATCCCCACCATTCTTTATATAAGTGCGCTCACGACAATTCCTGTTTCATTCTTCTATACGCTCTTCGACCGACAACTACTCCGCTCTAAATTACACACTACAAGAAGATGGATACAAACCAAGAACAAGTACAAGTTCACGAAATATCGTCTACTACCCACCCGAGGGAGAATCCTCCGAGAACTTCGCCTTCACCGAATCCACAGGACCCTGTCCAAGTTTCGGATGTGTCTTCGACGGCGAGGAATGATCTTGAAGCTATTCTTCGGTCGCTCGTCGGTTTCGACTGACCTGTACGACGATCGCCGTTAAACTGAACTCTTAGAAGTTCAGTCTTTTTTTAAAACTTCCTCCGGATGACCTTGAAGCAATTATCCCCTCTCCTTTTCAACTAACTTCTACTTTTGTTCAACTGTTGAATTTCAGTTTTGAACTAACTTTTAATTTATGCGAAGTTTTAGTTGAACCCGGTTAATTTATGCGCACATTTTGTTCAACCCCAAATTGTTGAATTTCAGTCTTGAACTAACTTTTAATTTATGCGCAAATCTACTTCAAACGCTCACCCCACCTCCTCACCCCTCATTTAATATACGACCGGAAGCTATGTGCCCCGGCACGTGGCTTCCGGGGCAGCTGACCTGAGCCAGAAGTGGCCAAATCTAACTACTGGGGTAGTAGCGGCTGGGGTTTTTTTGACAGTGATGGGTGGGTTTTGGAAGTGGGTCAAGGTCATCCGGAGGGTTTTTTTTAAATCTCTTTATTTAATAAAAACTCATTAGTGATTGGAGAATTGGTTTGTCATTATTTGTAGCAGTAATAGTTATTTTATTACTCTGTATGGGTGAATCCCACTGCGTGTCCATAATTGAGAAAAAAGGAGAGGTCCTAGGTGGTTACAGTGCAAGTTGATAGAGCAGAACAAGACATGTGTCTGAGGAAGAATAATCATATAAACCTGGTAATATAGTGAATAAGAATAATTGGATAGGATCGTCAATAGGTGTAACAAGATTGAAATTTTGATATTTCAGCATTTCAGTTAAGACAGAGTGTAAAATAGAATCAGTAGAAGAAGTATTGGAAAGGTTAGATTTTACAAAGTACAACGGGTGAAAACTGAAGTATTTTTTAAGCTTACCCAATGTAGTACGCGGTTTTGAAACTGTGGAGTTAGATTGTTTCTGTAAAATATGTTTAGTGCGTAAAAGTTTTAAATGTAAAGTGTGCGAAGCCATAATAATATTTAAAGGGGAGATGTGTACTCTCTAAATTCAGCGAGTATATGACCGGTGCCCGCAAGTGTGTCTGAATATATAGAGACTAATTAACATAATAAGCGCAAACATATGTTAGAGTAAGAAGAGTAAGTTAAAAAAATGTTTGATAGTCTTAGGGACTTACGGATAGATGTTTACTGTCGCCCTATCGCCATTATAATGGCGCATGCGCGAGGTACCGATGCCGCTTATATAGGGTAGTGTGAACCCTCAACCCCCTCCCCTAAGAGAATGAGATAAAAGGGAAGAACTTTGAAGATTTCAGTTCTTTGTTGGGGCGGCAGCGTCGCGAAAGGTTCTAGTAGGGGGAAAGAAATTGTTAATAAATTTTTGTAAAATTTTTAAAAATTACCGCTAGTGGTAGAAGTTAGTTAATTATTTTATAAGGGTTTAAGAACTGTGTTGTAGACGATTAATCGCAGTTATATCTAGCATTTGTACAGGTAAAACTTGCAGTGTAATAATTATATATTAATATATGGGTGTTAACTGTTTATAGTCCAAGTAGTTTAGTCTAGCAGCAGAAGTTAGTTAATTATTCTGTAGTGGTTAACTTGTATAATAAGTATAAACTAAAATAAAAATAGTAACGCGAGATTATTTGATATATTATATATAAAATAAAAGTGTATTTTTAAATGTTAAGAAATAGTTAAAAAAAATAAACCACATAAAAAAAAATAGCAAGCTTAACAGGTGTAAGTTAAAACAAAGCATAATGTAACATTACTAGGTGGTAGAGACTTACAGATTAGTTGTTTCAGCTGTGGTACCTGGGGACGTGAATGGCAGACGCGCGACCGCGTTTGCGGCTTATATAAGCACAGATAGTAATTATGTTGAAATTAACCCCCCCCCCTAAGAAAAAAGTGTTGACCCCCCCCCGTCACTTTCACTCATCAAGATAAATTAGGTTGATAGTGGTTACATTTATGTAACACCAATTTAGCTTTGATGTTGCCAATAGTTTAATAACTATAGTTAAGCGGCAAAAGAGGACAGATAATTTTCTGCCATTACTCAGATAATAACAGACAACAATTATGGTGTTACGCGATGGGGAAAGCCTCAGTGAAGCTCAACAGCGGATTAAACCAGGTGTTGCCTAACGTTAATTGCAAGGTACAACGCTCCACCTGCATTAGCGGCGACCTACATGTGACGAATAGATCATTGGAAATTTCCACTGACGTTGGACGTTCTATCCCCCTTAAACCCCTATGGCTCCCCACTACTTTGTGAGCCGAGAACCTTTTTGGCGACTATCGCTGAGTTAGTTCGGAACAATTCGTCGGACGCGATGGTTGTTCCGAACTCAGAGGGTACCTCAAATATATAAGCGGCCGATATATATTTGAGTTACTCTTGCTGTTAGGGTTTTAATATTAATACTTGTTGTGTGTGAGTGTGTGTGCAAAATGTTATTTTTAGTTTTAAGTTGTGCTAATTTTAAGCTTTAATTTGCGCATTGCGATGTTAGCATTAAGGTGTTATGGTATTGTTGATGTTTGGAAAATGTGTTTTTGATGTTGAGTTTTGGTATAATTATTGTATGTGTGTGTGTACTAATAACCTTTCACAGCTAGCTGTTAGGAGGGTAGATTAAATTTAAATTTAAATTATAGAAGTTCTGTTGAACTTCATTAAATATGGGTGGGACATGCGTGTTGTGCCATAGGCAGCGCATATTTTTATTTTTTTAAAATTTTTAATTTTTTGTTAGGAAATAATTATATTTGGGTGGGTTTAGATTAAGGGTGGGAGGTTAGAGTTGCGTCTTGCATTAACTGTTCCAAACTCCCTATTGTAAAATTGGAATGGTCAGGTCCAGTGCCCAGGCCCGAGGCCGGCCGCCCGTATCACAGCCCACCAAACTGGATCGCCACGTGCGTGCGGGCCAAAAATTGGGATCCCTTGCAAGACGTAACTATAGCGGGTTGGGATTTGGGGAAGTGTTAGGCAAACAGAGTGGTGGGGATGGCTCCGGCCGTCCCCATCACTTTGGTAAATTATAATTTTTTGGTGACCTTGACCTCAATTAGGTTAATTAACCCCCCCCCTCCCCCTCCCCCCTCCCCCCTCCTCCCCCTCCCCCCCCCAAATTTGGCAAGCCCCCCCCCTCCCCCTCCCCCTCCCCAGCAATAATCTGGATTAGAAAATGACTAATAACTCAAGAATGGTTTGCCGGAATAGGGCAAGTCATACATCAATGAAAAGCTCTAATTAAGAGCAATATTGTGGTAAAGACAGAATTGTATTATTTTCTTTTACTAAAATTGTACCATAAAAAAAAAAAAAAAAAAAAAACACCCTCCACTCAATGACATGACGATATAAGAGTGGTGTGGTTTGTGTTGAGAACATTCTTCACCTATAATAGCTAGAGTGAACATGTTTCCCCAAGATGCTTCAATATTTTATAACAAATGTACAAAAGTTGAAGAAGTATTGGAGGTGGATGAAGAAAACAATGAAGAAATTGAATAAATTGAAGTGCCTTCGTTAAGTGAAAATGTTGTAACAAGAATATTTGTGGATCTGAATTCACCAATGGATATTATAGGAAGGTTTTTAATTGAAGTTGTGACATAGATAGAAAATGGAAGATTAGTAAACATAGGATCTCCAATTTTGGTAGATGATAGACACACCTTTGGTGTATATTGGAGAAACATAGATCTGTTATGGCTGTGGGTGGAGGCATATGTGGAGTATTTGCAATTGGAAGAAAATATAGGCTTTAATCATTACTTTTCAGCTTTAGTGTTAAACTACTAATTCTAACATTTCACTAAAAAAAAACCTTACAAATGTGGTGGGGGAAGCATTATATAAAGGGAATAGAAGAGAGAAGCATTTCATTTCCGTGCTAAATTTCAAAGAGTAAACATCAACACGATGCATCAATGTGAAATTTGCTCAGAAACTTTTCATGATAATATTCTACTAGAAATACATAAAGAATTATTCCATAATAATAATGAAGATGTAACAGAAACAGAATATGAAGATTTAAAACTATATGAAGAAGAAGAACCAAAAGAAGAACAACAAGAAGAAGAACCATTAGCAGGACCATCTAACACGACGCATCAATGTGAAATTTGCTCAGAAACTTTTCATGATAATATTCTACTAGAAATACATAAAGAATTATTCCATAATAATAATGAAGATGTAACAGAAACAGAATATGAAGATTTAAAGCTATATGAAGAAGAAGAACCAAAAGAAGAACCATTAGCAGGACCATCTAATGAAATACCGAGTTTAAAAGTATTTGCTTTAGAAGGTAGAGTAGTAGTGCATTACAAAATTCAAAATGAAAAATTCGAATTGGATCAGTTTTTTAAAGAAGTAAGAACAATTGTAAGTAAAATACTCACAGAAGAATTAAAAAGACTAAACTTTATTAAATTTGGCATTTTATTAAATGCTATGTTTACTAATGTAGAAGGAGAAATGTCACCAAGAGGATTCATAACAAAAAACCAGACCATCATGGCAAGTTCAGATATTAATTCAATAGTTGAAGATTGTTTGGAAGAAATATTAACAAAAATTCAAGAACATGAAGGAAGAGGATCTGGTTGGAGTTTGGTTAGTATTGAGGGTATGGATATTAGAGTTCATAAACACGGCTACGGATTAAGGGGTAGCAGTTATATTCCACTCCCAAAGAAAATTTCACACACCAAATCATGTATAAATGTTCAAAATGAAGATATGGAATGTTTTAGATATGCAATGACGGCAAAATTTGTACCACCTCACCATGCGGATAGACCCAGTGAAGAATATGAATTACAAAGATATAGATATAATTTCCAAGGATTGACTTACCCAGTGGCTTTGAAGGACATCCCAAAGTTTGAAAAACAAAACCCTGGAACATCTGTTAATGTTTTTGGTTTGGACAGTTCGAATAAAGTGTACCCATTGCGTGTGGTGAAGAATGAACTCCCAGATCATACAGACTTATTACTACTTACAAAAGGTGATGTTTCCCACTATGTATGGATTAAAAAATTTGAAACTCTTGTTAGTAATCAATTATCTAAAAATAGAAATAAGAAGATAATTTGCAAAAGATGCTTTAATTTTTGTGAAGAAAGAAGAGAAGGAAACGAATGGTTACAAGAGCATAAAAAACTATGTAACAACAACTATGAAGCAAAAATTATCTTACCGTGTCCAAGTAAGGCAGAGTTAAAATTTGAAAAAATCTCCCATCAATACCGGATTCCCATTGTTGTCTATGCTGATTTTGAATCTACACTAGTTCCTATTGAAGATAATGATGGCGATGTAGCAAAGAAAACTGTTAAATATCAGATACATGATCCAAACAGTTTTTGTTTAATGGTTAAATCTACTCTTTCTGAAGAACATCTAAATAGATTTAATTTAACTTCAAAACCTATTGTCTATCGTGGTGTTAATGCTTCTAAAATATTCCTTGATCAGTTGTATACAATAGCGGAAAGTGTTGAAAGATTGTATAGTGATATTATACCAATGATACCTTTGGATGAAGAAGAAGAGATTCAACATGAAAATGCAACTCATTGTTATTTATGTACAAATGAATTTACTGTGGAAAATCAAAAGGTTCATGATCATGACCATCTGACAGGTTATTATAGAGGTGCTGCATGTAACAGCTGTAATATCAACTACAAGATCCCTACAAGTATACCTGTAATATTACATAACCTTAGTGGTTATGATGCGCATTTTATTATTCCAGAATTAGGAAGAGATAATGGAGAAATTGATGTCATAGCTGAAACCACGGAGAAGTTTATAAGTTTTACTAAAAAAGTTGGAAATATAAAGCTTCGGTTTTTAGACTCTTACCGTTTTATGCCATCTAGTTTAATGAAGCTTTCTGAAAACCTGAGAACAGAAGATTTAATAGAAACCAAGAAGATTGTAAGTAATGACAAGGTTAATTTAGTTCTTCGCAAAGGTGTTTTCCCGTATGATTATATAGATAGCTTAGAAAGATTTAATGAAACATCCCTTCCACCAAAAGAAGAATTCAAAAGTAAACTATATGACACAGATATATCCCATGAAGATTATGAACATGCGTGTAGAGTATGGAATGAATTAGGATTTAAAACACTTGGAGAATATTCGGACTTTTATGTAAAACTAGATGTAACTTTACTTTGTGATATAATGGAAGAGTTTAGAAATACATGTTTTAAGGCATATGGATTAGCCCTCTGCATTCTTGTACATCACCTGGACTAGCTTGGCAAGCAATGTTAAAGGAAACAAAATGTAAACTCCAACTTCTTACAGATATAGACATGGTGCTGATGTTGGAATCAGGTGTTCGAGGGGGACTAACTCAAAGCGTAACACGACATGTAAAGGCAAATAACAAATATTTGCCCAATTTTGATGCATCAAAACCAAGTACATATTTAGGTTATTTTGATGCAAATAACCTTTATGGATGGGCCATGTCGAATCCTCTCCCATATGGCAACTTCAAATGGGTAGACCCTGATTCTATTGGAAACATCATGAATATAGCAAAACATGGAGACACTGGTTATATTTTGGATGTAGACATTGAGTACCCTGAACATTTGCATGACCACCATTATGATTTACCTCTACTGGCCAAGACGGAAATATCACCAACCGGCAGATGGCCTAAATTAATGATGACTTTAACCAACAAATCAAGATATGTTGCTCATTATTGGGTAATACAACAAGCCCTAGAGTTAGGATTGAGAATAACAAAAATTAATAGAGCTTTACAATTTTCTCAATCCTGTTGGTTAAAGTCATACATTGACAATAACACAAAAAGAAGAACTTCAGCTACATCTAATTTTCAAAAGGACTTTTTTAAATTGATGAATAATGCAATATTTGGCAAGACACTGGAAAACAAAAGGAAGCATAAGAATGTGAAATTAGTTAGTGATCCGGTAAAACTACAAAAGCTGGTACAAAAACCTAACTTCGGATCATCCATAATAATCAACGAAAATCTTGTAGCTGTTTCCATGAACAAAATTTCAATTACAATGGATCGTCCTTTATATGTGGGGATGTCTATTCTAGATATTTCAAAGACCCACATGTATGACTTCCATTACAACAAGATGGTTAAATTTTATGGAAGAGAAAACATCGGCATTGTATACATGGATACGGACGCTTTTATTTATTGGATAAGAACTGAAGATATGTATGAAGACCTACGCTGTTTTATCTACAATAACGACTTTGACTTTTCTGATTATCCACAAGACCATCCCAACTACGACAACGGTAGAAATAAAAAGGTATTGGGAAAGTTCAAAGACGAAACAAATGGCGTGCCAATGGAAGAGGTTGTTGCTCTAATGTCTAAATTGTATTCATTTAAATTGTACAAAAATAAAAAAAGAGAACATGAAATCGTGAAGAAGGCCAAAGGTATAAAAACCTCATACCTGAAGAAGAATATACAGTTTGAAGAATACAAGAGATGCTTATTTGAAAATGTTGAGGCAACAGCAACATTTAACACCATAAGAAGCTTTAACCATCGTCTCTTCAGTGTAAAGCAAACCAAATGGGCTTTGAGTTGTAAGGATGATAAGAGGTACATCCTGGAAGGTAATATAAAAACTCTACCATTTGGACATTACTCCTTATACCCTATCGACCAGTAAACCTATTCTTCGTCCTTTACCTTCTTCCTTTTTCCTTTCCGTAAAGAAGAGGGGACATGACAAGCTCAATGTCATGTTCCCTCTTTTTTACACCAATGTAATATGACCTTGACCTATAATCTTACCATATAAAAGAGGATAAACCATTTTAGAGATAAGTACTTTTACAAGCAGTGTGGAAGACACAACTGAAGATGGAAGATTTAAGGAACAAGATTGTAAATGAACTTCATAAGCCGGCAAGAAGAAAATTTCCTAGAAGAAATACAATTATAAAAGGAATGAATGATCTTTTCCAAGCCGATCTTATTGAAATGATACCACATAGTAAATTAAATAAAGGATTTAAATACATTTTAGCGATTATAGACTGTTTTACTAAAGTGGCTGATGCTTTACCGCTAAAGGACAAGACTGGTAAAAGTGTTACAAAAGCTATGGAAATAGCTATACAAAGAAATAATTTCAACATCAAACATCTACAAACTGATGATGGAGAAGAATATTTTAACAAAGACTTTGCAGCTTTAATGAAGAAGTATAAAATAAATCATTATTCTACAAATTCTGAAGTTAAAGCTTCAATAATAGAAAGATTTAACAGAACGTTAAAAGGAGCAATGTATAAAACATTTTCCAAACGAGGATCATATATTTGGTATGATATATTACCACAACTTATAAAAGAATATAACAATAAGTATCATCGAACCATTGTATGAAGCCTAACGAAGTAAATAGTACCAATGCTAAAATGGTATTAAAACGTATTAAAAATAATACTACTCCTAAACGTGAAAAAATGCAGCCCAAAACATTTAAAGTTAATGATAAAGTTCGTATAAGTAAGTACAAAGGAGTATTTAGCAAAAGGTATCTGCCAAACTGGACTAATGAAGTATTTACAATCTATAAAGTGCAACCAACAATACCTGAAACCTACATTTTAAAGGACAACAAGGGTGAATTACTTGAAGGTGGATTCTACGGACATGAATTGCTAAAATCATCAGTTGGCGATGTATATCTTGTTGAAAAAATTTTACAAAGAAAAAAGGATAAGGTGAAAGTACGTTGGTTGGGATTTGATAAAAGTGAAGACTCTTGGATCCCTACAAAAGACTTAGTGTAGCAATTTATGAAGTCATTACATGTTTAACCTTTATACAAGATGGAGATTGTGCAACAAAAGGATCGATTTTTTATTAATAATATTGATGAATTAACAGTTGACAATGACAAGTTAAATCATGGAAAACATGGTGAATTACTGCCAAACACAATAAGATGTTTAATAACTGGACCATCAAAATGTGGAAAGACAAATGTGGTTTTTAATTTAATAACAAATCCTAAGGGATTACGTTTTAACAACATTTATATCTTTTCCAAATCTTTGCAACAACCCAAATACCAATTATTGGATAAGGTACTCGCAAGTGTGCCTGAAGTTAATTTCTACAAGTTTAATGCTAGTGAAACTATAATGGAGCCAAACGAGGCTAAACCATTTTCTATATTTATATTTGATGATGTATCTTGTGAAAATCATGACACTATTAGAAGTTATTTTGCCATGGGAAGACATTACAATATTGATAGCATTTATATTGGTCAAACTTACAGTAAAATTCCAAAACAACTAATAAGAGATAATGCAAATCTACTTATTATCTTCAAGCAAGATGAAACAAATTTAAAGCACATATATAATGATCATGTGAATGCAGACATGTCATTTGATAAATTTAAAGAAATGTGTGGTAAAGCATGGGCTGAAAAATATGGATTTCTTGTTATTATGAAAGAAGAAGCTATAAAAAATGGAAGATATCGTATAGGGTTAGATAAATTTGTATTAATCCATTGAACAATCGATGATACGTTTAGTAATAGGTTGGTCTTCGCAGTGTAAACATGGTGAACCAAGAAAAACTATTAAAAGAAATAAAATCACTAAGTGACTCGATTAGACTTAAAAATCGAGCATTAAGAATGGGTTTGAATGAAAGAGAAGAATTTCTGGAGACTACATTTAAACCTATTACAGAACCTTTAAAACAGATAACAGAAACAATTGGTAAACCTCATTTTGAAGGAGATGTTTTACTACCTGTTTCTAAATTTGAAGTAAAGACTTTAAAAAAGGAAGAAGATGATGATTCTTACACAAGTGATAGTGAAGTTTCTCAAAAAGGAGAAGAAACAAGACAAGAAGAACCAGAAATAAATGTTCAAAAAGAAGAAGAAGAAGAACAACATATACCTGAAGCAGAACAATCAATTCCAAATCTAACAAAATTAAGTAGTGATATATTGCAACAAGGACCTCTTGGAAGAAAGTATATCATGAAGATGTTACATGAAATAAAAGCTAACCCAAAACTACACAAGTCACATGTATATGGAGCGAGAATTGATGGAAATGAATTAAAAATAGGAGATTCAAAAGTACATTTGACTGAAGATGATGACATTGTTATTGGTGAGCATAAATATAAAGGAACAAAAGGATTATTTGAACTGATTTTTAAAAATATACCTATAAAATATACACTACAAGATTTAAATACTTTTAAAGAAATTTTGCAAAATACTAATGCTCATAAGAAGAATTACTCCAAAGATTCAATGATAAATAGAACACGCGCAACTAAATATACTGTTGTAATAAAAAGATTGTTTCCCCTAAGAAAACTACCAACATTACGGACTGCGCCCGCTTTGAAGAAACCGCTAAAGAGGAAGTCTTTATCACTTATGGACTTATCACTTATGGATGAATATGGTAAAAAGAAAAAAGGAGAATCTTCAACGTCTGGTAAAGGTTTAATGAAAAACCTATATAATACAAATGTGATTTACTATAATGATATAAACAAATTGGTTGATAGAATGAGACTATTACATGAAGCTATAGAAGCTGGTCATACAGGTTTAAATAATGAATGGGTGGCTTTAGTTGACGAACTTCGAAATCGCGGAATAGTTGTATAAATTATCACAGATATATAAGAGAGCTGTGACCATACAATGGATCAGTTCAATCATGAGCGTCGACAAGTTCGGACGGTATTCCGGTCTAGGAGTACAAGGAGGAGAAAACAGAAAAAGAAGTGGATTGCCGCAAACACCTGAAGGTGACTATGATATGAGTAACAAACGTTTAAAATTTATTAAAGACCCAGAAGAAGATACTGATGGAGCGAATTTAAAGACAGTAAAAGAAGCAACTTCAACATCATTGAAATTAGACAAAAATACTTACGATGTCAAATCACATAGAATAATTAATGTTGGTAAACCAACTGACAGTTCTGATGCAATTAATAAAGAGTATTTATCATCTGAACTTTTAAATACTTTAAAATTGCAGTGGGGTAATAATTTAAAAGATGGACAGACATTTGATGCTGGGAATCATAGAATAACCAACGTGGCAAATCCGAAAAATGATAAAGATTCAGTTAATAAAGAATATTTACATTCTATAATACCGGAAAAGACTCAACGCGGATTTTCTTTTTATAAATTTATTATAAATGACATTGGATACCCAAAGGAAGACGGTGATGCTGTAAACCTGAAATACATCAAGGACAACTGTATTTTACAAGATAATGATGAAATCGATTGTCATGGGAAAGTGTTGTCAAATGTAAAGTTCGGTTCTCAACCAAAAGATGCTGTTACTATGGAACAACTATCTAAAGAATTAAAAAGGGGGACATCAAATTTTGTAAAACATGAAGATGCCGTGCTAAAGCGAGGAGATACATTTATACATGGAAATAAAAAGTTTGATTTAATGCAAGGAAAAAATGATGAATGGGATGCGGGACATAAAACAATAACAAATGGAAGATTTGGTATAAAAGATTCGGATGTACCTTTAATGATACAAACATTAATTGCAAGTGGTGGTAGATTAGGTACATATGATGGTCGTAATAGAAGAATAAAAAATATTTATCCTGGTTATGAAGATGATGATTGTGTTACATTGAGACAAACAATAACTTGGGATAAACACTTTGGGACCAAATATGATGCAAAGATGAAGAAAATAATTAATATTTTACCAGGAGAAGATTTAAATGATGCTGCTACTATTGGACAAGTCATAACAACATCGAAAAGTGATTCGACCGCTTACACGTGTAATGATAAACGTATTATGCAGTTACATGATCCTCAACATCCGAAAGATGCTGTAACTTTAGATTGTTTAATAAGAATAGTGGGCAATTTACTTATCGATACCCACAATCATATAGCTAGTACAACGAGTCATGTGATGATTCAACCCGATGAACGAGAAGCTTGGATTAAAAATAAAATCATAAATCAGTATATAATTAATTTGAATAATTAAATATTTAAATATAAAACATTGTGCACGAGTTATCCATTTATGTAAAGCAGCTCGTGGAGTAAACACGCTGGTTATATAAGACGACATAATGAAGACCGCACCGCTCAGTCGTCGTCAAGACAGCGTTAAGAAAGGACGTGGTATAACATCAGCTGCGTTTTCCCTGCTCAGACGGATTCCTGTTGGTGCTGTTCTAAATCGAGCAATAGACGCTTTACCATACGAATTTCATCTGCCCGGAGGCTATCAATATTGTGGACCCGGAACTAAGTTGGCAAAACGTTTAGCAAGAGGAGATCCTGGAATTAATAAATTAGATCAAGCTTGCAAAGAACACGATATAGCGTATTCCAAGTTTGCAGATTCAACAAATAGATCAATAGCGGATAGAGCGCTAGCGGAAAAAGCTTGGCAAAGGGTTAAATCAAGTGACGCCAGTATTGCGGAAAAAGCAGCAGCTTGGGCAGTGACAACAGCCATGAAGACGAAAGCTAAGTTTGGTGGTGGAAGACGACGCGGGAAAAAACCTAGTAAAAAAGAAGCTGCAAAAAGAGGCGGGAACATCAAAAGAAGACGTCGCACTAACCCTAAAAGGAAAGTCAAGAAAACATCCATATGGTCAATGGTAAAAAACGGATCGGGTCTTTACTTAAGACCGTACCGTGTGTATTAAATGAGAAAAATAAATTGATAATTCCAAATGAAGCATTAACAAACTATCAATTGTCAAAATATGTGAAATGTTTAAGAATACCATTCTTCAGAGGAGTTTTTATGAAAGATACATTACCAAATAGAGTGTGGAAAAATGAAACTGGAATAGTAAATTTAGACTCTAATTATGGACCAGGTACTCATTGGGTATGTTATAAAAAACTTGGAGAAAATGTTTACTACTTTGATAGTTTTGGAAATTTACCGCCACCAAAAGAACTTCAACATTATTTTCGGGACTCCAAGAATATATTCTACAACTACAAAAGAGAGCAACCTAGCAATACGGAAATATGCGGACATTTATGTTTAGAGTTCCTAGCGAAGAGCGTCAGTCAGCTTTAAGATGTCATCGTATACAGTATCGCTGAGTGGAAATTCGTCAACATTGAAAAGTACACTTTTCCCAGCGTTACGTTTATCTACGGATAAACTATGGGAAGCAGCATTATTGGATTTGACTACATACAATTCAATTCCCAATGTTACAGAAGGAAAAAATAATTTACTACATTATTATGAGAGTAAAGATGAAAAAGGAAATTATTCACAATTAAAAATAATTCCATTATCTACAGGAGCATATGAAATAGACGATATAAACCAAGTATTACAAAAGAAACTTGGAGAAGAAAATATTTCTATAAAAGGTAATAATAATACATTAAAAGCAGAAATAACTTCAAAGTATTATATAGATTTTAGCTTAGACCACTCAATCGGCAATTTGCTCGGATTTTCAAAGAAGAAAGGAATTTTAGCTCCTGGAAATGATTATACTGGAGATACAACAGTAACAATATTAAAGGTGAACACTATTGATGTAACGTGTAATATTATACACGGATCATATAGAGATGGAGTAAATCAACATATATTACACACATTTTACCCGACAGTAGCTCCTGGTTTTAAAATAGTTGAGAAGCCACAAAACCTGATATACCTACCGTTAAACACCAGTTTCATTTCAGACATCGTACTGAACATATTGGATCAAGACGGTATTAGTGTTGACTTTAGAGGAGAAACAATAACTATACGGTTACATATCAGAGCGGCAACATAAAGTCAACATGGGATTATCATTTAAACCACAACGGAAGAGTCGGGAGCTCAGTAGCTCCTCAACATTCGACGAGTTAACACCGGACAACATACGCTTCCTACAAAAGATCGGACTAAAACTTGCCAACCATGGATATACTGGATATAGCGCAAGGACCGACATTCGACGAAACCCTATGGGAGAAGGAATATCACACTCACAACCCTTACACTTCATCAAAATTAAATAATAATGATGAAATAAGAATTCTCATTCAACAACAAGATATCTACACATTACCATGTGAAAGTTATTTATATATCGAAGGAAGAGTAACAACATTGGATGGAAAATCTGGTTCAACTGTTCCTTTTATAAATAACCCTATGGCATATCTGTTTGATGAAATTAGATATGAGATATCTGGAGTAACAATTGATTCAACAAAAAAAGTTGGTATATCAACAACTTTAAAAGGATTGACTTCAATAACACCCCATGAAAAAAATTCTTTAATCTCGGCTGGATGGGTGATTCCTGATAAAGACACTATTACTCCTAATTCAAAAGGTTACTTTGATTTTAATGTACCTTTACGATTGCTTTTGGGATTCGCAGAAGATTACAAGAGAATAATAATAAATGTAAAGCAAGAACTGGTACTGCTCAGATCTTCAACAAATAAGGATGTAATACAAGCGCCAAGTGGAACTAAAGATGCCGATTTGGAATGGCAACTTCAATTGGATAAAGTTGTATGGAGAGTACCTCATGTCAGATTGGCAGATGAACATCGAGTAATATTATTGAAAAAATTAAAATCTGACCGTGATATTGTAATACCATTTAGGAGTTGGGAATTTCATGAATACCCCATATTGCCTCAAACAGAAAGACAAACATGGACTGTTAAAACCTCTACTTATTTAGAACGGGCAAGGTACATAATAGTCGGTTTTCAGACTAAACGAAAAGATGTTATAACCGCGCACGCTGGTCAATTTGACCATTGCAAGATAAAGAATTGCAAAGTTTTTTTAAACTCTCAGTTCTTTTTATATGACAGTTTAAATGTTTCATTTGACAAGAAACGTTATTCCATTCTATATGACATGTATGCAAGATTTCAATCATCATATTATGGTAAGACGAATACACCACTTTTATCACCAGAACAATTTTATTCAAAAGCTCCAATTGTTGTAATCGATTGTTCAAAACAAAATGAATCTGTAAAATCTTCAAGTGTAGATATAAAAGTTGAAATGGAATTTGAAGATAAAATACCAGATGGAACTTCAGCATACTGTTTAATTCTACATGACAAAATAGTTACTTACACACCGCTAACAGGAATCGTGAAGAATGTACTTTAAGAAGGATTAATACAACATCTGCACAATTTGTAAGGTTTTTACAAAAAATCAACAATATCTAGGTCATCTGCGAGTATAAAAGCGAGAAAAAAGAGCTGGAAATTCATTTCATCTTTGATTGTCGTATGGGTAACATCGTCCGCAAGATGAGTTCTACTACATCAACTGCTAATGAAGAAACTACACCTTTTATGGCTGACAATAGTTTGGATATAGAAAGACAAGTTGAACAGGAAATGGATGAGTTCCTCAAGTTTAAACATAAGAAGACAGAAGAAGAGGAAGTTGAAAAAGAAACAAAGAAAAGAAAAATTGAAGATAACATTTCCACCAACATCTTAACGGAAGTATTTCTTCGAATATTTTATCCTATTTCTTCTTGTATGACAAAGACTGTATCTGCTGGAGTGATGAAATCATTGGATTACTCTCCTACTGTTATTTTAAATCATGGATCTAAAATGGTAACCTTCACTGAAACTTCTTGGGAATCTTTTATGAAACATATACATCTTTTGGAATGTTATCTGAGTAACAATACATTTGGAAGAAAAACAAAACTAGGTTTGTTGGAATCAAATATTGAAATCGATATTGTTAAACAACGTGGTCAACAAATAGTTCGATTTAGAGATTTAACTAAATATAATATAAAAATACATTTGACTAAAGAAGAGTTTTACACTTTAACTTGTGCTACTGGTCCTATAACAAGATATTTAAAACAGCTAATATTCTCAAGTGCAATTATCAAAGACTATTTAATTGATGCATTGGATAAACAACCATATGTTCCAATCCTATATGGTCCAGTAGATACTTCAATCTTCAATAGGATACCACATGAAGTAGATATGTGGAGACAGTTACACCACTATCAAACCAACTTTAATTTAGATGAAGAAAAGCAAGAAACCAAGGAAAACGAATCAAGTTTCAACAATCAACAATCGGCAACAAATTGAACAAATAAAGAATATTGTAAGTAAAAAGAAGAATATTGGGGGTATAAAAGGTTGTCAATCTGGATTAACATACCAGTTGCCTACTGAACGTCATCATGGATAAACAAGTTTCATTCTCTAAGAAGATAGAATTAATGGAAATAAAGCAAGGTATCATAGAGTTTCAAGCATTCCGTGGTAATGATGGAAATTTTATAATTAAAGAGTTAGTGGTACTAGATATGATAACATCTGTTGTTTATCACTTTTTATTTATGCCTCCTTTACCATTCAACAGATTAACAACCAAAGCTAAAGTAACAAACAAATGGTTGATGAAACATTTTCATAATCTAAGATGGGATGAAGGTTTTATAACCTACAATATGATGCCACACATTATGAATCATTTCTGCAAAAAGTTCAAAACTATTTTTACAAGAGGATTGGAAAAAGCAAATTGGATACAAACATATACAAACCATGAAGTAATAAATGTGCAAATGGAGAAAGATTTTTATTGCTACTTTGATAACATCTGTATTTCATCTAAAAACTTTAAACATCAACAGTCTCAATGTGCTTTAAAAAACGCATATCGTTTAAATGTCTATCTACAGCAAGGTGGTGGGGGAAACGAAGGGTATAAAAGCGAGAGCGGCACTATGACAATGCATCAGTATTACTCGAACCTCCGGGGAGTCAACACCTCTGACACGCAAACACAAGAAGAAGAAGACGAACAATAGCAAGAAGAAGATAATGGCGTCACAAAATTTTCTACAATCGCTTGTTGATCAATTCAACAAACATTCTAAATCTACTATACTACCGACAAAAAAATGTTCAGAATTGAAGGAAGAGAAACATTATATTATTCACACTATTAAGAAAATGGAAACATCAATTGGAGACGCTATCAATTGTACATTAAGTGAAGCACCCTACACACCTGGTGATGAACCAAAATTTCAAGTATTTCTTCCCAAACGCTTCGTTCAACTGCTGCCGAATGAAGATTTACGACTGATTCACCCCGGCTCACTCTACTTAGCAGCTCACGGTCCTAGCGGAAGCAACTCTACTGAACTTACACTTCATGTTATGCCTACAAGCAACTAATCTGTAGTTTATATATACTGTTGTACATGTATGTAACTGATTATAAATAAATAAAAAATAAAAATGAAAAAAAAAATAAAAAAGGCAACATATCGATAGTGTTTCTGCACTATCGATATGTTGCTTTTTTAAAAACACGTTTGGGTGACCTTGACCTAGTTTTGAGGGTATATAAAGGCCGTAATTTTCTTAAGGATCTCATCAGTCTACAACTACCTTTCGTGCCGTACACATCTCTGTTGGCTCTCCAGTTATTACAAATAACAACATGTCTCTTAAGGTTAAGTGTGCATCATATGATACTACCACCATCACAACTTTTGAAGAACTTGACAATTTTACTAATGAATTGCGAGTGTTACTTGCCGGTGGTTATCGTTTAAATATTGATGTTTACGCTAACAACATGAGGATGTTTCCTAAACAAAAATTCTGCAATGAAGAAGTATTTGTTTCCACACAACCTTCAACTACAACACCATCTACTCAAAGTAATGTTAAGTTCCAGAAATATTACTAATGTTGAATAATATTGAGTGGTCGCTGTGGCATCTATAAAAGGAACGCGTAACCTAAACAGAATCATCATTTGCTTCCCAACTGACGCAGCGAAAACAACTACCACTACCATGTTGTACAGAATGATGATTGAATTCAATGGAAAAATCTACGGAAAAGACTATCAAAGTGTAGAACAAATGACGTCCGATCTTCAAGTATTGACTAAAGAAGGATTCCAACCAAAATTAATTCTAAAATTTCCTGAAGTACATCCACTATCCACTGAAGATCTCATTGCTATGGCTAAAGAAGAAAAAGAATAATACAAACAAGATATAAAGAAAGAAAAAGAGAATGAAAACTCACTATCTTAAATAAATACATCTTACACTTGTAAGATGTTCTTTTTTAAAACTCCATTTGGATGACCTTGAGATTACCCCCACCACTTTTTCTAGTCTATAAAACACACTATCCTACACTATACACCTTCATTTCTTGGCTAAACTTAGAAGCGTCAACATGGAAAACAAGAAAGACAAATACAAACCACGCTATTGTTGTGAACAAAAATGTACCGATATAGGAAGATGGATGGTAGACGGATTAGCTTGTAGAAAATGTGAATTCTTCGGATCTTGTTACTGCAAATGCAAGACAAAACAACTACCACCACCAGAATTGCGAACCTTCAAGATTTATAAATCAAGATACTTCCACACTTGCTGTCCCCAGAGATGTATCAAATTTCATCCAGAAAAAATTGTTAATTGCCGAGAGTGTAATGCATGTTATAAAGATGACTTTTGTACATGCATCATAAATGCGTGCAAGTACAGATCTGATTGGTCTACTGATCCTGTTGAAGCTTCAGATGTATAGCTGTAGTCACTGACTGCAGCCCTTTTTTAAAATTCCATTTGATTGACCTTGAGATTACCCCCACCACTTATTTTTTACAACATATATTCTACGGATCATTCAATACGCTTCTCATTCTTATTTCATTACTCGCACTGACAACAACATGGATGATAAATTCATTTCCTTTCATCATTTAGTTACCGACAGAGAAGAGATGGAAGCCCTATTCCAAAACTTACTCACACTCATTGATAACTATCCTTTAAGATGGATCAACATCACAGTGCAATACGTCAATCCTACCAAAATATTTTCATCCTCATCATCTTCTTCTGCCACCTCCATGTCTTCATCGTCGCAAAGTGCAGAGGAAGAGGAACAGACAACTAATGGTGTTAAAATTGTTGAATTAAACGACGAGGAACAAGAAATGCAAGCTCTGGTTAAATATAAATTTAATATTTAATTTATAAAAATTATTAGTGTTTCTAATTTATATTACAGCTAATACTTATTTCTACACACCACCCATAACCTACCCAAATGGGATTTTGCGGCAAAATGCTCTGGCCGCCGGTTCGCATATGATTATATCATCCTTCCCCCACCACTCTACCACCCCCACCCCTCTACTTCCCCCTCCACCACCTTTGCCCACATATAAGCGACCCTCTGACCATCGCTCACCATTTGTTTGCCAACTTCCGAACAATGAGCTCCTCTCCTTTAACAACAAGTAAATGTACTTTTCTTATTCAATCACAGGAAGACTTACAAAATATTTTTCAAATTTTAAGTGATCTAATGAACACTCCAAATAACACCATTACTATCACTGTGGAAGTTTCCTACAATTCTTCTGATTACGAAAACATGGAAAGCGAAGACGTCGAAGTTTTACAGCTGCCAGATAATAGTCTTCCATCTTCCAAAACTGCAACACCCGACACAGCTAATAATGATGTTTAGTCGACTACCATTATTTTCTTTACCCCCCACTATTTTTACAGTAATATATAACCTGTCCCTATCTCTGTTTCTCATTTCATCGCCAACTTTCTCACCATCAACACCGCTCCAATTTTTTACCTGCATACATTTAATACACGAAGATGATGGATGATTTTTCATTTACGTCACAATTGGAAGAGGATAAACTCAAACTCGAAATCAACAGACTACAATTAGAAACAAAGAATCAACAAGAAATGATTCAGCTTTTACGACTATTCAAATGCGTACTGTGGATAGTATGTTTTTATCTTCTCATCGCTATCACCTTTGGCATCTACCACTCCATCGCCAGTAAACAACACTCCAACGCTTCCTCAAATAAAACCACTACTTTTCTTTGATTAAATAAATTTTTACCCACCTTCAATCTAACCCCTCGGGGCTCACCTTTTTTAAAAACCCCTCCGGATGACCTTGACCCACTTCCAAAACCCACCCATCACTGTCAAAAAACCCCAGCCGCTACTACCCCTACAACACTTACAACCGCCTGACCTTGACCTGGGCCAACTGTAGCCATTCCCCACTACTGTTTTAATGTCTTGAAAAATGATAGTTTGTTCGGATAAACTATTTTCATTGTTTGTCTTTAATTATTATTAAATGGGTTAAAAGAAAAAGAGAGTAAATGGTATTATATATTTCAGGATTTTGTTCTTCAGTAGAACGTTGAAACTTTGCATTGATCGAAGTACAGTAGAAGAAGCTATTTAAAATTTAAGTTGTTAAACCTACATACATCTTACCTGTGGTAGGTTCAGTATGTATATCTATACTTATTTAATACGTTAAGGGCTTTTTGTGTAGAGAACTCCTCCTACAATTCTCAACTTATTTTCAAGTTTTTGGTGTTGGTGGATAGAGTTTGGTCTATAGTGGTTTCCACAAAAAATTGATAAGAATCAGACTTAAAATAAGAGCGCTGTCCACAAATTAAATTTGAAACTTTCCCTTTAGAAAAATGTTGAGATTGGTTTGTTTATTTTAAACATCTGTGTTTTAGCTGTGGTTTTGGTAATCACTGACATTAACAATACTGGATTGGTCGGATTTAATTAATTTAGAGCTAAATTAAACTTTTGTATTGTATCAAAATAAATTGCTCGATTACGAGCAACACGTGCACTAGTAAATATTATTGAAAGCTTTAATAACATGAGGTTCTCTAAGAATTGTTAACTGTTTACTCGAGTTACAGCCAATTCTGAATCAACAGTCATTGCTTGGAAACTCTGCTCTAAATTATATTTTAAAGCCACAACGGGTGGTTTTTTTGTTTTCCACTAACTCCAAACAATCCAGCGTATTCTGTGGTTTAACGTGGCTTTTACTTATTTCTTAATGAAAAGTGAAATAAAGTTAAAAAAAGAAATAAATAGACTGATATTTTTTCCTTTGCTTACTCTTTTAAAAGGTCAAACGTATGGTGTATCACTTACATCTCTTACTACACAAAACAAACTGCGAAATAAATTTAAACTATTTTTATATTAGTTAATGAACCTAAAAAGTCTTAAAACGCAGGATTAGTTTTTTTGGCTTATTTTAAGAAACTTAGTAAAAGCTAAGAGTTCTCTGTATAATTTTCAATATTTAAACAATATTACATTTGAAGCAAATAGTTATAAATAAGAAAATAAGATAATATAATTTAGAAAAATCTAATAATATTGATTATAAAAAAAAGGATAATTGCTTAACACATACTTTTTACATGTAGGATACACAGGGTGGAAAAATGTCTGGAAACGCTGGAAACGATAAAATATGTTTAAAAGTATCTAAATATATAATAGGGAACCCCCTCACTGACTCACTCATCACTAATTCTCCAAATTCCCGACTAGCTAGAGTGCTGAGAATTGGTATACTCATTCTTCAGGCTTAAAGTAGGAAAGTTTGACTATTTTCATATAAATATTTACACAAGGGCTACGAACTAGGCGTCCTCAAAGTTATCATGTTATTATTATGGAAACAACATTATTGTATGCTAACATATAATTACTTAAAAGATCATTAATTTTATAAACAGCTGTTCCCATTTAAATTATTGAGGGAAGATTGGTAGTAAAAAAGTTCCTACATGGGGTTGAAATTTGACATAGATGGTGCTCACTCTTTGCTCACCAAGAAACGGATTTGCTAATATAGTTTTCAAAATTCTTTAAGGGCTCTGCCCAAAGAAGCTCATTATTACTGTATAGCCTACATGTTGAAATTTGACATGGACGATTCTCATAGGTAATATCTAAGAAAAGTTTTGCAAATAAAGTTTTTGAAGGACTTTTGGGCTGCTCCCCACTGGACTTCCAAATCACTCTAGGGCCCACAGGTTTGAAATATGATGGAGGATTCTCTTTGTCCGTGGGTACTTATTAACAAACGGGGTTTCAAATATAGTTTTTGAAGTTCTTTAGGACTCTACTCTACACGACTTCAAAAATACTTTATAGGTAATCCGGGGTTGAAATTTGACATAGACATTTCTCTTTGCTCGTAGGTGCTCACTATGAAATAATTTAGCAAATTCCCTTAAGGGCTTGACCCCACAGAACCTCAAAATTACCATAGATCCTAAGGGATTAAAATTTAACCTTGATGTTCCGTTTTGCTAATATGTGATCACTTTGAAACGGTTTTGGAAATATATTTTTTAAGTTCTTAAGGGCCTCGCCCTTCGCACCCATAGGGCTTTTAAATTAATCCAGCCTACGGGGTTGAAATTAGAAATGAATTCCTATTTGCTTATAGATGTTCAATAATAGACGATTTTGCAAATTTCCTTTAGGGCTCCTCCTCACAAATCCTCTAAATTAGGTACCATAGATCCTACGGGGTTTAAATTTAAGGTTTATGTTTAGTCAATTGGTGTTCACTAAGAAACAGTTTTACAAATATCGTTTTTGGTCTTCTTTAGGGCTTTGCCCCACAGCCTGTGGGAGTTGACGGTATTTCAAGTTGTCTTTTAAAACAATTAAACCGCGTTATCAATAGTCCGCTAATTCATCTTTTTAATGCCTCTATATCCTCCGGTATTTACCCTCATGTTTATAAGACTGCTAGGCTTGTTGCCATATTTAAGAAAGGGGAAAAAAGCTACCTCAACAACTTACCTCAGCAACTCGACCAGTTGCTCTTCTCTGTACTTTGTCAAATGTCTTGGAGAAAACTGTTTATTCTAGATTACAGAATCATCTAGACAAAAATAATATGTAGGTTCAAAACCAATATAGCTTTAGAGTGAATCGTTCAACCACCCAAGCAATTGTCAATTTTGTGCATGGTGTTTTATTTAAACTCGAACATCGAGAGCCTGCTTTGGGGGCGTTCTGTAATTAATCGAAAGCATTCCATAGGGTCGATCACGCCATTCTCTGTAAAACATTAGGGAACTATGGTGTCCGTGGAGTGGCTCTCGGTTGTTTTCAATCATATCTCTGTCACCGCATGCACTTTGTACAGATTTCTGGAGTTCGATCAGAACTTTCATTTTGCAAGTACGGTGTTCCCCAAGGCAGTATTCTCGGACCATTGCTCTTCATAATTTATATGAATGACCTGGCTGAAAATCTTCCAATGTCCAAATCTGTTTTTTATGCTGACAACACAACATTATTGTTTGGGGGCTCACAAGTTCATTTAAACGAGAGAGTCAAGGAATCAGTAAAATCCCTAATAAATCGGTTGTCAGCCAACAATCTTCAGTTGAATATGAACAAGTCTAACTTCGTGCTTTTTTTGCGAGTAATTTGTGGCCTACCCCCTCTGCAGTCATGTAAAGGGATTTTCCGAGCCCTAAATCTCCTCACTTTGCCTTCAATTTTTATATACTGATGAATAGTGTCTGCAATATTTAAAGGCAATTTAAAGGCAATTCCAACTGTAGGAGATTTGGTCGGCATAGCTGAGAGACCACTTGCGTAATAGTTCAGCTGCCAAAAATTGTTGTTAGTTTGGCACCCCCCGGGGAGTACGTGTAACTTTAATGGAATCCTGCGGACGCGAACAACATCATTCCCCAAGGGAGGGCTGATGGGCATGCATTGTGCAAGTGAAGTTGGGCTGCAGTGGCTTAGCGCCCTGGCTTTAGTTTTATAGAGAGATCATAAATGTTTATTTTAGTTTAATTTTAAATGTACTGACGCAGGTGCTTTGCACTGCAGAACATCTTTTATTTATTTTATTATTATTTTAAGTTGGTATCTAGGCACGGAAGTGACTTGGACACTCCCAGTCATCGCCTTACCCTCTCTGAGAGGAACCATAAATACACTTGTACACACTTTTTCAATAGTCTCCGACAAAGTTAATGAGGTGCTATGGGCTGGAACCTAAAAGATTAAAAAAGTCATTAAGGGAATTTCTAAATGAAGGGAAGTTTTACATCGTGCAGAAGTTCCTGTACACCTTTTAATATACCCAGAATGTTAATTTATTTATATATTAGCAATTAAGCATTTTTTTTCTTTTTAATTCTAATTTTGTTATTATTATGACGACTGAGATGTACAAATTGTATGTACTTTACTCAGAAATAAACATGTGTCTATTTCTATGATTTTAAAATTACTGAAGGGCCTACGGGTTTGAAATTTGACATGGTCGTTCCTATTTGCTCATTGGTGATCATTAAGAAAAGGTTTTGTAAAATTCCTTCTTAGCTCAACTCACACTACTTTACTGTTTCCATGTCATTCTTAAGGAAGACGATTTTGTTGCACTTCAAAAAAGACTTTATTACCAAAAAAATTAATTCAATCATGGGCGAAGCCGTGACGGGAAACAGCTAGTTTAAGTAATAAAACTAAAACTTTGTAATTTGATTTTGAGCCTAAATTATAAACTACTTAATTTAGGGTGGTTTAAATTAAAATAAATCTTTTTATAAAATTTTATCAACTAGGCTATGGATTTTTAAATAAGCGAAAAGACTAATGTAGAGACTATTAAAAAAATGAAGATATTTTTGAACATGATTTTGTAAAGATATTAGAATAATATTGTTATTTAAAACCGTTATTCATAACATAAGTTGAAAACAAATTCGTAATTTAAATTTTAAGTATATGTACAATGTTAGTAAACAGGTTATACATACTAATATAAGGTTTTTATGTAAAACATTTCTATTTAGTTTATGGGTTTATATTTCAATGTGTTAGGATATTACCTCTTTTTAATATATGTGATAAAAAAATGGTATATTTTATTTTTTCCCCTCATAGGTAAGATGACTAGCCGATTACAGCTGACGAATCCGCTTCAGACCACTTCGTTTGGATTATTATTAAAATATAAAATCATAATGTAATGCAATTAAATTCTTCGCAAAGAGCCATTTTAGTAAAGGTTGTCTACTTTTTTTATTACTCATAGGGGAGAGTAGGGTAATCGTGCGCAGCGGGTAAATGTGCGCATCGTAGTTTCTTATGAATGAAATAAGTTAAAAAGCTCCAGTATGTGCTGCAGCCTAGCGGGAGACTCAACAACTAATACCCGACTTCGTGGTTTTCAATACTGAAATTTTTGAGGTTATGAGAGGCCAAAATCTAAAAGTCGTGTGTGTGATGTTATTTTTGCGCCTCAGAAAATAGTAAGGTTAGGGCAGATCTTTAGATAACTTAATACTTATTTAGTATTACAATTAATGGTAGTCTTTGCTTTATCGTTTGAACCAATTAATTTATGGTTTCATCCCTTCTTAAGATAGTGAGAAAATAAAATACTTATGAATGCAATATCGGGTAATGGTGCGCGGCAGTGGGCACCATGTAGTTATAGGTAAGAAAAGAATTACTTCCCCTTTTCACACTCTTGTTTACAGATGCTCATAAACTGTTCGTCCTGGAGTCATGCAGACAGCTCAGGTGCAGACACAGCAGAAAATTAGCCTACGTGTGTTAATTTTGCATTAACCCTTGAACAATTTTGTAATTTTAATCAAAACTTTTGTTAAGTGTATTGTAAAGCTCAAAGAAAGTATTGTTTAGCTTTAAGACATTCCATATGTTATATTGATATTGAATTTATATCAATGAAACACATTTATTCTAATTATTTCAACCCATACGTCCCTGCCCACCATTACCCACCCCCATGCGCACAATTACCCGATGGGTAGGGAAATCGTGCGCTAGTGCATATTCCTATATAATGGTGTATATTTAACCAATGTTAATATATATGATAATGATAATTTTTTATAAGAAACTACATTAAATACCAAAGAGATTGACACATGTATTGGTAATTTTTTCCCGCATATTTTCTGGGAAGAATTTTTTTCCCTTAGGTGTGCACCATTACCCTTCTTTCCCCTATTTAAGTAAAATGCATTCGCATTTCTCTCTGCATTATTACATTTCCAGTGGTCCTCTTATATTCGTAGAAAAAAAAAAACAAATCATTAATTAATTTATGTTCCTGGATATAAAAATAGGTAAATTAATTTTTACATTTAATAATGAACAACATAAGAGGGATCATTATAGATTAGTCTTTGATTAATGAGATTATTGTTCATTACACCAAGCGATGGTGGGATGCAGGTTGCAGAGACGTCCGTTGTCTCTCGCGTTAAGCTCATGCTGTGCTTTATACATCCCGAAGCCGGGCTGACGCCACGCTCGAACGGTCATTCGATTGGGTAGCGTTTAATTAATCCCGACAATGGTTACGCTTGATTCTGGTGTGTCCGTTGTTATTCATTTTAGTCCTACCTCACATTTTATACTGCATTCAAATTTACAACTGTGATTTACAAAATTTACAAGAAACTCTTGTTATTAAGGACATGGTAAAATATAGGCAAACATTATTTTAAATAACTTTTTATCACTCTCATCATAACTGATAGTAAATGCAATTGTTCAACAATTGTAACAAATATACGCTTATTCAATTAGGGAGGTACAAGAGGCAGTGTTTTAGTTTATGTATATAAAAAAAAATCCCGTGAAAATTACTGAACGAATGTTCTTTAAGATCATGATTTTTCAAGTATAAAACTACCCAAACCGTAAACCAGGGTGTAAAGTAAATTTTTATTTTGGAATAATTAATTTATGGGCGATCATGTATCAACTAGTTTGTTATTTTATAATAATTTCTAAAATTTATAAAAATATATATCAATTTTCAATTTAAATATAATATGAACACATTTAACAAGCTTTATATGCTTGATGAATTAGATCAAGAGTTAGGTCAATAATAAACTAATTATACCTAGAAACCACCAAATAAAAAAAATGATAGAAACGATATTTTGTTGATATTATAAATAACTTTCATATGGTTTAAATTTGTGAATGCATTTGCTTCAAAATGTAACCAAAAATAAAAAAACACAATTATATCTAATAATTTATTATTGTTTTTGTAATCTGATAGTACAGAATTTACTACTTATCAGAATAGTTTTTTATTACCTATATAAAAAAGTGACTTCTGTATAAAAATATTCTTACTATGATATTGGTTTGTATTTAATTTAATAATGGACCTCTTTATGATGGAACTTGTAATGTTATTATTGAACTAATTTCAACAGTAATAAATAATAAAAAAAAATTCCTACCCTTTATTAAATTTAAAAAATGAGGATATTAAATAACATTTTAAATATAGATATAAATAACTTCACATCTTGATTTTCCTTCACTATAATAACACTGCTATCAAGGATTTTTTCTAAGAAAACAGTAAAAGAATAAATACTAATACAGAGCTTCGTTTTCATGTTCCAATATTTACTCAAATTAACAAAGTCAATAAACTCTGGTTTACCACGATAATCGCCCTCCTGCCGAGCCGCCACTTAACGTTTCAAGTAACGTTAACGAACAATGTTTAATTAGTTAGTCAATAATAGAATTATGTTTATTTTACTAACTGATATTTTATTTCGGTCATCCCAATTTTCTATAAACTGTTCAGTTTTTCTCAGAGACATAATTTTTTTTTTTCATAAAGTCAAGTGACTCATATATTATAATGTTCCCATTATTCATCTAGTTAGTATTTGGTTAAATGTAACATACTTTTTCATGTAACTTGTAATATTAGATGCAGATAGTTAATAAACAAATGCAAAGGTAATGTAATCTTTTAGTAATTCGTTGATCGATTTTTAATTAACTGTCTTAGATTTTTTTAATTTTACTTCCAAAGTATGCGATTTTAGTTATAAGGTGCAGTTTCTCATTTTAAACATTATTTGAGCCTCTTTCACCATGAATTTGTATACATTTTGAAAGTGGCATCACCTTCTGGTGTTTAGTTTCATGGTGAAATTAATATGAACACGATAACGTTTTCTGATTATTCGCAATTATCAGAAAAATTATAACAACTTTTTTACATGTAAAGTATGCTTTTACAAACATCGTCACTGATTATTATATGAAAGCCCCAGCAAGTAAGTGGCTCGTGGGTTCTGAGTGACGTCAGCATGTGACGTCATTATTATGTAGCCACGTGACAGATTACCCACAATCCACAGCAGTTATGTTTTAGCCTGACACCATTACTTACAAGCTGATATAGGCCTTGACTAGGCCCCGGGATCACAGTCCCAATAGAATCAGTGGTAATCATGACGATCGAATTGAACTCCACGGCATCCGCTACGATAATACAGGAAGTGCTGTGGCAATACTTGGTGAATACATTTTATCACAGACAAAGAAATCTCATTTGATCCCTTTTACAAATTATTAAACCATCACAAGTGCCCCTTTACTACTTATATTTACGCTCAAGCTCACGCTAAAAGCCATGAACTTTCCTTTCATGTTTCATTTTGATGGTGATTTTTAAATGACTGTTAAAATATATTTTTAAATGATATTCTTGGATAGGTTTTGATGAACAATTATTGAAGAATGCAGTTTCACTTTGAAATAAACTTAATATATATATAATCACATAAAACCAAAATTATATTCTAAAAGTTGTTTATATTTCGGAATTAACACCATCTTCAGAACATTACAAATTCAAATTGATAACAAAAGTGTAATTAAATAAAAGATAATAAAACATATGATTTTAAACATTTGAGTTTTGTATGGAAAGTGGTGAATAGTTGGTTTCAAATTGTACAGACTTCAATGTATCTTAAAAATATAAGAATATTGAGTTTATATATCCTTGAAGAGCTGACAAATTTTCTCATCTCAAATTTAGCTCCTTTGGAAATTAGGCCTGTTCCAAACTTCTTAGTGAAGACATGGTGAACTTTTTAGTTGTCTTATCGGTTTGACCTTGTAGGTGTTTTCAAACGTGTCGCCGTGTTCAAAACTGTGCGTCACTAAGGGTTTGGTTTCGTCCAGATGCTTGTATCTATATCGATGTCCAGTCATCCTTACCCTCATTGTGTTTGTGGTTGAACCAACATAATCTTTGGAGCAATGTTAGCATAATCGCTTACAAAGAAGGAAGAGAACAGGCTAGGCACTTGGGAACGAAAGGTTTTAAGGAAAATATTTTGTCCATTCAGAGATGGAGAGGACTGGAGAATAAGAACAAACCTGGAAATTAGAGATTTGTTCCATGAGCCAGCTATCCCCCGATTTGTTCATTGTAACTGAAAATGGTTACCTTGACAACAACATTGAATTCTGCAAAATTCAAAATTACAATCTTGCAAACTCTTTTTGCCGAAACACCTGCAAAGGAGGGGGAGTTGCAATTTTTTCCAAACACCACATTCCTTTTACCGCGTTTAACATTAAAGAGACATCAGACAAAGACTTTGAGGCCTCTGGTATCACACTGCAAACAAGTTTTTCCAAATTAACCGTTGTTGGAATTTACCGGTCTCCCAGCGGACATGAACCAAGTTTCTTTTCAAAATTCGAATCTCTTTTGACAGACCTGACAAAAAACATCAGCTTTTTATAATGGGGGATTTCAATATCGATGTGCTTGACCACGAGGATCCCAAGACAAAATCATTTGCCGACTTACTGAAGTCTTTTGGACTCAAATGGTCGATTAACTCTCCAACGAGAGTTACAGCTACGTCCAAAACGGCAATTGACAACATCGTCACAAATATTCCAGACATTGAGACATCTGTGGTCATAACAGCAGTCGCAGACCACTGGGGCCAAGAGGCTGTTATCAGTGGTCATAAGCCTGTAAGAGAGCCACAGGCTCGATGCAGAAAGAGGGACACAAGACCCTCAAATATTGCTCTTGTAAATTCACGTCTGACTGCTGAGAACTGGGCTTCACTCAGTCTCCCAGTGATGCCAATTGAAGAAAAGTTTGCCCTTTTCCAAAACTGTTTTGATTATCATTTGAGTTATGTTTAGAAAAACTAAAATTTTTTTCTGAAATAAATAAAAAAACATCAAGTGTTTTGTTCAAAGACTTTTTTAAAAACTATAAGAAAACATATCGAAAAGTCATACAAACCGCAAAGGCTTATGATGTGAGAAAGTCAATTCTCAAATCCAAAAATAGTTCAAAAACAGCATGGGGCATCATCAACTGTCAAAAAAATTCAAATGAGCGAAATCAAATTAAAATAAAAGTCAATGACAGACTCATAAGCGAAACCTTGCAGGTAGCTGAAGAGTTCATCACTTTCTTTTCCAATGTAGCTGACCGAGGACGGTCCAATCATGGCCCCCAACCGACCACCCTTCAGGTGCAAAATAGTCCAGTGGCCTCAATGGCTCTGGCACCTGTAACGGAGGAGGAGGTCGCTCGAATCATTCAACAGTTTCCACCAACACGATCAAATGATATTAGGTTCACCTCAATGTGGTTCATTAAAAAATGTTTGCACCGTACAACACAACTGGTCTTATTACTGTTTTGTAAATGGTTACCTTTAATCTTCTAGGAATTCTCTTATTTCTCAATGTGGGTTGGAGTGCTGCATAGCATCTATTCCCTGCTGCTAGTCTTGCAGCTATATCTTTGGGGACTTCATTCTTTGTATTTATTATAGAGCCCAAATACTTAAAATTCTTCCTCCCCATCAAATCTGTAACCATTTCCTTCAAATGCTCTCACAGGCTGCTCTTGTCTGCTTGCACACAGATATTTGGTTTTTCATTATTAACTCTAAGCCCTAAAGCTCTAGTGCCATCTGAAAACTCTTGAAAGCTGAATGAAGAGACCTTTCATTTCTTGCCAGCATAGCCACGTAATCTGCATACGCTAGTTTTTTAACTAGTCTGTTGTATATACTTCCATTTGGATTGACATTTATTTTGCGTATTGCAGTCTCTAGTAGTAGGTTGAATAAAATAGGTGACATCGGGTCTCCTTGTCGTAAGCCACTTTTCACTTCGAAGGGCTCTGATAAATTGCCTTCAATTAACACCTTGCAGCTGCTTTCTTTCAGAGTCATTTTTACTAAATTTATCAGTTTCCTTCCATATCCCAGATCTTTCATGCATTTGGTAACAGATTCTCTTCTTTCTGTGTCATAAGCTTGTTTAAAATCAATGTATAGCTGATGGATATTTATGTTGTATTCATAGCATTTTTCAAGTATTATTCTGAGATTAAATATGTGATCTGTTAGTTCGGAAACCACACTGATAGTCCCCAAAAACCATTTCAGCTCTCTGACACAAATGCCTTGTTATTGCTACTCAAAGGATTTTGTAAACACTGCTTAGAAGTGCAATTCCTCTGTAGTTCTTACAGTCCGTTTTCCTACCTTTTTTGAAGATTGGACAAAGAAGTGCCACTGACCAGTCTTGTGGCATTTCCTCTTTGACCCAAATTGTCGAAATCAGCTGATGTATACGGCTAGCTAGTTCCTCTCCCCTCCCTTGATCAGCTCTGATACAATACCGTCTTGTCCTGGAGCTTTGTTTATCTTTATCGACTTTATTATATCTTTTATTTCATTGAAGCTTGGAGGTTCTCGCTCTTCTACTACATCTTCCATTGGAGCTATATATTCTTCCTCTACTCTATGCATTTCACAGTCATCACAAGGCTCGTTTAGAATTTCTTTGAAGTGCTCCACCCACCTGTTCAGTACATCTTTTTTATTACACACTAAATTTCCGTCAATTCCTTCTACCATACTCAGTCTAGGCTGAAAACCGCTCTTTATCTGTCTTACATCTTTATAGAAGTTTCTTACTCTGCCTTCATAATTGTTCACCATTTATTCACATTTATCCTTTTCAAATTCCCTTTTTTCCTCCTACACTGTTTTTTCACCTCTCTTCTTTTCCGTTGATAATCTAAAATTACAGCTCTTGTAGGCCTTTCTAGCATTCGCTTTCTTAATTTGTTTCTTTCTTTTAGCAATTCCTCTATTTCTTCGTCCAACCACCCATTCCTTGTTGTACCTTTCCTTTCTCCCAAGAGCTGCACTGCAGTTTCTTGGATGCTTTCCTCGATATTTTGCCATTGATCCTCCACAGATTCAACTTCGTCCCTGTCCCCAATTCTTTCCTGGAGTCTCCTCCTAAACTCTAGAGCCATTTCTCTTGATGTTAACTTTCCTACATCAAAACGCTTGTTTTTATCTACTTTTCCTCTGTTGTTAATGGCCAACCTCTGTCGTATTTTCATCCTTACAAGGAAATGATCAGAGTCACTATCCGCTCCTCTGAAGCTTCTTATGTCATAGACCTGCGATTTATGTCTTCTATCAATCAATATATGGTCTATATGGTCTATCTGGTTCCGAGATCTGCCATCAGGTGAGACCCATGTTTCCTTGTGTATTTCTTTGTGTGGGAACAATGTTCCACACACTGCCATTTCTCTTCCTAATGCAAAGTCAACCACTCGCAAACCATTTTCATTACTTTAAGTGTGCTTGCTATGTTTACCTATTGCTGGCATCAATTCATCTTCCTTGCCAATTTTGGAAGTATAGTGTTATGAAAATACAAATTGGAGTAAGGACAAGTCTTGGTATGTTTTCAATAGTCTGGTTGAGCACTGAGTCATTAGCATACATGATGCATTTGCTGTATTCCTGTATGTAAATAGGAAAGTCATTTGTGAAAAGGATGAACATAATGTGTCTCAGCATCGAGCCCTGGGTTACACCTCTTGTGATCTTTTTTATACTTGACTTAACTTTTTCAGTCTCTCTATTATTCTTAGGTCTTATTTCAACCATTTGTGTTCGTTCCGTTAAGTAGCTAGTAAGCCATTCTTTGGAAGTTCCAAAACTCTCCAAGCCTCTTTAGTTTTTTTCAGAAGGTGTTCAAGATCGAAACTATCGAAAGCTTAATATGGTCTAGGAGAATGGCAAATGATTTATATCTGGTATGAATTCAACGAGACTGATAAATAATGTAATTGTAGATTTACCAGGAAGGAAGCCATGCTGATAGTCGGTAAGAAGATTGTTGTTTGAGAGATATTAAATAATTCGAATCAGCACCATTTTTTTATTTCTTTGTTAAAAAAAGTTGGGATTAGTGAGATAGTTCTGTAGTTGGCTGCTTGTGTACCATCACTTGTTTAAACTTAGGATATATTTTTGAAGTTTCAGAGCAGATGGGAAAGTTGCAAATGTAAGAATTAAAATTAGCATTCAGAATTAACCATTAATAATAAAATAAAGAATTAAGCATTCAGAATTAAAAAGGAAGTTTGTAAATGTACACCAGTAATTGTACAAGTAAGTCTTGGCAATTTTTTAGGACTTTAGATTGTCATCGTATCCTGGTAAGGACTTTAACTTCAGACCACCAATTATTTTGGCTACTTCTTCCGAGTTATTTGGATTCAATGTCAAGTTAAGAATGTTACTGGTTTCCCTTAGGAATAAATGGTTGTTTATTATTCAGCCCATTGCTATTGATGGTTTCATCAGCTATGTTGTCGAAATAACTCATGAGATAGTCAGCCATCTTTACTGGGTTGGATGCAATCTCACCATTTATATATAGTTGGGTTGGAATATTTTTGTTTTATTTTGGCTTCCGTTCTAGGTTCATGACATCCCAGATGATTTTTGTTTTGCCCTCCGCTTCTTTTATCTTGGCTATTGCATCTTTTTGTCTTGGATGTCGGTGGTGAGAAACTTATTCTTTTTTTTTATTGTGATCACTAATTGTCTTTTATGATCCCTCTGCCTGTGGTCTTGTAAGCATTTTGAGTTGAGAGAGAATTTTGCTTCGGTTGCTGAGAGTTCGTTTGTTAAGAGAGTGCTTATTTTTATTTATTTTGAGCTTGAACTGTTTTGCTGGTCATGCTTGTTACAGTATTGCAAGTAAAGTTTTGCTGAATATTTCATAGGCTTTATTAAGTTTATTTGAGTCTACTTCTGTCCAGTTTTCTTGACCAAAAAGATGTTTCGTCGTAGGTGTGTATCTGTTACTCATATTTCTTTCTTTCTTTCAAACAAACTGGGATTTGCGTGTTAGTGTTTTCTCAATTTTATGATACAGAGTTTTCCTGTACGATTTGAGATGCTGTTTTCTATAACATTTACCTCGATTTCATCTTCTCTGATGTTGCTGTATACACAGTCGTTGGATTGTCGTGATGTTGGTGTTTATTTGGGTGGCAGGAAGGTTTTTCCTATAGAGATTGTAGCTTGCCAGAGGTCTCTATTAGCAGTGTCATGTAGTTTTGATGCTTCAGGCAGTCTATATTTATTTCACCCATTAGAATTACAAAGTGTTCTTAAGATTGTAGGTTTTCTAGAACTTCTGATAATCCTTCTAGACTAGACTCAAGGTTGTTATCTGGTCTGCAGATACCTATTATGCTGAAAAAAATTGACCACTTTGAGTTTAATGGCAGCCACTTCACACACCATCCCCATCGATAGATATTAAAACAATCATTAATATTACTTATTATTTACTTATATTATTTACTTCAGAAGATCTGGAACAAGTTTATAAGCAACTGATGGATTTACCAATTTTCCTTTTTTATCACAATAAATCTTACACAATTTTGGTGAAAGTTACATTCAAAAAACAGTTTGTCCTAGATTATAATAAATGACTTTGTATTGCTAATAATAAATACTTTAAAGTATGAATAATGCTATTGACCTAGGAGGAATTTATTATAATTTATAAATTCCAAAGAAAGTCAGATAGTAAATAGTCAATAGTCAATAGTCAAACATTCTTTATTCATTAACGTACAAAGTTGTACAGGAATGGTGTCAAAACAGTAATATAAAACTTAAAACCATCAGGAAATACAACACAAACATATTAAAATTACCTAAATGCAAAATTGTGCCAGCAATTACAAAATTTAAAAATTAAAATTGTTTTTTATTTTGCTAAAACAAAAAATTCATTTAAATTATATAATGGTCGAAGCAGCATGAAATTTTTTAATTCTCTTTTGAACTTTTCAAAATGTTGGATGTTAATTATATTTTCTGGCAAAAAATTGTAGTATCTAATCCCAGCATAAGAAGGTTTTTTTTCCAAAAATTTTAAATTGTGTGGCATAAATTTTATTTGATTTTTGTTCCTGGTAGAATAGTTATGATTTGATCCTAAGGTTTCCAAAATCAGTAAATTCTTCCTAATATGTATAATCAATTCAAAAATATACTGGCTAAAAACTGTAAATATTCCTAACTTTGGAAAATGTTCTCTAACAGAATCCGTCCAACTTAGACCCAACATTATACGTATGGCTTGTTTTTGCAATGATAAAATATAGTTCAAATTTTCTAATGATGTGCCCCCATACAAAACAATACCGAAGGAAATGTGAGAATGAATGAAGGAAATGTAAATAATTTTTAATGTTTCTATAGAACTAATTTTTGACATTTTCCGTAATGCATATAAACCCAATATTAAAGCATGTGTGCTATATTCAATTCAGTCGATATATTAACTTCAAACAAGGCGCAAAAAAAGAAAATATCAGTGATATTAAAATTTTAAAAAGTATATTTTAAAATTCAAGATGGAAAAAATTGTCCAGTGGTAATTGTCAGGTACTTATATTTAAATGGCCAGCCGAGATCAGTGGAATGCTAACGAGCCGAGCATCAGCTGAGCAAAAGTAACTCTAGACAAAGACAGAGTGATTAAAAGCTAAACTTGGATGTCAAGAATCATTTAAACTCAACTGAATACTGGACTATTATATCAAATCATAGCTCGCTACTATTAAAATTTTACAACGGGCCATTATAAGTTTGTTATAGGTAGTACAGTAATATGGATAAATGTAATAAATATAACCAGGGTATCCCGGAACTCTCTGGAACACTTTTTATATTTGTTTTTTGCATCAAGACAAAAATATTTTACAGTAAAAAATGGGTCTCTGGTGTCTAGTTTTCTGTTTGTGTCCGTCTGTAAAAACCTTTTGGTTTTTAACCAATATGACAAGTGTCAGTTATTGAGCTGACACTTGTCATGACTATTATGAACGTCAACTCTATTTTACTTATAAGTTTTGACTTTTTTACTATTTTCAATTTCAAAATAACAGTCATTTAAAATTTATTTGGATAAATATCTGAAATATAAATACATTATCCAAATATTATAAAATACCTAAAATGAGTACAATTCGATTGTCTAATCATGAATACTAAATATAAAAAATCCGAACATAAATGAGAATTTGACATTTTTTGAACTAAAAGACACTTTTTGTAGGACAACGACTACAAATTTAAATGATTTTGTTAATAAAAACCCAAGTTCTCAGATATTTACCGTAAGATTTTTTTATCTAGTATGCTATTTATAATTGGACAGTTAAATTGGAAACAATTTTAAGTATTTTACAATATTTTGGTAATATTTTTAGTTTTTTAAATGTTAAATTTGACCATTTGAAATGGACAGCATTTCGAAACGGGAGAAGTATAACAGTCAAAATTTAACAGTAAACAGCCTTGACTTACATAATAGTCATTCCAATACTTTTTAACTCAATACCTCGTGTTTAAAGATCTCATGAGTTAACTTTGTTGAGGTACCTTTAAATATTTAATGTTTTTACATGATTAATTATGAATCCATAAATTGATATAATTATATTCATTATAAAACTTCTGAAACGTTAAGGCAATTTTTAGCCCAAAAACCCTGGACAGGTCTGAGTATTGAACAGGTATCAATACTCAATAAAAAAATAAAAAAACCTGACATTTTAAAGGAAATTTCCTCTTTTGAGCTTTTTATTGAAACCGCTTCAAAATTTTATCACAAAATGAATACTGCTTGGAAATCTATTAAACTGGAAAAGGTTTATTCAAATATCTTTGTTATTATTCTACCTGGTGGCCGAAATTTCCAACAAGTACTTAAAATTTGTTAAAAGTCATTATTGACTGTAAATCTAAATAAATTATGTAGTTAGTATGAAATTAGCTGGTAAAATTTTTTACACTTATCGCAAAACACCCTCTATAATTTAAAAAATAATAATTATATATATATATAACTATTGTATATAATTATACATAATTATATACAATAATATATGAGTTTAATTAGTTTTGAAATACTGGAAAGCTATAGACATTTTGTTGAAAATTTACTTTTCCGTATGTATTTCCATATATATATCTCAAATGATATTTTTTTCATGAACATGAAAAATTTAATGAATTATCCTCATGTTAATATTATCTTTATAGAAATACCAATTTATAACTAAATTTATTTTCATGGATAAAATTAAAAGGAATCATCAGCATTAAATTTGGAATACGATTTAACATAGTAAATATTTCAATTCAGAGATTGTTTTGGTTTATTCAAATCCAGTAGAATTATTTGTAAAGTATCAAAGTTCAAAAGTGAGATCAATGTGTTCCCTGAGCCGCGGAGTGCTGCTGAATCAGAATGACTTCGCCTTTTTTGTTACGGTTTGGGGGGTTGGAGGGAAATACGGGGACAGCCCTAAAAATGGATAAAAACTCAAGGCTTTTGAGAAAATGAAAAATTAATTAAGTTCAATTGAAATGTTCCTATCCATAAAACACAAGCTGTTAAATTAAATAAAAATATGTAAGTTACTGCACAAATTTAGCTTATATAACTGAATTCATCATTTTATGATTCTGTATGAGAGAAACTAACCTAAAGTACATGTATGTTGGCTATGAAGTGACAGTGATCTTTACTTAACTTACTATCTGGCTTTAAAATTCACCTGAAGGTAAGTTTAATCAGCTCTTAAATTACAATTCACATTAAAGATCTTGTAATAAAAGTTGGTCAACACTTTATAGTGCCCTCTAGAAATATATCGATGACTATGGGGGCAAAGCTAGAAACGATATGACCTATTTAATTACTATTCGCCCACACGCTATATCCTAAGGCTTTAAATGACACCTCAATCTTAAAAATCGGTTTAGTAGGTCGAGAGAAAAAGGGACGTAACAGACGAAAAACTTATGGAAATTAAATTCTTTGCCAACAAACAGTCACAAAAACTTCCTGTGTCGTACAATGTGATAGTATATTTCGTTACAAGAGTCGAAAGTGGTGTTTTTGTCGGCCTCGAGATCGTGTTTCAAGTTCGATACAAAGTCTAGATCGAGAGTAGACAAAACATTTTTGGCCGAGTTATTAACTATATGGGTTTCATCACACCACACTATGCAATAAATTCTAAACAAATTGAAACATATTGTTATTCGCCGGTAACAAACAAAACACTACCTTAACTAACCTGGCGAGATGTACTGCTTGTGTTTCTGGTTGCTGGACAACCTTTCACAACAACTGCCTCCACCGAAACTAGAATATTGTAACGGTAGGTGACAACTACAGCTGATTCCAAGGGAAAAGCATCAAGTTTCGAAATAAAGTACGCCATATCTAATTGACAGTTACTATATACGTCAGTAATTTGTTATTTGTTTTTGTTGTACCTACCTTATTATATCCTAGATTTCTTGGCTACAGATTCCGTTGGGGGCCTAGGATCGAAAATTGCCTGTCCTAGACCTCAAAAGCATAGTTTTTAGAAGCGATGTTCGAAACCAAGTAATATTGATGCCTTTTCATGGAAAAATATACTTCACTAGTCAATTATTTTGCATAAATACATTTTAATAGGGGTAACAGTAAACATTATTAGTATTTTTCTACAAAGTAAGGTAAAACAAGAATAATGTGAGGCGAGTTTACACTGTACTACTCTTGAATTGATATTAACCAACGACGCGACACTAGGAGCCATGAAGAACGGACCACACATACAGGAAACGGAAGGTGAGAGAGTCACGTGATTCAACTTGTTGCCGGATATTACAAAAGTTTGTTTGAACTATAACCACACAATGGATTGGTCTGTGTTATATCTCAGTGATAGGATTGGTTATAACTTCCAACCCAGGTTACAACTTGTCCTTACTTACCTTACTTACTTTGGTCATTTATATGATCCTTAATATTATAAACTTTCAATTCAGTATAAAACATTCTAACATTTTATTCTAAATTAAATACCACATCAAACTCTTTTTTAGTTGTCTTACTCCAGTTTACACAACTGGTAAATTTTAAACTGCCGCCTATTGAAAACATGCATAAAAAAAACTTGTTGCTATCAGTAAATTTTTATTTTATTTTTGTGAACATGTGAATGAGTTTTATTAATAAACTTAATTATTGTGAATTTTTTAAATGGATAAAATAGAGCTTATTGGCTGCATATTGCACCAAAGTAGCCCAACGTCATCATTATTATTGACAATATAATAATGATACCGACATCATCCTAATGCAAATACCTTAGCACCAGCTGATATCACTATAAAATAGACGATTTATTTTATTTTATGTCATGCTTAAGTACAGTAGTTACCAAACCGACTACATTTAAGCTGCCCTAGATAAAGTCCATCGTGGTATATTCATACTTCTTATACAATCAATACGAAAAATCTTCAATTTACCAGAATTGCTTTCCGACAATTTCATTTCACAATATGATGGGCTAGAGAAATCTTCTATTTACCAGAGTTGCCTTCTGATAATTTCATTTAACTATATGGTTGTCTAGGGCTTGAAAGGCCAACTGAAAATTTTGTATTTACCGGAACTCCCTGCTCTAATGGCCAACACTGGATCCCGTTCACAACATTTATTTTTTCTCTTCGCTATGCAAAGCGTTTCTAACCGCCTTACTCGGCTCACAATATTTCAAGATGTAAATTATTAATTTAATACATTAATGACTAGTTATACGTCCAAGAATTTTGTGCTATAAAATGAACTATTAAATTTCTATTTTAGCTGAATTCCAAATAAAATATTTTGACCATTGATAATATAGCCATGATTATAATATTATAATTATTATAAATTGTTAGTTTGCAACTCTCTTGGTTATAGTTTAAATTAAAACCTGTTTTTACAAGAACTAAAATTACCTAAATACTATTCAGATTCATTTTTTTGTTAATCGTTTTAATGCTCCTAATACAGTAAATTAAAGTTTTAAAATCGTCAACCGATGTGCATCAACAAAAATTGTATAAGAGCTTCTTTTAAGCACTATAATTAAATCCGATGAGTCCCCCAAAAATAAACTTGTTTTCCACATATAAAATAGTTTTTTTAACTTTTGGTTTTTTTTTTGTAATTTGATACATTCATTTTGAAAAAAAACTCCTTATTATTATCATTTTTTTCACCTGCATTTCTCAATATAATGTCGTGCGACCACCACCGATATAACTGTTGGATGAGAAGCACTACATTTTGACTGGTCGTTTTTTTAGTCCCTATCTTGGATCCGCCATATTAGATAAAAGTAATTTTTTATAATATAAAGATGGTGTTGTAACACATAATTTCAAAGTAGATTTTTGCGCTGATTGTAATGCCGTTAACCGTTTTAAAAAGACCTTACTTCAGTTGACAAGCGATTGTCTTTTGTATTCTTACCATTGTGGAATATGTTTATTTTTTTATAATATTAAAGATGTAACATAGCAAAACACCTATCTTGTTACTGACATATGTGCTCAGTAACAAGATAGGATTTTTAAAAACACAATTTGAATGACCTAGAAACTTCCCCCTCCAGTGCTTTGCTACCCCCACCATTTGACTGTCGGTTCACATGAGACACTGCAATTGGATACCTCATTCCATCTTCAACAGCCAAACCGACAACATCAACAATGCCAGACCTACCAACGCCACCTGGGTTTGAGAAAGAACCTAGAGGAACACATGGAAGATGTCCTCACGCCTGCTGTGATTTTGTACACGAGTTGGAGAAGAAGATGCAAGAGAGGGCGATAAGAAGAAAATAGCTCCCCTCGGAGAATATTATGATATTGAACGGCTACCTTTTGTTGTTCGGCTCATTTATGGTCATACTATTCATACTTTACGGCATAGTTACATGGGTCGGTAAGGTAATGGAAGAAGCTGGGTACCACCATCAGTTGGAAAGTTTCCAACTGATGGTTACAATGTTACAATTTTACTTTGTAGGTTTTTGTTTTATTGTTTTCACTCCTTTTGAATGACCTTGAAATTTCCCCCACTACTCCACCATGTCCCCCCACCATTTTCATGTTCCAGCATGACTCTCAAATCAAGCAACATTCCTCGTTTGGCAGGCAACCATGGCAGACAAAACCGTCGCCCAAGCTGACTTCACTACTGATGTTGGTTCAAGTACATGTTGGAGAATGACAATCGACAGTGTTCACTATTTAGAAACCATATGTAAAAGGATGCAATCTATACTCCGAGAAAACCCTGGGATTATGATACAAGTTAGGATGCAGCAGGACTATGATGACAACGGCCAGCACTCACCACAGTATTCGCCAATGTCGCCAATTTACCCATATGGTGAATCTGACGTGGAAGAAGACGTGGGCGACGAAGCTGATGGAGCGTGACGTTCTTTCCTTTTTTTAAAACCCCATTTGGATGAACTTGAAATTTCCCCTACACTTGCCTGAGTTTATATAAGCTTCATTCTCACTGACTGCAGCATCACTTCATCGTGCGACTTCACCACAGCAGCATAGCATTAACATGGAGGGTGAACTTGGCTAATGTTGTAAACAAAAGTTCTTTTCGTGGCCCCTGATGTAGTGGATGGACTGGCCTGTTCAAAATGTGACTTTTGTAAGATGTATGTGTAAGTGCAAGTCATGGAAACAGCCAAAAGCACAATTGAAGATTTTTCATGTTTACCAGGTCAGGGGGGCATATGTACACTTGCTGCCCTGAACGATGGGTGGAATTCAAACTGAAAAACCTAACCGGCTGCAGACATTGCAACTCTTACTTCTACGGCTTTTGCAAACATTACAAAGACGCATGTCGGTACAGGTCGGATTGGCATACCGAAGCTCTTCAAATGAATGAAGTCGCTCAAGAAGTAAAAGAGTAGTCTTTCTACTCTTTACCTTTATTTAAAACTCCATTTGGATGACCTTGAGATTTCCCCCTCCACTTCCCATACACCTAGAGTACGCGGAGCCGGACAGTCAGTCGCTCAGCGACTGTATTAGGGTGCGCATCGGTGTTGGCACCCTGTTGTTCAGTTTTCAAGGTCACAATAATGACAAATTGTTGGTGTTGTGTCGGTTCAATGACCTCTGAGGAGTGGCACATGACGGTTTAGGCTGGGTCACGTCGCAAACTCTAGCTTGACTTTTCAATTTTGCCGTTTTTCGTCTAAAATTCGCTCCAAGTCGTCAAGGTCACGGGGACTCTGACTGAAACTCGGAGCGTAGTGCGAGAAACGGCAAAAGTGCCAAAAAATTTTAGGTTTCGGCGTTACCTTGACCTTTATAACGTCGATGACGTCATCTTGGTGATGTCAGGGGTGATGACGCCATCGCCATTTCATTTCTGTGACGTCATGGGGGTGACGTCATGGAAATTACGTCATTGGCGGTGACGTCATCGATGACTTCATTGATTGCGTCATTGATGACGTCATCAGTGATGGCGTAACAAATGAAAAGAGGAAGCTTTTTCAAAAATGTATCCCATAACCACATAAACGCCTTTTTGAAAAGTGATTTTATAGGTGTAAAACAACTTTATTTTTGGGGGACTGATTAAATATCTTATTCTAGAGCTTAAAAGAAGGTCTCTTGAAATGTTTACGAATGCGCATCAGTTGCCGATCAAAGGTTGTTTTTGCCATATTTTACTGTAGTATTAGTACCTAAACTACTTTTTACGAAAAGGTGACTTTCAAACGATAACTTATCATCTGTGTCAACCTGCATATGGATGTTTGATAAATTAAATGCAAACAATATACCTTTTAAAAAAATAAACTAAATATCAACCTATACTTATATTTTAAATTATCAAGATTTCCACATTACGACGTCAACTAGAAGTGTGAAGTGACATTCATTGTCCTTAAAATATATTTATATATTTTAACACAAAATTTCGATATTGTATGTTTTACTAAAAAAGTACTAATTAGTCCAAATATGGACCTTTGGGCCATCCGTTATGTTATACCCTATTACAATTTGTTGTTTAAGGGAACATATGATTAGTTGTATTCAATTTGAACTTACGGAGTTTACCATAAAAATTACATCTAGTAAAAATCTAATCATATTGTTTCTTATCCATTACTATTTGTATTATAGTCGGAGGTATTAGAACAGGCGGGTGAAGGTAAGCTAATTAACATGTAGTTAAATGAGCAAACATCAGCTGGCTTATTAAAAGACTTGACCTTGACACGCCTGTTCTATTGCTCCCGACTATAGTAGTCAATAGGTGGTAACCAAACATCTCATGTTAGTAAAATAAGCTATTCGTTTGATTCAAACATTGGTTAAATAATACAAGGAAGTGAAAGAGTGTAAAATGAAGTTCGGTTGGAATGAGACCCACTGTTTGTTTTTCAGCTTATTTTGAATGAAATGGAAGCTTAAACAAAAATCCTGTTGAAAATTTCAATATGTTTTTCTTTTAGCGAATTTCCCTATAGGGAATACGCTATTACGGTAGTAGCCATGGTAAGACCTAAGCCCGGGACCATGTTACTTTTTCATTTTGAGGTCCCCAGAAGCCAAAAACACCGTTCATTCATTTTCATATATATGTATATATATATCTATATATCTATATATCTATGTGTCCGTGGTACTGATAACTTTTGTAGGGGACCTCCGATTTTGATGAAATTTGGTATAAAGGTGTAAGACCAGGTCTATTTTCATGAGTTCGCAAACCAGCATTGTCGGGTTATGGGAACGGGATTTTATGGGGTTTCAAAAGGGTCAAAAATGGGTTTTTTGCATTTTTTGAGCATAATTTTCAAAATTCAACAATTTTAACTAAAGCCATTTAAAAGAGCTTAAAAAACCAAACAATTTAGTATTTTGAATTTTTAACTTGGCTTAACAGGTTACGGAGAAAAGCCAAAAATAAGTTTTCCATGTTAATCTTATGGGAAATCAACAAAACCCTGTATCTCGCTTATTTATTGGAATAACTTGATAAAATTTGGTATGTACATTCACTTGGTAGGGTTCAACTGATATTTGCTTACAACACCCACATGGCGGCAAACCTACGTACTCACCCTATGGGGTTTATGGGGAAAATGAAAAGAACACCATAACTTGATAATATTTGGTATGTACATTCACTGGGAAGGATTTAACTGATATTTGCTTACAACACTGCCCATATGGCGGCAAAGCTACATACTCACCCCCATGGGGTTTATGAGGAAAATCCTAACAAAACTAACATTTTGTAACAACATCCCAAGGCAGCAAACCTACATACCATAACACCATTTCTATGGTGTTTATGGGGAAAAGACAATATCTCAAGATCGTTTGGAAATTCGCTGAGTACGCAGGTCTGCTGCGACGGGGGTATTTTACTATGTCTCTGATTTTATTAATTTTTCATCACAAGGATATGCTCAGACGGTCCCATTTGTGTACTGTATTGGAATGTTCACGTGTAACAGAATATTAACAAACCAATTAATTCATAAAAAATGTTATTAATACCTTCCATTATTGAACATCAGCTCAGTGTTATTGGAAAGGCCTTGAGAAATCCGCCATCTATTGGCATCGTTTGTTGATTATTATTTTGAAATTTCTTTTGAGCCAGGAAAAAAGTGGATAAGAATTGATTTTTTTTTAAATATATATATCCTTAGTTCAATATAGTTTAATTTGTATTTGTAGTAAAAAAATCGTACGACTTTTTATTTTGAACTTTTTTCGTAATTATTAAATAATTCAGTAAGTTGCGTAAACTAACCACGGGGTCAAACAGATCCGGGAAAAACCTAAGGTTTAGTCTTTTATCCACGCAATTGAAAGTGTTTGCCAATTATTCAGAGGAAAATAGTGAAATAGCGTTATGTGCAAAATTATGGAAAGTAATTGCTTACTTTGGCATTTCTTTTTTATCCTTAATGATTCTTTGTAGATTTTAGACACTATTATGGACATTGTTAATATTTAGATATGACCGTGGCATAGTATGATAGCGTATATTAATACTTAGGCCTATATTAAGTACGTTATCTTCTTGTTCTAAACTCAAATTAATTTTGACAGAAATCTATTTAGATTAAAAATTTGATAAATGATTATTTTCTAAAAACAAATATGCAACATTATTGTTAGGAGCGGAAGAAAAATATATAACTGAACTAAAAGTTTTAAATGTATAAATGACCCTTAAACTTAATATTCATTACAAATTTTACTTTTCTGGCTGTTCAGTACATTGTTTGTCATTCAAATGAGGATTCAAAATAAAAGAGCCCACTATACACTCCACCTTTTGAGTTCGGGTTTGTGGCAAATTACTCAGAATGCAAATCCCTTTAAAATCATTTATCTATTACGTAGGCTATTTTCGTTTCATTGACAACTTCCACTATGGAGGTCCCGGAAGGAAGTCTAGGGAAAAACTTCATTGGCTTACGTCATTGAAAGGGTTTTTCATTCTAAGCAATTTATCCACAAACTTGACCTTAAAAGGTCGAGTGTATCGTAAATTATTGCTTATTTTGTTTTCAGCAATATGATTTTAATGCAAAGTTTGATCGCCTGCCAATTTTGACTGGAAAATCTTTTTGAGGTTGGATTTGCGGCATTGTTCTCTATTCGTAGAGACCTTTAATGTGATGTTCATATTTACGTATGCTTACGTTTAAGATTTTCTTTTGACTCCTTGTAGACCTCCCCCCCCCCTTGGAGGTCTAAGATCAATAAGTACTTTAGAAAGTAGACTGTTTCACTCAACATCAATTTGCAAAGTTTAAGTTTTGTTGGGTACATACTTTTAAAGGTATTATATTGTTTGCATACTTAATTTACACACTATATATAAACTCAACAAAATCTAAAGGTTTTGAAGAAAGTGGGTTATGCGATGACTTTTGGTTGTTAAAGTACGTAATTTTTATTTAAATATTGTTTATAAAATTTTTTCATTGATAGATGAATTTTATTAATAATTTATTTTAAAGTTTTTATTTTTATTTATTTATTAAGTAAGTTACCATTACAGTTTTTATTTTTTTATACTATCCAAGACATCATTATCAGTTGACAAGTTAATAAATGTGATAATTTTTTTGTTTGTAATGTTTAAGTAATGTTTAAGTATTAGAGTATATTGACTACCACAAGTTGGTCAATCAATAAGTTTAAAATCATCTGGAGTGTTATTCCAAAACCTCAAGGGAAATACAAGTGAAGTTCCTAATCGACTTAAGTGCGTCCATACGAGTATACTTACGATGTAGGTCTACTTTTTCCTTGTATGTTTCCTACCCGCCATCTTGAATTAATAACTTAAACTAAAGTTTTATCAGTTTCTGTGACGATTTTAATATGGGTTTCTAAAAACAAAATAATTATAAAAACATATTTTAGACACATATTACTATGATAACAACATAGTCTAGTTAAGGTTCAACCCGGAAGTAATTGCAAACTAATATATTTTGACCGATTCTTATGTAAAATTACCTGAGGAAAACGATGGTGAAAAGTCTACCACTATCCGGCGCTGCGCTCGCCTGCTTATGGCCATTTTTTTTTTTTTTTTCAAATTGGCGGCTGCAGTTTTTGCATAATATCTTTTAAACCGTTAAATATAGCTAAATTTCGTAAATTAGTAAACTGTAGTAAATTAAATTTTGCAAATTTTGATATATAAAATGTATTGGTTGTTATATTTAATAAGGGTGATATTGCTCTTTACAGCTACTTTCAATCGTGGGCTTTTAAGTGAATTTCTTTTGTTGGGAAAACCATATTACGGTGGTGCCAAATGTTAGATATAAGGCTTTAACCGTGTTAACCTTTTACTACAGGGTCCCCAGATTCCAAAAAAACATTTTTTAATATATATATATATATATATATATATATATATATATATATATATATATATATATATACTTATTAAGATACATATATAAATATGTACTTAAATTCCGAGAAGCGGGTAAACCTATTAATGAAACTTCCGATTTTCATCAAACTTGACATGGAGGTGTTGTACTAGGTCTATTTACATTAGATATGGCGATTGAGATTATCAGACTATGAGAAAAGGGTGACATACAGGTCCAAATTTGGCTAAAATCGGTCCAAAATCGGGATTTACGCTTATTATTATTATATTATGTATATTATTATGCTTATTATTATGCTTATTATTATTATGCTTATTATTATGTATATTATTTTAGACAAATTTGAACCTGTATGTCACCCTTTTCCCATAGTCTGATAATCTCAATCGACATATCTAATGTAAATAGACCTGGCCCCATACCTTGATGTCAAGTTTGATAAAAATATGAGGTTTTGTTAACAGGTTTACCGGCTTCACGAAATTTAAGTTCATATTTATATATGTATCTTAATAAGTATATATATGCAGATATAAAAATTTTAATGAATGGTGTTTTTGGTATCTAGGGCCCCTGTAGTAAAAGTTAGCAAGGTTAATGGCTTATATATAACTTTTGGCACCACCGTAATATGGATTTCCAAACAAAAGAAATTCACTTAGAAGCCCACAATCGAAAGTAGCTTTAGAGAGCAATATCACCCTTACTAAATATAACAACCAATACATATTATATATCAAAATGTGCAAAATTTATTTTTCTAAAGTTTACTGATTTACAAAATTTAGCTATCCTTAACGGTTCAAAAGATATTAAACAAAAACATATAAAACTGTAGGCGCCATTTTGAAAAATTGGTCGTACCCGGCGAGCGCAGCGTAGGAGAGTGGTAGACTTTTCACCATCGTTTTTCTCAGGTAATTTTACTAGACTAACAGATGTGGTAGGTAATATCCACTAAATATCGCCCATACTGTACTCAGAATATTAATATCTACAATGGGTTCAATGGTATGCTTTATGTCAAATTTATGTATATTATTGTTGCTATTCATTGTGATTAATTAACATTTGCCTGAGATTACACGGCATTTTGTCATTCTTGTTTTAAGAATCTGCAGTAACGGCCATAGTAAATTTTTATTCTCATAAGACTAATGTTTAATTTGAAGGATCACTGCGATATATGTAGAAGTTTATGTCATATGAAATAAAATTTTAATACCTAATGAAATATGAAATTTAAAAATGTGTTTTTATTTTTTATTATGATATAATTATGGTGATGACGTAATTTAATTGATTGAATGCCTCAAAAACGTGTTTATATTTGAATAAAAGATATTTTATTACTTAGTTGTTAAATAAACAAACCGCAAACAATGTTTGCATTAGTAATATTTAAAGTAAACAACGTAGATTATCCTTATAACTTTTTTATTTCATCCTTGAAATTGACAACTTTCCTTTTTTATTAATACTACAGGTGTTTGTCAGGTTTATTGACGTCTCAAATCTAACATTAGTCTTATGGGAAGAATCCATATGCCTGTTTTGGATAAGCGTTTAGATTTGCAAACTTAACTTGGATTACAATTCATTCAAGTGGAATTCCTTTGTAAATATCTTTAAAAAAAACAAGCTTCTGTCGTTCTTTTTAGCTTGAATCCATTTTATGTGTCTAAAATATTTCCTAGAACTTTTATCATCCACAGCAAAACACACATCTAGAAATGTCGGTTAGAGTTTAGGCAATGGTTTTAATGCAATTACCACTGTGTGCTCCAGCCAGTGTCAAACTCAAATATTGTACTGAATGTAATAACATTTCGTTACTTTTTTAAACGCGTAGGGTCTTTTTTAGCTTAAACTATAATTTTTATTGTTGGCAACAATAAAATTGTGAAATAACAACAAAAACAGTACTGAACATTCGGAATACAATATTTTATTATAAATCTAAATTTTAAAAACAAGTTTTTAATATCTGGCTACGAATTTCAAATCCGTTTGTGAATGAAAATTAGTTATATTTTAAACTTGTAACATTGAAAACATGGTAGAATTTAACTAGAAGATATTAAAAAGAAAATATTTAAATAAAATTTTACTGGTAATACTGCACAATATTGAAAAAAAACTATAGTATTTTGTAATCTATCTATATATTAATAGGCAAGCATGTTTCGTTTCCTCCTTTTTTCTCAGCTCGTGAGCATTATAGGAGAAATCCGTGCATACCGTTAGAAACGTATAGACCTGTAGATGAGCAGATCACATTCTAATTCACATCGGACTCCAGGGCTACGCCTCACAAGCTTTCGAAGTTCCTTATGGAGTAAGGAGAATAGATTGAATCATCAGACACTGTTGTATAAACAACTGCTAGAAAACCAGGAAGAACAGATGTTTTAGTTATGAAATGTGTTTAAGACTCTTGGGCCCAGATCAACTGACATTTTGATCGAATTTCGATTAGGAGGCGATCTCTAGTTTAAATTATTCATCAAAGCGGTAGTGAAAATACTTCCTTTTGACCTGTGCTGTCAAACGTTACCACCAATTCAAACACCCATTATCTTCTATCTGATTGAATGCTACAATTTGTGTATAATTTTTAGGGGCTCACCCGTATCCAGGGTAATTCTAGGACCCAATTTGACTATTTTGTCATTGACCGTGACGTTATAGGTCAATTTTCCATTTCGTGTGATCGGCCTACATATATTTCGTACCACCATCTTTTATCGGTGTCCCTTAAAACTGATAAAATGTCTAAAGACATAGCCAAGAAAGTTGTTAGAAGAAAATTCACTGCAGCCACTCATGAAATGTTCCAGATCCTTTCTAAATCTGAGGTATGGATGCCTGTCGGCAATTTGAATTCTTCTTTTACTGTTGATTACCTGTTTGATGATTTCTACTCAACTTTTATGTATGTTTTTTATGTGAGCTTTCCGACTTCTACTTTTAAGATTAAGAATGAACCTAACCCCGCTTGGATTAATGATGAGATTGCTTGCTCTCATGAAGCCCTGTTGGAATTGTATTGGAGAGCGAGATCTGCTGGTACTACGGATGAAATTAAGGTGGCCTATAAACGTGCAAAAAACTCTCACTATCGTCTTGTTGTGGAGTCTAAAAGGTCCTTTGTTGGAGATAAAATCTTATCTTCAAACAACACTAGCAAGGAATCTTGGGCTGTAGTTCGCACTTTGAGTGAGGAGAATTTTAACACTCACCAATCTGAGTTTGAAAATTATTGACGATGTTCTAGTGGCAAACCCTGTTACTGTGGCTAACTATTTTTGTAATTATTTTGTGGAGGAGGACTCTAGGCTGGTTAGCGGTGTTGCTCCGGACGTACCCGATGATTTTGGGGAGGGAAGTTTTATGCTGAATCCTACCTCGGCCGCTGAGGTTAAAGAAATAATTTTTTCACTGGGATCGAAAAAAAAGCTCTGGTGTGGACCAGTTCCTTGTAGCCTCTTGAAGACTTGCAATGAAAACATTTTTGATGCTCTTGCTTGCATAATAAACAAATCTTTCGAAACTGGGTGTTTCCCTCAAAAGCTGAAGACATCCAGGGTTGTTCCCGTGCTGAAGGATGCCGATGCTCACTCGGTAAAAAATTACCGTCCGATTTCTGTGCAGTCCTGCTTTGCGAAGATCTTCGAGATGGTTTTTGAGGCGTTTTCTGGCCTACATGGAATCTAAAAATATTCTTACCGACAAACAATTTGTTTTTTGGAAGCACATGTCCACCTGTGACGCTGTATTTGCCCTGCTAATTGATGTCTACAGCCACTTGGATCTGTCCGATGACATTCTATGCCTTTTTTATGATATGAATAAGGCCTTTGATCTTCTTAATCACCGAGTCCTTCTGCAAAAGCTCTTGGCCATGGACGTCGCTGGAAAACCCCTCATGTGGATAGCCTCTTATCTCAAAGATCGCCATATGATTGTCTCAGCGAAACACCTGGGCTGCAACAACATTCTCCGAACTGTCAACTCTGCCTTATCTCCCCCTATTAACGTGGGGGTGCCCCAAGACTCGAACCTCGGACCGCTTCTGTTCCTCCTCTACGTAAACGATCTGCCTATTTCATTGACAAGTGGGAAAGTCTGGCTTTTTGCTGATGACGTCTGTCACCTCATCTGTGATTCCGACAAAAATGTCTTGATTGATAACACCTAGTCCAGTTTGAATGAAATGACTGATTGGTGCAACACCAACAACTTGATCTTGAATAGTGAAAAAACTAATCTCATTGATTTCTACAATAGGAAAAAACCTGATCCTTTTCCAAATTTAATTTTGAATGGAACACCTCTCCATACTTGTCCGAATGTGAAGTACCTGGGCATCCACATTAGTGAGAACTTAAAGTGGGATGAGCATGTCACCGCAATATCTACAAGATTGACATCTGTTATCTATCTAATCTACAGACTCCATAGGCTAGTCCAGCGTGCTGTTAAAAAGTGTATTACGACTGTTTTCACAGTCTTATCTCCTATGGAATTGTCTTCTGGGGTGGCAGTACGGTGGTGGAAAGATTTTTTCTTCTCCAGGAGCGAGTCATAAGAAGGATATGTGGTGTCCATCGCCTTGCTCACTGCAGGCCCTTATTCAGGGCACTCAACATCTTAACCCTTCCATCACTCTTCATTATGGAGTCAGCTCTAGTAATGCGGAAACATCCTGAAATTTTCATAACCAATAATCAGGTTCATCAGTATAATACAAGACTTGCCAGAAATGTCCACGTCCCTCAAGTTAACTCAACTCTGGCAAGTAAAAGCCCTTATTTTAGCAGTGTAAAAATTTGCAACAAGTTACCACCCAATATTATCGGTGAAGCAAACCCGAACAAGTTCAAATCTTTATTGAAGGATCACTTGGTTTATATGGCTTACTACAATGTCGAGGAAATGTTACTCGGAGCCTGATCCAAATGCCAAACCTGACGACCACGTCACCGAAGTGATTCCAGTGGGACTACTTCAAGTATCAAGTGTCAAGTATCAAGTAAACTACATTTGTAGCCTATTATTTTCAAAACCATCACTAACAGAACTGCAGTGTAAGTTTAATTAATTGGGTTGCATAAGTTGCAATATCATTCTACATACTAGTTAATGTAAATTTTAGCAAGATTTGGAAATTTTCTTTGAAACAAATAAAAGTTGTACAAACTCAGAGTATGAAAACGATTTCAATTTTTTTTTAATGATTTCACCAACGTTTTTGTTTATCGTATTCAAACAAAATGATCCGTTCATATTTTATTAATGATTTCTATACGTATGAATCAAAATTTATCGAAAGAAATTGGGACTTTTCAGATTGCAGGATGGAAGAAGGTTTAAAGTGTTATTTAAAATAAAAATATATAAGAACAATAAAAAAACTCGTAAAAATATCAGCTTTTAAAAAAAGTATTAAGAAATGAGAATCTAATTATTCGGTACTATAATTCGAGCATTCTCGGAATGGATGTGTGTTCCACGATCTCGAACTCTAGCGGGTAGATTTTGCCAAATATTTAAATAAAATTTTACTGGTAATACTGCACAATATTGAAAAACTATAGTTTGTCATATAAAGTCCAAAAGTAGACAGGCCACAACTATTGCTAAACCACCGTGATTGGAACAGTCAACTCCGTTGGTTTTAATAACAAACCGCTGGGGGACAGGTTTAATTCAACCTTGGGAAAAATGAGAATCAGGCAATGGTGCATGACCTATAGTGAAAATATGAATCATTAAGCAGTATTAATGTCTTACTTATATTAGTGTTACTTATATTTTTTTTCTAAAAAAACCTAAAAACCTTTTTAAAACCTATTAATCCTATTTATAATATTTAACAGACTACAAATAAAAGTGATCATGCTAATGAGAAAAGTTCATACGAACCTTCAATTAAATTTCGTGGGTTAAGTAGGCAAAGTTTATGAGTTTTGTAACAAAAAGGGGTCACGTGATTATAAAGAAATTCAATATTTGGTTTTTGAAAAAACCTTGAGCAGGATAATAATCCTATACTCTTATACGAGCAATGTTTGCTTGTTTGCTTGCTTGCTTGCTTGCACAATTATCTCAAAAACGGCTCCGACGATTTCCTTCAAATTTTGGAATATGGGGGTTTTGGCCACCAGAAATCGATTGGAGCTGGTCCCATAGCTGGGAAAAATCCGGTTTTCGCGCTAGAGCCCTTCAAAGATCCCATGTTATCCTTATGGAAATTTTTTAACTGAACAAAAATCAGCTGATAACTGTAGATAAAATAAACCAATGTGTTACATCTTTAACCTGTGGTTTTAGGAAAATCATACCAATGTGCAGCAAACCTTCCGCCTGGCGAGTGAGCGGAGCGAACGAGCTTTGTGTGAGAAACGAAAGTAATAATTTTACCGAGCTTAAGCTCGGTCCCCCTGGTACTTTTAATAAACCGAGTTGATAGGCAAAACAAAAATAAATTTAATTATCGGTTTGAACTTTAGGAAACCTTAATATTATAAAAAAAGAATGTTGTACTTTAAAAATAAATTTTTTCAACAGCTTTAAAGTTTGAAAAAAGTAATTAATAACAATAAATTTGGATTAATACCCACAGAACCTCTGCCAAAGGTGTCGAATAGTCTATTAAATTGAGAGTGTAGTTACGAATGAATGTGACTCATGTGTTTATTGTTTATTGTTTCCTGTTTTGTTTATTGTTTTATTGTTTATTGTATGTGTTCCTGAATTACTTCGTCATTTCATATTGGCACTAAATACCCACTCTCTGCTCACATCTGCTATGAATTGACGAGTACTTTCATTCACAAATGAGTCCTTGTTGATTGCAAACTGCAGTCTCGCGATATAGGGAGCTATTTTGCGGAGACTTGATCAGTGGTGTTAGAGCTTTACATACATGTACTATTATGTCTTTACAAGTTATAGCTGTGGTATCAATACTTGCTATTTATTTATTTTTTATATTATAAGTTTAATCGTTATTTTCTAAATTTTTCCCGATATTTTGATGAATTACAGTTTTATGCTAGTTCTCGCTGCCAACCCCATATCCCATTCTTCGACTACAGTCCTCGAGTCTCAATTGACGTACATAATCGGGTTTCCATGGGCGAAAATAGAGTTCTTTATGCATCAGCACTCTATCTCCTGTATGCCTTGTTAGTCCCTTTTCACGAGCTGCCTGACGTGTTGGTTTGCTTGGGCTGCGGCAGAACATTTCTTGAACTGTTACATTTTCCTCTGAGCGTTATGTGGATGGGCGACTACTTCTTCTTTTGTATTTTACAGCGCCGTTAAATATTAACTTTGTATGACAGATCTATCTTAAATGAATTTTAGCATTTACGCGATTCACTGAACGGCACCATCTTTGCACTAAAACAATCGATTACACTTCATAACGTGCAACAATCCGCTGGAGGACGCCGTCATTGCCTTATCTGTTTACAATGTGCCAACTGATTCCAGCTGAGTTCTTTCAACAATGAACTGACCGCACTATTAATGTGATCAGTATTTTGACATCATTGCCAGCATGAAATCAGTTTTACTGCAGAGCTTATTACAGTTTCTTGTACCTAGTTTTCAATTATATATTTTTAGATACTTGTAGTACTATACAGCTATTTCCACTCTATAGTAACAGTGTGTTTTTCAGTTAAACATTCTTGTAGCACTGTTTCCCCTTATTTATGTTTAGAGCATATCATTATCATAATATTACTTTTATATTATATTAATGTTTATTATATTAATATTACTATTACTACTAATATTTATAAATATTATATTGATATTACTATTGTATTACCATAGTTTTATTAAAAAAGTAATATTGCCATGTGATATACATACCTTCCTGGTGGTATTTTATAAATCATTTTATTGTACATGCTATTTTAGAAGGATAAAAAAATGTCTATTTTACTGAAGATTGGTCATCATATCAATTTAATTACCTTACACATAAGAAAAGGGAAAACTATGATGAAAAATGGTATTATCTTGGAGATTTCAAACCATTGAAGTAGGTTTGTTTCACCCGAAATTCAACCACTGCCACTAGATATATTGATTTATCAATTTCTCTTACCATATCTTAAGTTTTTATATAAGGTAGCTAAAACATTTTCCTTAAACACTGGTTTCAGCTTTCAGAGAAATTCAATTAGCGATAAAATAAACAAGATGGTTTCTTGATGTTCCAGGCGCCTTTGTAGATTTTCTTTTGAGAAGATCTTTAGAGTCAGAGTTTAAAAAATCTTCAATTAATTATAAAATTATAAATGATTTTAAATATCTTTGATTTCAAAATAAGAAACCATAATTCTATTTACTAATTTTTTTATCAAACCACAATAAGCAAGTCAGTATAGTGAATAACGTTTTAAAGTGAATAAAAAAGTTAAATTTTCCTTCAACATAATGTTACATCTATCAAGTATTCTTTTACATGAACAATCAAAAATATATAATAAACGGTTTTTTATTCCATGTTCGGAGCCAGATTTACATTTGAATGGAGTAGTCAGTAATTTTTGGGGGAGGGGGTATGGAACACATCTAAATTTTGGCGGGAGTCCAAACACGCAATTTCAGGCTATATGACATATAAATATGAAAAATGCTGAAGTACAAACGACGTTTAAAATTTACTTTAGTTTAATCAGGGACCTAGTTATTTAAATCTAAAACATGATAAGTTTATTTCCCTCGCAATACACTCTCACTCCATTTTGAATGACTTTGTATTAATCATTACTAGACTATAGTCATATCCTGTTCATTTATGTTCCTGCATTTACGGTCACCTGCCAGATGGTATAGGTGCACTATTTCAGTGGATGCAGGGCCTAGTAACTGGGGTTATCCAACATGGAGTGAGAGTGGGCTACAACGGGAAGGTAAGGTGTATATCTACAGCATTCATGCTGGTTTTACTAAATTTATAAATGAATGAAGAACCTGGTTTTCATCTTTCAATATTTACTCAAATTAACAAAGCCATGAACGCTGGTATATTAGTAATCACTCTCCTTCCGAGCTGTACCTCCAATGATCAATCTGACGTTTGTTTTACTAACGGTTACTCTCTTGTGAATCTTTTAAAGCTAAATTCATTTTTAAAACATCCCCTAAAGACTTTCTTGATAGAAAAAATAAGTTCAGCAAATAAATAAATACAGTTAAATTGGACATCGTTCATTTTAAAACATACAAAAATTATTTCAACTTTGATTAAAGTTAAGAATCCATTTATAGCAGCATTAGTGTAACCTACACAATTAATCTTTCCTAATGTGAAACTAGTCAATGGGATTTGATTTAGATATATCATTTTTGGGATTGGATAAATGATTAGTTTAATGTCATCCATCAATTGAATGAGCACTGAACGAACTTGTTGGATGAAAATATATGCAATATTTAACCTGAATACCAATTCTCAATCACAACATCATCACTGAGGATTGAGAATATTTCATACTGCGGGTTTACATAAGAATTACAAATCAGCGGCATCAAATAAAACATTTTAATGTTGTTGCCTTAATTATGAAGTAGTAAGGGTGTATAAGTATAGTAAGGGGAAAAGTCTGAGTCATTTAGTATAATTAATAAAAGGTATCTTGTAATTTGTATTATTCATCAAAGCTGTAGTGAAAACACTTCCTTTTAACCTGTGCTGTCAAACGTTACTACCAGTTCAAAAGCCCATTATCTTCTATCTAAACTACATTTGTAGCCTATTATCTTCAAAGCCATCACTAACAGAACTGTAGTGCACGTTTGATTAATTGGGTTGCATAAGTAGCAATATCATTCTACATACTAGTTAATATAAATTTTAGCAAGATTTGGAAATTTTCTTTGAAACAAATAAAAGCTATACAAACTCAGAGTATGAAAACGATTTCAAAAATTTTTAAATTGTTTCACCAACGTTGTTGTTTAACGTGTTCAAACAAAATGATCCGTTAATATTTTATTAATGATTTCTATACGTATGAATCAAAATTTATCGAAGGAAATTGGGACTTTTTCAGATTTCAGGATGCAAGAAGGTTTAAAGTGTTATTTAAAATAAAAATATATTAAAACAATAAAAAAACTCGTAAAAATATCAGCTTTAAAAAAAAATATTAAGAAATGAAAATCCAATACGGTACTATAATACGTACAATCTCTGAAGGGATGTGTGTTCAGCGATCTTGAAATCTAGCGGGTAGATTTTGCCAAAACTTTGCATTTAAGAGTGTTATGTCCAAAAATAAGTTTAGAAACAGCCTCAATTCCCAGAAAAAATTGAATTTGGTCTAGATTTAAGTTTAAAAATCGTAATTTTTAACATTGGGCATATGGGCTGCTATTTGGGTAACGAAATAACAATGACAGTTATACGAAAACAAAGGATCAGTAATTTTAAGCAGACCTTTTGAAACAGCTGTTAACTGTGAAGACGTTGGATGTAGGATAGTATGGATAGTAGGATTTTGGTGTAAATTTAATACCTTTATTACCATGACACTACATCAAAACTGAATTAAAACCAACGAGCAAGGCTCGGTTAACCTGGTACTTAACATTAAACGTTTTAAAAATAGTTGTAATTGCATAGTGACGACTAAGTATTTTAAATTGAATGCGGTACAAACACTGCTTTTATAGTAGGCTAGTACAGAAATATTCAGGGTTGAGTGAGCTAGGTAAACGAGCTCACACAAAACATGTGTCATTTAAATTGAAATCTTTCCTCATACATCTTCTTTCTAAGCGACATACGGCATTTTCTGGGTCTAATATTATATTTGTAGTGAACACTAATTATATGATTCTCTTTCCTGAAAGAAAAAAATATAACATTATTATTTGCCCATTTAGCAACACAAGTCGTTGGCATAGAAATCACACCGTACCTAGTGGCAGCGTTATTGTACACCGCTCTTACCAATAGTTTTCATAGAGACTGTACTTCATCACTTTCACTGAAGCACTTTACCCCCTTACTTTGTCATGTACGATCCACTGTCAGGACTTTAATTGGGTGTATGAGATTGGGAAAATTTAATTTTTAAATTACATCAACCTTTTAAATAAAAATTAAAATAAATGAGGTGTGTTCTGTTGTTGGTGTGTGATAATGTATCAATTTTGAATTCCATTGGGCGAAACTCATATTACAAACTTTCAAACTGATGTGTGTTAAATTTATTATTATTTTATTATTTTAAAGTAATTAATGTGCGTCATAAAATATAAGACTATAAATTTATTTCAGTTGCTTGCAGACCAAAGTGATACACTGAGCTATTCCTGCGTGTAAACGACCTCAATAAGTCACTGTTATGGTCAATGAACGCCAACTGAGTCCTACAGAAACTGAGGATTCTACGGCCCTCATCACACATTGAAATATATATAACCTACTCCTATAGGCTACTAAACGGTTGCCAGATATGCCGATGACAGAGGTAAATGAATACATCAAATACTCTCTACAGGGTTATGGCTCAAATTAATTGAGTGTCATTAGTAAATTGATTTGTATTTTACAACATTGCGTCATTACTGAAATGCAAACAACCTTCTCGACTTGTCTTGGCATCACTCCAGGAAAGTGGATAAAACGAATCCTAGGCCTATATGTTCTTCCTGGATCCAAGCTAAAGCCCCACTAAATATTCAGGCAAATCAGTTCAGCCGTTTTCTACATACATACAACTAAATTAACTTTCTTTTATATAATCACTGTCTGATAAACCATATTGTTCAGAGCTAAAGTCTAAAGTGTTATTAATCCACACTCCATTCGAAGTAATCAGAGACAACCACATTCCATATTAGTTAACAATTTAAGTAGCCTGTCGTACATAAAAAAGAGTGATCGTGAAGTATAATCTATAAAAAAACTCTTAATATATTTTTAAAGTAAACAAAGGATGAACTTTCGAAGTGAAAATATTCACAGTACACATCAAATAAACTTTCATGATGAATAAAAATTATACTAAAAGTATGTAGCATTGGAATATAAATTATACACGAAAGATTTTAATTAGAATTTAAATTTCTAAGTGCTGAATCTTTTCAGCTTTATTCCATTCTTAAGCGTAAGATGTTAATGATCTAAGTACTGTCATGGAAGAGTTGTCATATTATTTGTCACACACTTTGTAATGAATAAAACCAAACAATTTATGTTGATGTATGTACTTATACTCGATATTTTAGGAAGGTCTGGAGAACAGCGGTAAATTATTCATTGTAATATTTGTTTTGCATAAACCAGAGAAAGTAATTAGAAAATTGGAAGACATTTTGTAGATCAATTTGTTTGAATTGGATTTTCTTGTTTACATGAATGATTAATTCGGTTAAACATGACATTGACAGTTTTGTGGTTGTGCAAAATGGCCACGTGATTAGAAGATAGAACTTGTATATTTTAAATTTCCAAAAATCGAAATTATAATTCTCTTATTATAATGTGGCAATAATTTATTTAACATTTTTTAATGAATGGTGGTTTTTAGAAAAATACATTTCAATCAGCACTTTGAGAGAAACCTTCCTGTGGTGGGACTTAAGACATTATTTATTTCCTTAAATATATAATAATAATAATAGCAATTTGAACGAATCAAAATATGAATAAATTTTGACAAATTCGTTGTAAAAAAAAACTACTATTGTTAAACCATTTCGACAGTCAATTAAAATAGAAAAACAATACTGTCATTTCACCAGTAGCAGAATGAATAAAATACGTTTCTAAAGGCACAATGAAAAGTTTTGCTTTTGACCATCAGACTTTTAAGTCGATACATTTAGTAATATAATTATAAAAAGTACATTAGCAGTAAAGTGCCGACTCGGGAACTTCTTTGCAATCCCGCCACGTTCGCCGCATTCTACGATTAGCAACTAAATATCTAATATCTAATCACTACGATCTAAGAGCTACCAATCACCAGTTTGCATCTAATATATGATTCTAAAGGCGTAAATTTAGAAAACATGCTATCAAAGATTAATGATTTTATATTTATTGATTTGGCTTCTAATAAAAAAAATTGTAAACTGTGCTTTCACATAACTTTGGTCTATAGAGTGTTCTTTGTTAATTGTATCCCATAAATAATATAAAATATTCTAAACGCAAATATTTAAATATTTTTACAGTCAAGGGTTTGTTATAGTCAGATTTAAACTTATCATAAAGTATTATTTATGTTGGTAGAAGAATTTTACCAACTCTAAGTCCAATATATTCAGCGCCTCCCAAGTATTTTACGTCATCCTCTTACATTGTGTGTTCAGGGTTTCAGCTCTCAGCAAAGTTTTAGTGTAACTTTCTACAAGGCATTGTTCTGCTAGGAAGTGGAAGCATTTGGTCAACAGTAAAAAACAGCTTAACTGACTATAATAAGCAGTGCATTCAGTCTATAAAAAGAGCTGATAATGACAATGCAATGTTTTTAAAGAACATTAACCCTCCTATAAAGATGTAAAAAATAAATATGAGTAGGAATTATTTTTAATTACATAAAGTAGTGAATTATATAATAACCTTGAAGCTAAAATGAAAAGAATGAAATAAAATAATCTCAAAGATATCACACGATATCACGATCACTAATCTAATTGAAAAGTCATAAAGTTGTCATAAAGTAATGAGTCAGAGAATTAATGCAGTCCGTTATGTTTTAACGATGAAACGCATTGATAGACTATTACAAAGTAATTTCAATATAATAAATTGTAAGATTTTGATTGACAGCAGTTAAGGACAGGTCAGGTTTAGCTTCTTCTTGCCAAAAGTCCGTTTTTTTTCATTTGTCAACCATGATAATAACATGATTTCAGAACTTTATAACGTTAAGTAATATTTCAGAGTATATAATGGACCTGCCTACCCACCATTTCATTGTGAACATCTGGTTTGTTCATTATCGCAAACTCCCACCTGGTACTAAAGAGGTACTATGCTCTGTTTAAAGCGTAAAATGTTTCATTTGACTAATAACTTATTCATGTTTTCTAATTTTTTTTATATTCCTAAATTTAATTAATATACATTTATTATTTCGCAACGTCTAAGTAGTAGAAGTTTTTAATCTCATAAGCAATGATTTTTAAACGTATAACATCTATACAATTTTACTTATTTATAATATGCTGTTTATAAAATTCTGCATTTATGTGATCTTAAGGAAATTCAAGTTAAATTACCCAATTTTTCTAACATTTTATATAAATACCCCCGTCGCAGCAGACCTGCGAATTTCCAAAGGAATTTGATATTTCGTAATCTTTCCAAAAACACCATAGGAATGAGTACCGAATGTAGATTTACTGCCCTAGCCCTTTGATGTCGTTATAAAATGTTGGTTGTTAGGAAATGTAATCCGTAGGTAATGTAACCATCAAAGTGTATCAATGTTAGGCACTTTTTAATTTTGCCCATAAACCTCATGGGGGTGGAGTAAGTAGGTTTGCTGCAATATGGGGTTTGTAATATCAGTTAATATTTGTTAATATTAATTGTAATATCAGTTAATTACTACCAAGTGAATTTACATACCGTACCAAAGTCTACCAAGTTGTATTGATAAATAAGCGAGATACACGGTTTTGTTGACTTCTTTTAATATTACCATGGGGAAACTATAACATGGGCTTTTCTCTATAATCTGTTAAACCATGTTAAAAATTCAAAATAGTTATTTGTTTGTATTTTTAGTTCTTTTAAATAGTTTTAGTTAAGGCTGTTAAATAAAAAAAGGTACATAAATGCCAAAAACTTATTTTGACAACTTTAAAACCCTATAAGATCCCGTTCCTATAGCCCGATCATGCTGGTTCAGGAACTCATGAAAATTGATCTGGTCTTACACCTTCATACAAAAATATGAAAATTAGTGAATGGTGTTTTTGGCTTCTGGGGACCTTAAAATGAAAAAAAAAACTAAGGTCCTTGGCTTAGGTATTACCATGAATACTACTGTAATAGTGTATTCCCTATAGGGAAATTCGCTAGAATATAATAAAAAACGACACTAAAAGAACTCAATACGGTATTCCTAACTATGATTTTCTTTATTTACATATCCAGTTTTAGTCCATGTGCAAAAAGGTATAATTTTGTGATCGCGATGAAACTATACATCTGTATCAGCAGCTCTGTGGGTGGTGAAAATGTGTACTATTCGACAAAGTATTTTTGGTTCCTTTAGATTTTGGTCATTTAAAGAAAGAGGATGCATGTTCATAGTAGATAAGTTATATCTTGGTTATGTGTACAGTAATCCGATTTTAACAAACACCTTTAAAGACACTCTGTATGGAATAAAATAGAGATACTATCAAACATATTGTAGTTGTCTTAAATTTAAAAACATCTGGTTATCAAACTCACTAATAAAATTCCCTGCTTAGTATGTATTATTAAATTTGGGATCACTTAAACATTATAAAAAAAAACACTCTACTAAATTCAAGCAATACTTTATCTTCACATTTTTGTACAAGTAAGAAGAACATAATACGCCGCGGTTAATGTATCAACAATGCTCACACGTTTGTTGTAAGATGTACAATTAGGTGGATACCGCATCAAAGGGAATGACTGAGTAGATCGCTTACACGACCGCTTCTGACGCCAACCCTTCAGAGAATTGGTGATTAAACTGTGGGGCTGCGGGTGTTAGAAATAACTCCTATAAACACCTAGCCAACTCACGTCTTGGGTGTGTGGTGGTTATGAGAAATTACAGTTCAAGTTTGGCAAGCCAACTCCAACAAATAAAAAAAAACTTAAAATTTTAATTGTTGTATTAATCAATTGTTACTATACGTATTAAAATTAAATTGTTAAAATAAAATTATAATGTTAAAAAAATATTACATTTTTAACATTTTACAAAGTATAATAAGATGCCGTTTTGTAATGAATGTGTATTAGATAAAAAAACACGCTTTTTGTTTTAAAAGTATATATATATATATATATATATATATATATATGTGTGTGTGTGTGTGTGTGTGTGTGTGTGTGTGTGTGTGTGTGTGTGTGTGTGTGTGTGTGTGTGTGTGTGTGTGTGTGTGTGTGTGTGTGTTTATGTTAATTTTTCCAAATCGGTAAATAAAGGATTAATTTATATTTTATGTAGGGAGTTGTGTAATTTTATATGTTATATATGTACTAGGGTTTTGTAATTTTCCATGAAATCTTTTTAAAATTTACTGTGAGGAAAACCGATTGTATTATTACCGGTTTATTTGATAAAATTTGTGTGTGTTGTAAGTCGTTGTTTCGTGTTGTTTTAAAATTAAAATTACATGAAATTATAACCACACTCTTGATAAATTAAAACAAAAACGATTTCAATCGTCCTCCGGCACACATACAAATGACAAATATTCAAAGCTATTTAAAAATTGAATAATATCCCCTTAGAACCTAGTTCTAACAGCTCTTCAAGGCCATCTAGAGACTAATAAAACGCTCTTGTGTACATTTTTTCTTGGAATAAAACAATATTGCCTGGCCCAGGTCAACATCATTGAGTATTGAACAAAATGCAGTGTGGTTTCAAACGTTCCACTCGATGATTTAAGTCTATATAAATTCATTATCCTAATAAATCTTAAGGGGTGTAGTTTTACGTGTAGCTTTAACTTGTAAAATTTACTTAACTTTTAAAACTACTGAGTTAAAAACGGATAAGATAAGTTACTACTTGAGGAAGTAGTAATTTACTGACTAATTTGGGAAAAGGATTAATAATTACAAAAAAATACATTATAGAAGTTTTAATTAATTGCTGTAAAAATGTTTGAGAAAAATAGTTTTCCTACTAATGACTCATTACTGGAGTAAGAATTTCGTTACATCATCTGATTTTTAATCATAGAAGAGCACCTGGAACCAAATGAACAAAGTTTTTTAACGAAACGAAAGAAAGTTCTTTGCGGAAATGTAATCACGTTTTGTATTGAGGATTGTTAACTTACATTACATTTGAGGAGCCATTTCCTCATTTTTATAGCGATTTAATCATGAATTAGTTTTAATACTTTTTTTAATAGTTATAATTGCAAACTACTGTATATAATTCCAAAACCTGTCTTAAGCTATAACTATATTAGTAAGATATAATGTTTAAGTTATATTTCTTGTGACAATGTTTTCCGACTTTCACTTATCAAGCATAAGTTAATTCATTTGTTGTATATAAAATTTTATTAACTAACGTAGTGATTCATGTAAGAGAAGACGCTCCACCGTTCTGGTGCAATGCAGTGCCACTTTTTACACTTGAAAGTGTTGAACATAAATTCATGTCATGTAAACTTTATTTGCTTCCCCCAAATCCTAGTAATTTGTTTTTCGTTTGCATTGTTTATTTATGTATATGAAAAATAATGTTAAAAATTTTTCTTTTTGTTATACATTTTTTAAATATTTAATTCTAATAAATCTTATTTTACAAAATTTTTAAGTCGACTAGAAAGTGATTAGTATGTTGGACAACAAAACCATGGCAACTATGTCGCAGGGCTAAATCTGCGTTCTACCAAGGAATTGTACCTTTCATCTGTACTGTACTATACCAGGAGATTACTATACCAGATTACCAACTAAGTTTGAAAACATATTTGTAACACAGGGTGGTGAAAAATTCCCAGTAGGCCTACGGCTTCATACTTTTTGGGCCGATTTAGTCACAGAAATGAAACTCTTTATATGTATATGTGCCATTTGACTATACTTTTTCAGACATTTATTCATCACATCTTCAGGGAGACAGTCCCTAGAATTTTAGAAAGAAATCTTAGATGTAAGCAAAGGCCAATCGAGGTATTACTCAAATATAGGTCTTGATTAGGAGAGAACAATGCCGCAAACCCGATCTTGAAATGATGACATAGTACAAAACGGTAGAAAGTACAAAACGGTAGTAAGTACAAAACGGTTTGAGTTATAAACATATTACCGAAATTGAAAAAAAAATTAATAAATCTTGATATACGTTACCTTTTTATGTCTAGTTTGATGCAAATTTCTCAAAATGCATAGACGTTTAAACCCCTGTATTATAGGACATACAATATTTCCCAATACTTCATTCAATACTTCCTCAAAGGAGGTCATAGAAAACTAAATTGGTTTATGTGATGTCTCACATGAACCATATTCGGAGTTCTTTGCCACAAACTCAATTTAAGAAGTTTTATTATATTGGAAGTTTTTATTTCCGGAATAACTATTAATGCAAAGTTTTATCACATGCATTTAACAGTGACTTAAAACATTAACTATCAAGGACAACATTTTTATATGTAAAAATAAAATATGTACTTTAACACTATTTATGTTAGTTATGCAGTAAGAGACGATCTTCTTATGTTTGCAGTTTAGCCGTCATTCTTCCGTCACATTTATTTGATGATCGGCTCCTTAGTTGTGACTTTTCTTAACTTTGAGGTATAACTTAATCAATAAGTTCATTTTAAATTTCAATTACATAAATCAATCACACAAAATTCTACATGGAAAAGTAACCTAACATGAAATATTTTTAATTTAACCACCTCTAATTAAAGAATTACTAATTAAAACTTTGATTTACTAACACATTACTTTATCCCCCTCTGTTATTCCTCAAGAATGTTATTTACAAATTATTTATCAATTTTTTTCTCATTTTAAATTTTTTCTTCTGATTCGTAAAAGAAATGTGTTATAGCAAGAAAATTAAACGTTGTAAGAGTAGGGTCCGGTAAAGTTTTGCGCTCTGCCTTACCTTCAACTACCAAAACCGATTATACATTGGTTTTTGGGTTATATTTCATTTTGTTAAATGTAGTAGAAAACGATAGCAGTAGTGGGGTTTGGTTACTTTCAAAACGGAAGTCGTGCCATTTGCCAGCCGCTGCCGGCCAGCTGCCATCGGCCAGCTGCCAAATCAGTTGCTGCCGCCATATGCCATGCCATATAGCTTCCGGTGGGGGAGCAGATGTGATTTGAAATTTGAAATTCAACTTGACAATTGGGTTATGGAAAGTATGTCAAGGTCATCCAGAGTAAGTTTTAAAAAACCCTATCCCGCTACCACCGGAGTAATAGTTCGGAGAGTGGAACTAACTCTGGCGATAGCGGGATAGGTATAGAATTAGGTTTGTGAATTTTATTTGTGAAAAACATACAATCAATGTGTGACAGCAGTGTTTAAACAGGTTGAAGTTTTGTTATGAACTACAGAGTTGTAAACACAAACACCGACGACGATGAGAAGGTAAACGCAGAGTCCCCAGATGATGTATTTAAAAAGTTTGAACAAACGTAACATCTCGAGTTGGTTTTCCCGTTCCATTTCCAATCGTTTGATTTCCAATTTCAATTTATCCTCTTCCATCCTTGTTACAAATGGAACTTCATCCATCATATCCATCATGTTTGTGTTTTTTTGAAATTTTGAAACAAGCGATGTTGATAGTCGAAGAGGCGATGATGGAATGAGAATGGAAAGAGGTAAATGTCGGTTAAATAAAGAAGTGGTGGGGGGAAAGAGCGTTGTTACATAGAAGTGGTGGGGGAAAGATGCTGCTCATCATTTACCTCAGAAGTTGTGTCTGACTGTAGAGGGGTAAGAGGAGTAAGATTTAGTAAACTGTCTTCATCAGAACTTTCAACCTTATCACAAATAGGACAAGCGTAAGTTATTTCCAAATTCATTGTAATAGTGTTAAATTTATCTATAAGTTCATTTAAAGTATTAAATATATATTGTAAATCTTCTTTTGAGTTTATTTCAAAACTAGCATTCATTCGTGCCGATGGAGAGGTGTTCATGGTTAGAAAGTTGGCAATCGAATGAGGATAAGCGCCTAGGGAGGGGGCTTATATAATGGTGACCTTGAGCAGGCGTCTAGGGAGGGGGGCTGTCTAGGGAGGGGGCTTCTATATAGGGGACCTTGAGCTTATGATTGAATAAAACGTTTAGTTCTTCTTCTTTGTCTTTTAATTCAATTATTTGAACCGAAGTAGTTGTTTCATCCTCTTCACTCGATGAAGAAAACAATTCGCCAGGATTTAAATATTGAACTACAATTCTGAACCATCTTATAGGATATTCGTCAATGACAGAAAGTAAGTTTTGAAACAATTCTTCCATCTCCTCCCTGTCAGTTATTATATGTTCAAACTTGATAAATTTTCCTTCCATGTTGTTAGTTAGAGTGTTGGAAGTGGAATGATTTAATATTATATAAAAATTAGAACTAGTGGTGGGGGAAATCTCAAGGTCATCCAATTGAAGTTTTAAAAAAGAGTGTAAAACTGAAATTACACATTTGATGGTTCTACAGGATCGGAATACCAATCTGATCTGTATTTACATCTTTTTATCATATGTGTACAAAAATCATCTTGATGAGACTTGGTGCGTTGACAATGAGCAAGATCTAGAGGGTGAAATTTGAAACATCTTTGAGGACAACATGTATGAAAATATCTTGATTTGTAAAATTTGAAAGTTCGCAATTCCGGTGGCGGTAGTTGTTTTGTTTTACATTTGCAATAACAAGATCCGAAGAATTCACATTTAGTACAAGCTAACCCATCCACCATCATTGGTCCTAAATCTGTACACTGTTGTTCACAACAGTAACGAGGTTTGTACTTGTATTTTTGCTCTTCCATGTTGACGCTGCGGAGTCTAGTGAAAGAATAAGATTATATAGTGATGAATAGCGAGTTTTATGTACTATGAAAAGTGGTAGGGGTAATTTCAAGGTCATCCAAATAGAGTTTTAAAAAATTATACCTTACAAGTGTAAGGATTATTGAAATTTAGGAAGTTTGTTTCTGTTTGTTTTCTTCAGACTTTTTTTCTCTCTCTGCCTTAGCCATAGCAATAAGTTCTTCTGTTGATAGTGGATGTACTTCAGGAAATTTTAAAATTAATTTAGCTTGATATCCTTCTTTAGTTAATACATCTAAATCTTGAGTCATTTGTTCAACAGTGTTATAATCTTTTCCATAGATTTTCCCATCAAGTTCAATCATCATTCTGTATAACATTTTGTAGAATAGATCTTGTCGTGGCGAGAGCTGAGAAGCGAATGATTATTTATCAAAGTGTTACATCTTTTTTATGAACTTGACATTGATCACGTGATTCCTTAGTTGTAATTTTATTTATTAAAAGTTATTCAACATTGGTAATACTTCTGGAACTTGACGTTATGTTGACCAGCTGGCGATGAAGAAGTTGTAGGTTGTGTAGAAAAAAATATTTCATCATCGCAATATTTTGTTTTAGTGAACATCCTTGTATTAGTAGCACTAACATCAACAGTTAAGTGATAACCACCAGTAAGTAAAACTCGCATTTCATTAGTTAAATCTTCAAGTTGTTCAAAAGTAGTTATGGTGTTGGTATCATAAGATGCACACTTAACCTTTAGGGACATGTTGAAGTTTTGTATTTAGTTATAGAGAGCGAGATGTGTACGGTACGAAAGGTAGTCGTAGACTGATGAATTTCACAAGTTGATTTTCACTTTTATTATCACACAAAATTGGGTCAAGGTCATCCCATGGAATTTTTAAAAAAAGCAACATATTGTAATGTATAAACACATTACAATATGTTGCTTTTCTTATTATTATTTTTTTTTTTTTTAGGTTTATATCATATTTATTGAGAAACAATTACAAAGAAATATTTACAATTTTATGTACAAACTAATCAGTAGTAGGTGTTACATGAATTGTAAGTTCAGTAGAGTTGTTTCCACTTGGTCCATGTGATACCAAATAGAGTGCGCCGGGTTGAATTATACGAAGATCTTCATTTTGTAGTAGTTGTACGAAGCGCTTTGGTAGGAAGATTTGAAATTTTGCTTCATCACCAATTGTATAAGGTGCCTCGCTCAATGTGCAATTTATAGCATCACCTACTGAAGTTTCCATCTTCTTTATTGTATGAATGATGTAGTGTTTTTCTTCTTTCAGCTCGGAACATTTCTTCGTAGGTAGAATTGTTGATTTTGAATTAGCGTTGAATTGTTCAACTAAATTTTGAAGTAAGTTGTTTGATGCCATCTTAATGTTTTTGCTGATGCTAATCTTCTTGTTAATAAGAATATCCGTTGGAGATGTTGTCTCTTCGGAGGTTCGAGTAATACTCATGCTGTGTCATGGTAGCGCTCTCACTTTTATTATCGAGACTAACCCCACCACTGAAGCTACCCCCACCACTTTGTTGAAGGAAATTATTCAAGCGGTAGGCATTCTTCAAAGCACACTGTGACCTTCGATGTTTAAAACTTTTTGATGAAATACAAAGTTCATTAAAGTAGCATTGGAAATCTCTATCTATTATTGCATTTATCACTTCATTGCTTGTAAATGATTGTATCCAATTTGCTTTTTCCAATCCTCTTGTGTAGATAGTTTTAAACTCTTTACAATAATGATTCATAATATGCGGCATCATGTTATAATGAATAAAACCTTCATCCCATTTTAAGTTGTGAAAATGTTTGTTTAACCATTTGTTTGTAACTTTCGCTTTAGTTGTTAGTTTATTGAATGGAAATGGAGGTTTGAACAAGTAATGATAAATTACAGATGTGTTCATATCCAAAATTACTAATTCTTTAATAATGAAATTTCCATCATTCCCTCGAAAAGCTTGAAATTCAATTATACCTCTTTTAACTTCCATCAACTGTGATGCAGTAGAAAACGAAACCCGTTTGTTCATGATGAAGTCTCATCCACAACTGACTGTTATTACAAACATGATTGTTCTTCTTTTATTTCTTGTGTTTCTTCGTTTATATTAAAATTGGTGTGATAGTTGTTTAATTGTCTCCACATATCCACTTCTTGAGGTATTCGATTAAAAATTGAAGTATCTACAGGACCATATAAAATTGGAATAAATGGTTGTCTGTCCAATGTATCAATTAGATAATCTTTAATTATTGTACTTGAAAATACTAGTTGTTTTAAGTATCTAGTGACATGACCGGTAGTACAACTTAAAGTGTAAAATTCTTCTTTAGTGAAATGTAATTTTACATCATGTCTAGTTAAATCTTTGAAGCGAACAACTTGTCCTCCACGATGTTTGATTATATCAACTTCAATATTTGATTCTAATAAACTTAATCTTGTTCTTTTTCCAAATGTGTTGTTAGTTAAATAACATTCCAAAAGATGTAAATGTTTCATTAGAGAATCCCAAGAAGTTTCAGTAAAGATAACCATTTTACTTCCTTGATTTAACATAACAATTGGTGAATAATCCAATGATTTTACAATTCCAACCGATATACTTTTTGTCATGCATGAAGAAATAGGGTAGAAAATTCGAAGAAATACTTCTGTTAAAATATTTGTTGTAATGTTAACTTCAACCTTTTTTCTTTTTACTTCTTTTTCAGCTTCTCCTTCTTCTTCTCTCTTCTTATGTTTGTTAAACTTGAGGAATTCATCCATTTCTTGTTCAACTTGTTTTTCTATATCAGAACTATTTTCATCCATTAGAGGTGTATTTTCTTCTCCGTTAGTAGAATTCATCTTGCGAACGATGTTTCCCATACGACGGTTGAAGATAGAATGAAGTTTCTACTAATTATTTTCTTGCTTTTATATTTTTTTGTAAAATCCTTGAAATTTATATAATTACAAAAATTGTTTATTTTCAACTTGTCTTTTAGAAACAAAATTCTAACCTTAACAATAAAGGAAGATAATTCTAACCTCAATATTTTGCAGTACTTATACTAATTCTTCTTAAAGTACATTCTTCACTATTCCGGTCAGAGGTGTGTAAGTAACTATTTTATCATGTAGAATTAGACAGTATGCCGAAGTTCCATCCGCTACTGGTTCTTCAAATTCCATTTCAATTTTTATATCAACACTTGATGATTTTACTGATTCATTTTGTTTTGAACAATCGATTACAATTATTGGAGCTTTGGAATAATATTGATCAGGTGATAATAGTGGTGTATTAGTCTTTCCATAATATGATGATTGAAATCTTGCGTACATATCATATAAAATGGAAAAACGTTTTTTACTAAACATGACATTTAAATTGTCATATGGAAAAATTGAGAGTTTAGGAAAACTTTACAATTCTTTATTTTACAATGATCAAATTGACCAGCATTTGCAGTAATAACATCTTTTCGCTTAGTTTGGAAACCGAGTATTATGTACCTTGCACGTTCCAAGTAAGTTGATGTCTTGACGGTCCATGTTTGTCGTTCTGTTTGAGGTAATGTAGGGTATTCATGAAATTCCCAACTTCGGAATGGCATCACAATGTCACGGTCAGATTTTAACTTTTTTAACAATACTATTCTATGTTCATCAGCCAATCTTACATGAGGTACTCTCCAAACAACTTTATCCAATTGTAGTTGCCATTCCAATTTATCTTCCGTAGTTGCAGGGTCTGCAAGTATTAAGTCCTTATTAGTTGAAGATCTGAGTAATACTAATTCTTGTTTAACATTTATTGTAACCCTTTTGTAATCTTCAGCAAATCCCAAAAGCAATCGTAAAGGTACATGAAAATCAAAATGACCGTTTTAAGCAGGTGTTATAGTGTCTTTATCAGGAGCAACCCATCCGGCAGTGACTATTGAATTCTTCTCATGTGGTGTTAATGATGATAATCCTTTTAATGTAGTTGTTATACCAACCTTTTTTGTTGAATCAACTGTCACCCCTGATATCTCATATCTTATTTCATCAAAAAGATATGCCATTGGGTTATTTATAAAAGGAACTGTTGAAGCAGTTTTTCCATCCAATTTTAATACCCTTCCTTCGATGTACAAATAACTTTCACATGGTAATGTGTAAATATCTTGTTGTTGAATGGGAATTCTTATTTCATCATTATTGTTTAATTTTGATGAAATGTAAGGGTTGTGTGTGTGATATTCCTTCTCCCATAGTGTTTCGTCGAATGTCGGTCCTTGAGATATATCCAGGATATCCATCGTTGTTAAGTTTCAATCCAATCTTTTGTAGAAAACGAATGTTGTCTGATGTTAACTCTTCCAATGTCGAGGAGCTACTGAGCTCCCGACTCTTCCGTTGTGGTTTAAATGATAATCCCATGTTGATTTTTATGTCGCCGCTCTGATGTGTATTCGTATAGTAATTGTTTCTCCTCTAAAGTCAACACTATGACCGTCTTGATCCAATATGTTCAGTACGATGTCTGAAATGAAACTGGTGTTTAATGGTAGGTATATCAAGTTTTGTGGCTTCTCAACAATTTTAAAACCTGGAGCAACTGTTGGATAAAATGTATGTAAGATATGCTGATTTACTCCTTCTCTATATGATCCATGTATAATATTACATGTTACATCAATACTATTTACTTTTAATATTGTAACAGTTGTATTACCTGAATGAGTAGTTCCAGGAGTTAAGATTTTCTTTTTTGTATCTGTAAATCCAAGTAAACTGCCAATAGAGTTTTTCATTCCAACATCTATATAATATTTTGAAGTTATTTCTGCTTTTAAAGTATTATTGTTTCCTTTGATTGCGATATTATCTCCTCCGAGTTTTTTCTGTAATAATTGGTTTATATCATCAATTTCATAAGCTCCAGTAGGAAATGTAATTATTTTCAATTCTGAGTATTTTCCTGCAGCATCCTTAGTTTCATAATAATGTAGTAAATTGTTTTTTCCTTCTGTAACATTAGGAATTGAATTGTAGGTAGTCAAATCAAGTAATGCCGCTTCCCATAATCTTTCCTTGGATAAACGCAATGCTGGGAATAGAGTACTTTTTAATGTGGATGAATTTCCACTCAGTGACACTCTATACGATGACATCTTAAAGGTGACTGACACTTTTCGCTAGAAACTCCAAACATAAATGTCCACATATTTCAGTATTGTTAGGTTGTTCTCTTTTGTAATTGTAAAAAATGTTTTTGGAGTTTTGAAAATAATGTTGAAGTTCTTTCGGCGGTGGTAGATTGCCAAAACTGTCAAAGTAGTAAACGGTTTGTCCGAGCTTTTTATAGCATACCCAATGAGTGCCTGGACCATAGGTGGAATCCAAATTTACTATTCCAGTTTCATTTTTCCATATTTTAGTTGGTAATGCATCTTTCATAAAAACTCCTCGAAAGAATGGTATTTTCAAACATTTTACATAATCATTTAACTGATGATTAGTTAAGGCTTTATTTGGAATTATCAATTGATTCTTTTTATTTAGTACACACGGTACGGTCTTAGGTATAAACCTGCTCCGTTTTTTACCATTGACCAAACAGAAGCCTTTTTTACTTTTCCTTTACGAGTTCTACGACGTCTCTTTCTAATATTTCCACCTTTTTTGGGAGCTCTTCTTTTTGCAGGTCTTCCTCTGCGACGTCGTCTTCCACCACCAAACTTAGCTTTTGTCTTCATGGCTGTTGTTACTGCCCAAGCCGCTGCTTTTTCTGCAATACTTGCGTCACTTGATTTTACTCTTTGCCAAGCTTTTTCTGCTAGAATTTTATCTGCTATTGATCTATTTGTTGAATCTTTAAACTTTGAATATGCTATATCGTGTTGTTTGCAAGCTTGATCTAATTTATTAATTCCAGGATCTCCTCTTGCTAAACGTTTTGCCAACTTAGTTCCAGGTCCACAATATTGATAACCTCCAGGAATATGTAATTCGTATGGTAGAGCGTCTATCGCTCGATTTACAATAGCAACAACAGGTATCCGTTTAAGCAGGGATAACGCAGCTGAAGTTATACCACGTCCTCTCTTGTTGCTGTCTTGATGATGACTGAGTGATACAGCCTTCATTATGTAGTCTTATATAAACTGGCGTGTTTACTCCACAAGATACTTTACATAAATGAATAAGTTAGGTATAATTTTATATATTTAAACACTTAGTTATTCAAATTAATGATATACTGATTTATAATTCTATTTTTAATCCAAGCTTCCCGTTCATCGGGTTGAATTATCACATGACTCGTTGTACTAGCTATATGATTATGGGTATCAATAAGTAAATTGCCCACTATTCTTATTAAACAATCTAAATTTACAGCATCTTTTGGATGTTGAGGATCATGTAATTGCATAATACGTTTATCATTACATGTGTAAGCTGTTGAATCACTTTTTGATGTTTTTATGACTTGTCCAATAGTAGCAGCATCATTTGAATCTTCACCTGGTAAAATATTAATTATTTTCTTCATCTTTGCATCATATTGGGTCCCAAAGTGTTTATCCCAAGTTATTGTTTGTTTCATTGTAACACAATCATTTTCTTCGTAACCAGGATAAATATCTTTTATTCTTCTATTACGACCATTGTATGTACCTAATGTAAGTAGTGTGTTTTGGTCACTTTTAAAACCGGCCACGTGCCCACGGAGCCACGTGCCGCGGCAGCTGGCGCCAGCTGCCATGTCACATAGCTTCCGGTGGGGGTTAGAGGGTATATATGAGATGCTGTAGTTATATTTTATGTCATATAGGTTGGGGTGGAGATGGCGATAGTGTTGGCGTTAGGGTGAAGTAAATTTGCGCATAAATTAAAAGTTAGTTCAAAATTGAAATTCGTCGGTGTTAACGAAACTCTAATAGTTGAACAAAAATTAAGAGTTAGTTCAAAATTGAAATTCAAACTTATAACTGAGATGTGGAAAATATGTCAAGGTCATCCAGAGTAAGTTTTAAAAAATTCTATCCAACTATCACCAGAAATAGTTTTAAGTTGAAGTAGTTGGTGATAGCGGGATAATTGATTCGTGCCGTGGGAGAGGTGTTTCTCGTTTGAAAGTTGGCGATCGAATGAGAAGTGCCGCCTAGGGAGAGGGCTTATAAAACCGCAACCTTCCCCCCACTACCCCTTCCCCCACTCCTTTAGACCAATAACTGGTCGCCGACTCTATGTGGTGAAACTGAACCAGACATGGCGGCCGCCATGGATAATTCTAACCTCAAACCTTAGCTCAGCTGAACAGAATAGAGAAGGCTGAAGTAGGAATTGCGGTGAGCGCATTTATATAAGGAATGGTGGGAGTAAAATAGGAAAACCTGTTGAACACAGTCGATAGGAGTAATAAGTTCAAAGTTGTGGAAGCATAACATAGAACGTAAAATGTCGTGAATAACACTATCATCAACGTTAACCTGCGAAGTTGTAGAGGAATATAATGGGTTAAAACTATATTTCTTCCTAACTCTATTTAAATTAGTTCTACACTTTGAAATTGAAGATTTAGAAGTACTTCGTAATATGTGTTGTGTTCGCAAAAGCTTTAATTTTAAACATTGTGTATTCATTGTAACCGATGTGTTACATTCAGAAGTTAAAAGAAGACTGAGATATAAAATGAAGTGTAAAAGAAATTAAAAGAAAATGCCGGAGTAGTAATTTTGTAGGTTAGAATTAACCTACAATATGAATGCTAAAAGTAACGAAGTTTATTCCATGGATAATTCTAACCTCAAACCTAGTTACCGAAGTAGTCATAATGTAAAACTAATGAGAGATGATGACTGAGCGGATGCAAGGCAATGAATGTTTGTGGCGCGATAAACTACCCACTTTTATAGAGGCAATAACTCCAGCCAGATGGCGGCAGATGGTGAGCAAATGACTGGTTGACCGACTTTCACCTGAGTAGTAAGAGAAGTAAGGTTCCGTGTCCATCCCTACTCCTTAGGGTCAATGACCGACCAGAAAGGTGCAATGCAATGTAGTATGTGTGTGTGTGTGTTTAGTTTTAAGTTGTATTAAATTTAAGAAATAATTTGCGCATTGCGATGTTAGTTATAAGTTGGGTTTAGCATTAAGGTGTATTAATTTTAAGAGGTATTTAGCATTAAGGTGTATTAATTTTAAGAATAATGATGGTATTTGGTTGTGTTGAATTATTTGGTTTTTTAATAATGATGTGTTGTTAGTTTTAAGTGTTGGTAATACTAATTAATGTTGTTTTGCCTTACAGCTAGATGTTAGGGGGTAGATTAAATGTAAATTCAGAAGTTCAGTTGAACTTCACTTAGAAGGGGGTGGGACATCCGCAAAATGCGGACTAGGTTTTTGCATTTTTGGTTTAGGAATATAATGGGTGGGATTAGTTTGGGTGGGGTTAGAGTTGCGTTTCTGCATTAGGTGTTCCAGTTTCCCTTGGAATTCATGGTTACGGTAGACCCGGACGGTCCAAACAAAATTGCGTCGATGTCCCTTGCAGAACGTAACTAGTGGGTTGGGAGTGGGAACCGTTAGGCAAACAGGGTGGTGGGAACAGTATTACTGTTCCCATCACCTTGGATCATTATAAATCTTGAATGACCTTGACCCACTTTTGGAAGGGTCAATGACCCCCCCTCCCCCTCCCCCCCCCCCTCCCCCCTCCCCCTCCCCCCCCCCTCCCCCTCCCCCCCCCCCGAAAAAATGGAGCCCCCCCCCTTCCCCCTCCTTTCCCCCACTCCTACCCCCCACTCCTTCCCCCACTACTCCGGGTGAATGACCGGTCATGACCTGAAAAATTAAAATGGCTATAACTTGATAACGGATTGACGGATTTGGACAAGCGATACATCATTGAAAAGGTCTATGTAAGGCAAACATTTTGGTAAAAGAAGAATGTGGTTATCTTATTTTAGTCAAAAGTTATGCGAATTATTTAAAATAAATACCTTTTCTTTCCCCTTTTCTCCCACCTCCTAGGTCAATAATCAGTCTCGGCCAGCTGCTACCCCTCTCATTTGCATATTGTTATAAAAGACGCACCGACTGCGGCTAACATTTCATTCTGATTCCAGACGTTACGCTGCGAACTTGGAGCCACAACCATGTCATCTCTGCCAACTACAACTTCTACTTCAACTTCTACTTCTACTTCAACTTCTACTACGGCTGTTACTGCACCTAAGAAAACTCTTCGTCTGAAAAATCTCCTGACTGGTACAAGAAGCAACTTGGATCCCAACCTTCAACTTCTGGCACTATTCTTCCGCCTACCAAGACTTCTAAACCTCGAAGCATTTTTTCGCCGCCTTCGCCTTCTACTTCGCTTTCAAACGACTCTACACCGCCATCAACCATCATGCCGCCTCCACAGAAGCCAGCTCCCCGTCCTAATACCCCTTCATTTGAAATTTTGCTTCATCGTCTTAGTACACCTGTCATTCCACTGTCACCATTGCCTCCTACCCCACCACTTACTATGCCTGAAGACCACACCTATCATAAAACTAAATCCACTAAGCCTACTCCCAAACCTGCTCCTAAGCCTGCTCCTTCAGAGCAATTTCAATTATTACAAGAAGAGCGTCGTAGGGCATTTAGCCGTCCCACTACTTGCCCTGAAGTGCTCACCAGGGGAATTAAGAAAGGATCAGCTTGTGGAAGGAAATGTGTTAAAAACGAAAGTTTTTGCCGTGTACATGGTCGTGAAACATCTTTCTGGACCACAACTGACAGAAACCCCCACCGTTGAAGACGATCCTGAAATAATATCCGTCAGAGGAGAGAGGCTTAAGAAAGGTTTGAAATATTTTTTTCTAAGTGTTGTTGACCACCAACACATTTTGACAAAATGTAACGGCTTAAAATATAAAATTAGAGTTTGTGAGAATTTGTGTAAAGAGAAGAGATTTAACAATTTAGATTCTCAAGACTTTCTCCTCAGGGATAAAAAGGATCGTATTACAAGGTGGGGGCGTAAACAGTAAATTCACTTAGTTTTTTCCAAATTGTTGCTTAAAAAAATAATGGGGGAGAAACACAATGCGTTATAGCGTTGTGTTTCTCCCCCATTATTTTTTAACACTCTAAGTCTTGTGACCTACTAACCTACTTCCATCCAAGTAGTAAGAAAAGTACTTCCCCCCACTCCTTTGGGTCGATGACTGGTCACGGTCAGCTCCTACCCCTCATTTGCATACTATTATAAAAGCGGAGCGAGCGTTGGTCACCCTTCATTTTTCTTCTACAAGCCGCTCTTGTCGTTTCGTCTCTACTGTTTACAATATTTCTTGCTTCAAAATGCCTCCTCATCTGAATGAAAATTTCAATTTTTCCGAAATTTCTGATGTTTTTGAAGAATCTGAAGACACTTTAAGTAATGACAGTGAAAGTGAAGATGATGAGGACGATGATGATTATACTGTTGAACTTAGTGAAGAACGTAAAGTCATAGCAATTGATCCACAATTTCCATTTGATACAATAGAAAAGTTTATGGCTGAAGCTAATAAATGGTTGGACTCAGGATGTTATGTACGAATTGACTCTTTTATATTGTATGGTGATAGTCATTCTTTCCTTGTCACACCAAATGACAGAGACCGCATGTTGCAGTGGGCACAATCTATGATGGAGTGCTATGAACAAGGTGTGGACACTGGCGGCTATTTTCTTGCACAACTAGTGTAATAACAAAATTACCCTTCCCCCACCCTACACCCTATCCCTTTCAAATCCTATAAAGAAGGGGAAAAGGAGTGGGGATTATAAAATGGTGGGGGGAATGTGTATAAATGCAGGTTGTTTGAAGAGACTTTTATTATTGTGGCTTTAGCAGAAACAACATGGAGTTTAAATCTTCAGCAAAAATAAGGAACAACATAATAAAGAGAGAAATTCGCAAGAAAGAAAAGATTGAACTTATAAAATTACAACTTATAATTCCTTCCATTGAAATTGGATGTAGCAAAATGAAGACTTTGGTGAAAACTAACGAATATTTGTTACAATTGCTAAAAACAATCGAAGAGTTGAAGAGCAAGAATGGACATTCTACATAGTAAAATTTGAACATTTTAATATAAATAAGTAAACCCAAAAAAGTAGATGTAGAATAGAGAGCGAGGAATAGATCACTTTGTGGTAATGGACTAACATGCCACTTAGTGCTCTATTCCTCGTTCTCGCGTTAAATTGGATTACCTTGACCTATTTGTTCGACTGTTAGAATTTGGTTAACACTGTTGAATTTCAGTTTTGAACTAACGTTTATTTTTGTTCAACTGTTAGAGTTTTTTTTAATGCTGTCGAATTTTAGTTTTGAACTAACTTTTAATTTATGCGAATTTTTAGTTCAACTTTAGTTAATTTATGCACAAATTTAGTTTAACCAAGTGTCTGTGCTGTAGCCATTTCCACCTAAAAGTAACTACAATTAGTTGGGTGGGGGAAAGTTCGTTAAAGCTTGAATATAAAGAAGTATATACTAAAACTCCAATGGGAATAAAGAACACGAATGAACAATTAGTTGTAGAAGGTTAATATTTTTGTTCAAAATGTTTGATTTCCTTGGATAGTGAAGAAGATGAAATAGTGGTGGGGGAACCGTTATAAAAGGAGGAACATGAGAGCCCATTTCATTTCTTGGTGAAATTTCGAAGAGTAAACATCTCAACATGTATTGTTGCGATAAATGTTCGGAATCGTTTCACGATGAAATTCTATTAGACTGTCATAAAGAACTAATTCACAACAACCCAGAAGAAAAACAAGAACAAGAACAAGAACAACAAGAACAACAAGAAGAACAAGAAGAACAACAAGAAGAACAAGAAGAACAAGAAGAACAATATGAAATAACAGCAACATCTTCAACTACTTTACCGAATCTACAAGTATTTGCATTACCCGGTAAAGTAGTAATGCATTATAAGATTCAAAATGAAAACTTGAAGCTAGAAGAATTTATTAGAGAAGCAAAACCAATCGTAAGTAAAACTTTAAAAGAAGAATTGAAAAGATTGAACTTTCTTAAATTTGGTTTACTACTAGAAGCTATGTTTATAAATGTACAAGAAGAATTATCACCAAGAGGATTCATAACAAAAAACCGAACCATTATGGAAAGTTCAAACATTGATTCAATAGTAGAAAACTGTATAGAAGAAATATTAACAAAAATTCAGGAACACGAAGGAAGAGGATCCGGATGGAGTCTTACAAGTATTGAAGTATTAGATATAAGAGTTCATAAACATGGATATGGACTAATGGGATCTAGTTACATTCCTTTGCCCAAAAGAATTAAGGATACAAGATCATGTATTAATGTGAAAAATCAAGATAATGAATGTTTTAGATATGCGATGACATCTAAGTTTGTACCAAATCATTTCGATAAACCTAACCAACACTATGAAAATCAAAGACATAGGTAAAATTTTCAAGGAATTACTTACCCTGTATCACTGAAAGATATATCAAAATTTGAGAAGAAAAATCCTGGTACATCTATCAATGTTTTTGCATTAGATAGTTCAAACAAAGTGTATCCTTTACGTGTTGTAAAAGAAGAGCTACCAGATCATACGGATTTACTACTACTAACGCGAGGAGATGTGTCTCACTATGTGTACATAAAGAAATTCGACTCTCTTGTTAACAAGCAGCTTTCTAAAGCTCGACACAGAAAGATAATTTGCAAGAGATGTTTTAATTTTCAACGAGAAGGAAGACAAGGAAGAGAATGGTTACAAGAGCACAAAAGGCTATGTAACAATAATTATGAAGCAAAGATTAATTTACCTTCGGAAAACAGAGCATTTGTTACATTTCAAAAGGTTCATCATCAATACCGTATCCCTATAGTTGTATATGCGGACTTTGAATCAACACTAATTCCTATAGAAGATGAAAATTGTGAAGCTAGAAAAAGTGTCAAATATCAAATGCACAAACCAAATAGTTTTTGTTTAATGGTTAAATCAACATTATCAGAAGAACATTTAAACAGATATGGATTAACTTCAGAACCTCTAGTATATCGTGGTGAAAATGTAGAAAAAATATTTCTTGATCACTTATATTCAATAGCTGGAAATGCACAAAGATTATATACAAATATTGTACCAATGAAACCGATGGAGGAAGAAGAAGAAATTCAACATGAAAATGCAACTCGATGTTTCTTATGCAAAAATGATTTTACTATTGAGAATTATAAAGTTAAAGATCACGATCACCTCACAGGTTATTACAGGGGTGCTGCTTGTAATAAATGCAACTTGAGCTATCGTTTACCACTATTTATTCCTGTGGTTCTGCATAACCTCAGTGGGTACGATGCTCATTTTATAATACCTGAACTAGGAAGAGACGACGGTAAAATCGATGTGTTAGCTGAAACTTCAGAGAAATTCATAAGTTTTTCCAAAGAAGTTGGAAACATGAAACAAAGATTCTTGGACTCCTACAGATTTATGCCGTCGAGTTTGTCCAAACTTTCAGAAAATTTAAGGAAACAAGATTTCATCGAAACAAAGAAGATTGTAATTAACGACAAACTGGATTTGGTACTTCGGAAAGGTGTGTTTCCATATGATTACATAGACAGTTTAGAAAGATTTAATGAAACATCACTTCCGGCTAAAGAAGAATTCAAAAGTAAACTTTATGACATGGACATATCTCAAGAGGACTATGATCATGCATGTAAAGTATGGAACGATTTAGGATTTAGAACATTGGGAGAATATTCAGATTTTTATGTTAAATTGGATGTAACTTTACTATGTGATATAATGGAAGAATTTAGAAATACATGTTTTGCGGCATATGGATTGGACCCTCTTCATTCGTACACTTCACCTGGATTAGCATGGCAAGCTATGTTGAAAGAAACAAATTGTAAAATACAACTTCTTACTGATATAGATATGGTTATGATGTTAGAGTCAGGAGTTCGAGGGGGATTGACGCAAAGCGTTACACGACATTTCAAGGCGAACAACAAGTATCTGCCCGATTATGATGCATCAAAACCAACAACATTCCTGGGTTATTTTGATGCAAATAACTTATACGGATGGGCAATGTCGAATCCCCTTCCATATGATAATTTTAAATGGATAGATCCAGAATCGATTGGAAACATAATGGATATACCGAAGCATGGTGAAACTGGTTACATTTTTGATGTTAATTTTGAGTATCCTGAACATCTTCATGATCAACATTATGATTTACCACTTCTTCCGAAGACTGAAATTTCCCCTACTGGAAGATGGCCAAAATTAATGATGACTTTAACCGACAAGTCTCGATATGTTGGACACTACTGGATGATACAACAAGCTTTAGACTTAGGATTGAGAATTACAAAAATTAATCGAGTACTACAATTTTCTCAATCTTGTTGGTTAAAACCTTACATCGACAACAACACAAGAAGAAGAGCCACCGCTACATCAAGTTTTCAAAAAGATTTTTTCAAATTAATGAATAACGCAATATTTGGCAAGACTTTGGAAAACAAAAGGAAACATAAGGATATCAAATTGGTAACTGATCCAGTAAAATTACAGAAATTGGTGCAACAACCAAACTTTGGTTCATCTATAATTATTAATGAAAATCTAGTTGTTATTTCCATGAACAAGAAGTCAGTTACAATGGATCGTCCTTTGTATCTTGGAATGTCAATCTTGGATATTTCAAAACACATATGTACGAGTTTCATTATAAGAAGATGGTTAACTATTATGGAAGAGAGAACATTGGTATTGCATATATGGACACGGATGCACTAATTTACTGGATTAAAACAAATGACATGTATGAAGATCTACGCACCTTTATATATAAAGATGATTCGACTTTTCCGATTATCCTAAGGATCATCCAAATTACGACTATGACAGAAATAAGAAGTATTGGGAAAATTTAAAGATGAAACAAATGGTGTGCCGATGATGGAAATTGTAGCATTAATGTCCAAACTGTATTCATTTCAACTGTACATAAACGAGAGGAACGAACATCAAGTCACGAAGAAGGCCAAAGGAATAAAAACTTCTTTCCTGAAGAAGAACGTACAGTTTGAACATTATAAAAGATGTTTGTTTGAAAATATTGAAACAACTGCAACGTTCAACACTATTAGAAGTTATAATCATCAACTATTTAGTGTCAAACAAACAAAGTGGGCATTAAGCTACAAAGATGACAAGCGCCATATTTTAGAAGATAAAATTAATACTTTACCATTCGGCCACTACTCTCTAAACCCTATCGACCAGTAAACCTATTCTTCGTCCTCTACCTTCTTCCTTTTTCCTTTCCGTAAAGAAGAGGGGACATGGCAAGCCCAATGCCATGTTCCCTCTTTTTTACACTAATATGAAATGGCCTTGACCTATATTCAAACTATATAAATGAGAATAAACTATTCTATGGATCAGTATTTTTACATGCGGTGTACAAGCAACATCTGAAGATGGAAAGTGTGAAGGACAAGATTGTAAATGAACTACATAAACCAGCAAGAAGAAGATTTCCAAGAAGAAGTACAATCATTAAAGGAATGAATGATCTTTATCAAGCTGATCTCATTGAAATGATACCGCACAGTAAATTAAATAAAGGATTTAAATATATTTTAACAATTATAGACTGTTTTACTAAAATAGCTGACGCTTTACCATTGAAGGATAAGACTGGTAAAAGTGTTACAAAAGCTATGGAAACCACAATACAAAGAAATAAATTTAAAATTAAACATCTACAGACCGATGATGGAAAAGAATATTTTAATAAAGACTTTGGAGCTTTGATGAAGAAATATCAAATAAATCATTATTCTACAAATTCTGAAGTTAAAGCTTCAATAATTGAAAGATTCAATAGAACATTAAAAGGTGCGATGTATAAACAATTTTCAAAACGAGGATCATACGTGTGGTATGACATATTACCACAACTTATAAAAGAGTATAACAACAAATATCATCGTACCATTGGAATGAAACCTATCCAGGTAAATAGTGCTAATGCCAAAATTGTATTACAACGCATTAAAAATAATACAACACCGAAATTGGAAAAATTGCAACCAAAGAAGTTCAAGGTCAACGATAAAGTTCGTATAAGCAAATACAAAGGTGTATTTAGTAAAAGATATCTACCAAATTGGACTAATGAAGTATTTACAATTTATAAAGTGCAACCAACTATACCTGAAACCTATTTATTAAAGGATAACAAGGGTGAATTACTTCCCCAAGGTGGATTCTACGGACACGAATTGTTGAAATCAACAGTTGGTGATGTATATCTTGTCGATAAGATTTTACAAAGGAAAAAGGATATGGTTAAAGTCCGGTGGTTAGGGTTTGATAAAAGTGAAGACTCTTGGATTCCTTCAAGAGACTTAGTATAGTTGTTTAATAGCTCATTGTGTGTTTAACCTTTATACAAGATGGAGATTGTACAACAAAAGATCGATTTAATATCAATAACATTGATGAATTGACAGTTGACAATGATAAGTTAAATCATGGAAAACATGGTGAATTACTACCAAATACGATAAGATGTCTAATAACTGGTCCTTCAAATTGTGGAAAAACTAATGTTGTTTTTAACCTTATAACTAATCCTAAAGGATTGCGTTTTAACAATATATATATTTTTTCAAAATCATTGCAACAACCAAAATATCAATTATTGGATAAAGTACTTGCAAGTGTACCTGAAGTAAATTTTTACAAGTTTAATGCCAGTGAAACAATTATGCAACCAAATGAAGCAAAACCATATTCTATTTTTATATTTGACGATGTTTCTTGTGAAAATCATGACACAATAAGGAATTATTTTGCTATGGGAAGACATCATAATATTGATAGCATTTACATTGGTCAAACATACAGTAAAATTCCAAAACAACTTATAAGAGACAATGCAAATATGTTGATCATCTTCAAGCAAGATGAAACAAATTTAAAGCATATATATAATGATCATGTAAATGCAGATATGCCATTTGAAAAATTTAAAGAGATGTGTGGCAAAGCATGGAATGAGAAATATAGCTTTCTCGTTATTATGAAGGAGGAAGATATTAAAAATGGTAGATATCGTATAGGGTTGGATAAATTTGTATTTATGCGTTGAACTACCGATGCTACATCTAGTTACATGTTGAACTTCACAGTGTAAACATGGTGAATCAAGAAAAACTATTGAAAGAAATAAAATCACTGAGTGATTCTATTAGGATGAAGAATCGTGCATTGAGGATGGGTTTAAGTGAAAGAGAAGAATTTTTAGAGACTACATTTAAACCTATTACGGAACCTTTAAAACAGATATCAGAAACTATTGGTAAACCTCGTTATGAAGGAGATGTTTTACTACCAGTTTCTAAACAAGAAGTACAAGCATTAAAAAAAGAAGAAGATGATGATTCATATACAAGTGCTAGTGAGCAAGAAGAAACAAAAGAAGAAGAAGAACCAATTGTTGAAAAGGAAGAAGAACAGCCAATACCTGAAGCTGAACAATCTATTCCAAATTTAACTCAATTAAGTAGCGATATATTACAACATGGACCTCTTTGAAGAAAATATATAATGAAAATGCTACATGATATGAAATCAAACCCGAATTTGAGTAGATCACACGTATACGGAGCAAGAATTGATGGGAATGAATTGAAGATTGGCGATTCAAAGCTTGAAATAACACAAGACGATTACATCATTATTGGTGAGCATAGATATAAAGGAACAAAAGGATTATATGAATTCATTTTTAAAAACATACCACTAAGATATTCATCCAAAGATTTAAGTGTTTTTAAGGAGATTCTCCAAAATACTAACGCTCATAAAAGAAACTACGTAAAGGATGCAATGATTAATCGTTCACGTGCAACAAAATATAACATCGTTATAAAAAAGTTGTTTCCTCCACGAAAATTGCCAACATTACGTAATGCACCGGCGGTGAGACAACCACTGAAAAGAAAATCTTTATCACTTATGGATTTATCACTTCTTGAACAACATGGTAAAAAGAGTAAAGGAGATACTTCAACATCTGGTAAAGGATTGATGAAAAATCTATACAATACGAATGTGATTTACTACAACGATATCAATAAATTGGTTGATAGAATGAGACTATTGCATGAAGCCATGGAAGCCGGTCATACAGGTTTGAATAATGAATGGGTGGCTCTAGTTGATGAACTTAGGAATCGCGGTATAGTCGTATAATTGTCCGTGGATATAAAAGAGGTGCAAGCATAAGACGTATCAGTTCTAACATGAGCGTCGACAAGTTCGGACGGTACTCCGCTTTAGGAGTGCAAGTTGGAGAAGACAGAAAAAGAAGTGGATTACCGCAAACACCTGAAGGTGACTATAGCATAAGTAATAAACGTTTAAAACTAGTTAAAGATCCAGAAGAAGATACTGATGGAGCAAATTTGAAGACAGTAAAAGAAGCTACTTCAACATCATTAAAATTACATAAGAATACTTACGATGTTAAATCACATAGATTAATTAATGTTGGTAAACCAACTGAAGGTTCTGATGCAATTACTAAAGAGTACTTATCATCTGAACTTTTAAATACTTTAAAATTGCAATGGGGTAATAACTTAAAAGATGGACAAACGTATAATGCTGGAAATTATAGAATAACCAACGTGGGAAATCCCAAAAATGATAAAGATTCAGTTAATAAAGAATATTTACATTCTATAATACCTGAAAAAACTGAACATGGATTTTCTTTTTATAAATTTATTATAAATGACATTGGATACCCAAAAGAAGACGGTGATGCTGTAAACCTAAAATACATCAAGGACAACTGTATTTTACAAGATGCTGATGGAATCGATTGTCATGGAAAAACATTGACAAATGTAAAGTTTGGTTCTCAACCAAAAGATGCTGTTACTATGGAGCAATTATCCAAAGAATTAAAAAAAGAAACATCAAATTTTGTAAAACATGAAGATGCCGTGTTAAAGCGGGGAGATAAATTTATACATGGAAATAAAAAGTTTGATTTAATGCGAGGAAATAATGATGAATGGGATGCAGGACATAAAACAATAACAAATGGAAGATTTGGTATAAAAGATTCAGATGTACCTCTTATGGTGCAAACATTAATTGCAAGTGGTGGTAGATTAGATACATACGATGGTCGTAATAGAAGAATAAAAAATATTTATCCTGGTTATGGAGATGATGATTGTGTTACATTGAGACAAACAATAACTTGGGATAAACACTTTGGGACCAAATATGATGCAAAGATGAAGAAAATAATTAATATTTTACCAGGTGAAGATTCAAATGATGCTGCTACTATTGGACAAGTCATAACAACATCAAAAAGTGATTTAACCGCTTACACGTGTAATGATAAACGTATTATGCAGTTACAAGATCCTCAACATCCGAAAGATGCTGTAACTTTAGATTGTTTAATAAGAATAGTGGGTAATTTACTTATTGATACCCACAATCATATAGCTAGTACAACGAATCATGTGGTGATTCAACCCGATGAACGAGAAGCTTGGATTAAAAATAGAATCATAAATCAGTATATAATTAATTTGAATAACTAAGTCTTTAAATATAAAAGATTTTGCACAAGTTATTCATTTATGTAAAGTATCTCGTGGAGTAAACACACCAGTTATATAAGACAACATAATGAAGACCGTATCGCTCAGTCATCGTCAAGACAGCGGCAAGAGAGGACGTGGTATAACATCAGCTGCATTATCCCTGCTCAGACGGATTCCAGTTGGTGCTGTTGTAAATCGAACGATAGACGCTTTACCATACGAATTACATCTGCCCGGAGGTTATCAATATTGTGGACCTGGAACTAAGTTGGCAAAACGTTTAGCAAGAGGAGATCCTGGAATTAATAAATTAGATCAAGCTTGCAAAGAACACGATATAGCATATTCAAAGTATAAAGATTCAACAAATAGATCAATAGCAGATAAAATTCTAGCGGAAAAAGCTTGGCAAAGAGTAAAATCAAGTGACGCAAATATTGCAGAAAAAGCAGCAGCTTGGGCAGTAACTACAGCCAATTTAAATGTCATGTTTAGCAAAAAACGTTTTTCCATTTTATACGATATGTATGCAAGATTTCAATCGTCATATTATGGAAAAACTAATACACCACTATTATCACCTGACCAGTATTATTCCAAGGCTCCAATAATTGTAATCGATTGTTCAAAACAAAATGAATCGGTAAAATCATCAAGTGTGGATATAAAAATTGAAATGGAATTTGAAGAATCAGTAGCGGATGGAACTTCGGCATACTGTCTAATTCTACATGATAAAATAGTTACTTACACACCGCTGACCGGAATTGTGAAGAATGTACTTTAAGAAGAATTGTACAACAACTGCAAATTTTTGAGGTTAGAATTATCTGCTTTAATTTTTGAGGTTAGAATTTCATTTGTGAAAGACAAGTTGAAAACAAACAATTATGTAATTGTATAAATTTCAAGGATTTTACGAAAAATATAAAAGCGAGAAAATAATTAGTAGAAACTTCATTCTATCTTCAACCTTCGTATGGGAAACATCATTCGCAAGATGAATTCTACTAACGGAGAAGAAAATACACCTCTAATGGATGATAATAGTTCAGATATAGAAAAACAAGTTGAACGAGAAATGGACGAGTTCCTAAAATTCAACAAACATAAGAAGAGAGAAGAAGAAAAAGCTGAAAAAGAAGTAAAAAGGAAGAAGGTTGAAGTTAACATTACAACCAATATTTTAACAGAAGTATTTCTTCGGATTATCTACCCAATTTCTTCATGCATGACAAAAAGTATATCAGTTGGAATTTTAAAATCAATGGATTATTCACCAATTGTTATTTTAAATCATGGAAACAAAATGGTTACTTTTAATGAAACTACTTGGGAATCTCTCATGAAACATTTACATCTTTTGGAGTGCTATTTAAGTAACAACACATTTGGAAGAAGAACAAGATTAAGTTTATTGGAATCAAATATTGAAGTTGATATAGTAAAACATCGTGGAGGACAAATTGTTCGCTTCAGAGATTTAACTACACATAATGTTAAATTATATTTCACTAAAGAAGAATTTTACACTTTAAGTTGTACTACCGGTCCCGTCACCAGATATTTGAAACAACTAATATTTTCAAGTGCAATAATTAAAGACTATCTAATTGATACATTGGACAAAAAACCTTTTGTTCCAATTTTATACGGTCCCGTGGATACTTCAATCTTTAATAGAATACCTCAAGAAGTTGAAATGTGGAGACAATTAAACAACTATCACACCAATTTTAATATTGATGAAGTGGTACAAGAATTGAAAGAAGAACAATCCTGTCTGTTATAAATATCGGCTCATTCAATTTTTAAGTCAGTTGTTAGTAAGACTTCATCATGAATAAACGGGTTTCGTTTTCTAATGCGCCACATATAATGGAAGTTAAAAGAGGTATAATTGAATTTCAAGCTTTCCGAGGAAATGATGGTAATTTTATTATTAAAGAATTAGTAATCTTGGACATGAACACATCAGTAGTTTATCATTATTTGTTCAAACCTCCAGTACCATTTAATAGACTAACAACTAAAGCGAAAGTTACAAACAAATGGTTGAACAAACATTTTCACAACTTAAGATGGGATGAAGGTTTCATTAATTATAACATGATGCCGCACATTATGAATCATTATTGCAAAGAGTTTAAAATTATCTACACAAGGGGATTGGAAAAAGCAAATTGGATACAATCATTTACAAGCAATGAAGTGATTAATGCAATAATTGATAAAGATTTCCAATGCTACTTCAACGAACTTTGTATTTCATCAAAAAGTTTTAAACATCGAAGGTCGCAGTGCGCTTTAAAGAATGCCTACCGCTTGAACAATTTCCTTCAACAAAGTGGTGGGTGTAGTGTCAGTAGTGGGGGTAGTGTCGATTATAAAAGCGAGAGCGCTACCATGACGCAGCATGAGTATTACTCTAACCTCCGAAGAGACAACATCTCCGACGGACATTCTTATTAACAAGAAGATTAACAACAACATCAAGATGGCATCACAGAACTTACTTCAAAGTTTAGTTGATCAGTTCAACGCTCATTCTAAATCATCAATTCTACCTACAAAGAAATGTTCTGAACTAAAAGAAGAAAAACACTACATCATTCATACGATTAAGAAAATGGAAACTTCAGTAGGTGATGCTATTAATTGCACATTGAGCGAGGCTCCATATACAGTTGGTGATGAACCAAAATTTCAGATCTTCCTACCAAGACGCTTTATACAACTTCTTCAAAATGAAGATCTTCGTGTAGTTCAACCCGGCGCACTCTATTTGGTTTCGCACGGACCAAGTGGAAACAACTCAACTGAACTAACTATTCATGTAACACCTACTACTGATTAGTTTGTACATAACATTGTAACTATTTGTTTGTAATTGTTTTTCAATAAATATGATATAAAGAAAAAACAAAAAAAATTAAAAGAAGCAACATATTGTGATGTCTTTGTACATTACAATATGTTGCTTTTTTTAAAAATTCCACGGGATGACCTTGACCCACTTTTGTGTGATTATAAAAGCGAAAATCTACTTGTAAAATTCATCAGTCTACGACTACCTTTCGTACCGTACACATCTCGCTCACTCTATCGCTTAATATAAAAACTAAAAGATGTCTCTCAAAGTCAAATGTGCATCTTATGATACCAACACCATTACAACTTTTGAACAACTCGAAGATTTAACCAACGAAATGCGAGTTTTACTTACCGGTGGTTATCACTTAACTGTTGATGTTAGTGCTACTAATACAAGGATGTTCACTAAAACAAAATATTGCGATGATGAAATATTTATTTCTACACAACCTACAACTTCTTCATCGCCAACTGGTCAACATAACATCAAGTTCCAAAAGTATTACCAATGTTGAATAACTTTTGACAGACAAAACTACAACTAAAGAATCACATGATCAATGTGAGTTAATAAAAAGGATGTGATACTTGTATAAATAATCATTTGCTTCTCAGCTCTCACCACGACAAGACCTATTTAAGAAAATGTTGTACAGAATGATGATTCAACTTGATGGAAAAATCTATGGAAAAGACTACAACACCGTTGAACAAATGACCCAAGATTTAGATGTATTAACTAAAGAAGGATATCAAGCTAAATTAATTTTAAAATTTCCTGAAGTACATCCATTATCAACAGAAGAACTTGTTGCTATGGCTAAGGCGGAGAGAGAGAAAAAGTCTGAAGAAAACAAAGAGAAACAAACTTCCTAAATTTTAATAATCCTTACACTTGTAAGGTATAATTTTTTAAAACTCCATTTGGATGACCTTGAAATTACCCCCACCACTTTTCACGGTACATAAAACTCACTATTCAACACTATACACTCTTATTCTTTCACTGGACTCCGCAGCGTCAACATGGAAGAGCAAAAATACAAGTACAAACCTCGTTACTGTTGTGAACAACAGTGTACAGATTTAGGACCAATGATGGTGGATGGGTTAGCTTGTACTAAATGTGAATTCTTCGGATCTTGTTATTGCAAATGCAAAACAAAACAACTACCACCACCGGAATTGCGAACTTTCAAATTTTACAAATCAAGATATTTTCATACATGTTGTCCTCAAAGATGTTTCAAATTTCACCCTCTAGATCTTGCTCATTGTCAACGCACCAATTCTCATCAAGATGATTTTTGTACACATATGATAAAAAGATGTAAATACAGATCAGATTGGTATTCCGATCCTGTAGAACCATCAAATGTGTAATTTCAGTTTTACACTCTTTTTTAAAACTTTATTTGGATGACCTTGAGATTTCCCCCACCACTAGTTCTAATTTTTATATAATATTAAATCATTCCACTTCCAACACTCTAACTAACAACATGGAAAACAAATTTATCAAGTTTGAACATATAATAACTGACAGGGAAGAGATGGAAGAATTGTTTCAAAACTTACTTTCTATCATTGACGAATATCCTATAAGATGGTTCAGAATTGTAGTTCAATATTTAAATCCTGGTGAATTGTTTTCTTCATCGAGTGAAGAGGATGAAACAACTACTTCGGTTCAAATAATTGAATTAAAAGACGAAGAAGAAGAACTAAACATTTTATTCAATCATAAGCTCAAGGTTCCCCATATAAAAGCCCCCTCTCTAGACAGCCCCCCTCCCTAGACGCCTGCTCAAGGTCACCATTATATAAGCCCCCTCCCTATGCGCCGATCCTCATTCCATCACCGACTCTCCAACAATGAACAACTCTCCATTGGCCCGAATGAATTCTAGTTTTGAAATAAACTCTAAAGAAGAGTTACAAGACATTTTTAATATTTTACAAGAACTTGTAGATAATTTTACAACCATCAAAATGAATTTGGAAATAACATACGATTGTCCTATTTGTGATAAGGTTGAAAGTTTAGATGAAGACCGTTTACTAAATCTAACTCCTGCACCATCTGACACTACTGATGGTAATAATGAAGAGCAACGTCTTTCCCCCACCACTTCTTTGTAATTCATCCTTCCCCCCACCACTTCTTTATTTAACTAACATTTCTCCCTTTCACTTCTCATTCCGTCTTCGACTTCTGAACTATCAACATCACTAAAATTTCAAACACTAACACAATCATGATGGATATGATGGATGAAGTTCCCTTCGTAACTAGAATGGAAGAGGATAAATTGAAATTGGAAATTAAACGATTGGAAATGGAACGGGAAAACCAACTTGAAATGTTACATTTGTTCAAGCTTTTCAAATACATCATCTGGGGACTCTGCATTTACCTTCTCATCGTCGTCGGTGTTTGCATTTACAACTCTGTAATTCATCACAAAAGTTCAACTTGTTTAAACTCTGCTGTTGCACATTAATTGTATGTTCACTAATAAAATTCAAAAGTTACTTCAACCTATCCTACTATCACCAACTAGTTCAACTTAGAACTATTTCTGGTGGTAGTTGGGTAGGCTTTTTTAAAACTTACTCTGGATGACCTTGACATACTTTCCAGATCCTATTTATAAATTTGAATTTCAGTTTTAAACTAACTTTTAGTTTTGTTCAACTATTAAGAGTTTTGTTAACACCGTCAAATTTCAGTTTTCAACTAACTTTTAATTTATGTACACTTTTAGTTCAACCCTAGTTACTTTATTCGCAAATTCAGTTCAACCGACCACCAACGCTATTGCCATCTCCACCCCAATATTTTAACATTTCTGCCCCCAACACCTGCCCGAACATCTGTTCGGTTTTAAAAATATAAAAGAAAGGTAAAGGAGTGGGGGTGGCTCATGCTCACCAATGCAAAACTAAGGTTTGAGGTTAGAATTATCCATGGCGGCCGCCATGTCTGGTTCAGTTTCACCACATAGAGTCGGCGACCAGTTATTGGTCTAAAGGAGTGGTGGGAAGGGGTAGTGGGGGGAAGGTTGCCGTTTTATAAGCCCTCTCCCTAGGCGGCACTTCTCATTCGATCGCCAACTTTCAAACGAGAAACACCTCTCCCATGGCACGAATCAATTATCCCGCTATCACCAACTACTTCAACTTAAAACTATTTCTGGTAATAGTTGGATAGAATTTTTTAAAACTTACTCTGGATGACCTTGACATATTTTCCACATCTCAGTTATAAGTTTGAATTTCAATTTTGAACTAACTCTTAATTTTTGTTCAACTATTAGAGTTTCGTTAACACCGACGAATTTCAATTTTGAACTAACTTTTAATTTATGCGCAAATTTACTTCACCCTAACGCCAACACTATCGCCATCTCCACCCCAACCTATATGACATAAAATATAACTACAGCATCTCATATATACCCTCTAACCCCCACCGGAAGCTATGTGACATGGCAGCTGGCGCCAGCTGCCGCGGCACGTGGCTCCGTGGGCACGTGGCCGGTTTTAAAAGTGACCAAAACACACTACTAATGTACCACCACTCGCAATTAATGTTTGCACCATTAGAGGTACATCTGTATCTTTTATACCAAATCTTCCATTTGTTATTGTTTTATGTCCTGCATCCCATTCATCATTATTTCCTTGCATTAAATTAAACTTTTCATTTCCATGTATAAATTTATCTCCCCGCTTTAACACGGCATCTTCATGTTTTACAAAATTGGATGTTTCCTTTTTTAATTCTTTAGATAATTGTTCCATAGTAACAGCATCTTTTGGTTGAGAACCAAACTTTACATTTGTCAATGTTTTACCATGACAATCGATTTCATTAACATCTTGTAAAATACAGTTGTCCTTGATGTATTTTAGGTTTACAGCATCACCGTCTTCCTTTGGGTATCCAATGTCATTTATAATAAATTTATAAAAAGAATATCCATGTTTAGTTTTTTCCGGTATTATAGAATGTAAATATTCTTTATTAACTGAATCTTTATCATTTTTGGGAGTTCCCACGTTGGTTATTCTATAATTTCCAGCATCATATGTTTGTCCATCTTTTAAGTTGTTACCCCATTGCAATTTTAAAGTATTTGAAAGTTCAGATGATAAGTACTCTTTAGTAATTGCATCAGAACCTTCAGTTGGTTTACCAACATTAATTAATCTATGTGATTTAACATCATAAGTATTCTTATGTAATTTCAATGATGTTGAAGTAGCTTCTTTTACTGTCTTTAAATTTGCTCCATCAGTATCTTCTTCTAGATCTTTAACTAATTTTAAACGTTTATTACTTATGTTATAGTCACCTTCAGGTGTTTGCGGTAATCCGCTTCTTTTTCTGTCTTCTCCAACTTGCACTCCTAATGCGGAGTAGCGTCCGAACTTGTCGACGCTCATGTTAGAACTGATACATCTTATACTTGTAACTTCTTTATATTTGCGGACAATTATACAATTATGCCACGATTTTTAAGTTCATCAACTAGAGCCACCCATTCATTATTTAAACCAGTATGACCGGCTTCCATAGCTTCATGCAATAGTCTCATTCTGTCAACTAATTTATTGATGTCGTTGTAATAGATAACATTTGTATTGTATAGATTTTTCATTAATCCTTTACCAGATGTTGAAGTATCTCCTTTACTCTTTTTACCATGTTGTTCAAGAAGTGATAAATCCATAAGTGATAAAGATTTTCTTTTTAAAGGTTGTCTCACAGCCGGTGTGGTACGTAATGTTGGTAATTTTCGTGGGGGAAACAATTTTTTTATAACAATACTATATTTTGTTGCACGTGAACGATTAATCATTGCATCCTTTGAGTAGTTTCTTTTATGAGCGTTAGTATTTTGTAAAAATTCTTTAAAAGTATTTAAATCTTTTGCTGAATATTTTATTGGTATATTTTTAAAAATTAATTCATATAATCCTTTTGTTCCTTTATATCTATGATCACCAATAATGATATAATCGTCTTGAGTTACTTCAAGCTTAGAGTTACCAATTTTCAATTCATTTCCATCAATTCTTGCTCCATATACATGTGATTTACTTAAATTTGGATTTGATTTCATGTCACGTAGCATTTTCATTATATATTTTCGTCCAAGAGGTCCATGTTGTAATATATCACTACTCAATTGAGTTAAATTTGGAATAGATTGTTCTGCTTCAGGTATTGGCTGTTCTTCCTTTTCAACAATTGATTCTTCTTCATCTTTTTTTTCTTCTTGTTCACTAGCACTTGTATATGAATCATCATCATCATCTTCTTTTTTTAATGCTTGTACTTCTTGTTTAGAAACTGGTAGTAAAACATCTCCTTCATAACGAGGTTTACCAATAGTTTCTGATATCTGTTTTAAAGGTTCCGTGATAGGTTTAAATGTATTCTCTAAAAATTCTTCTCTTTCACTTAAACCCATCCTTAATGCACGATTCTTTATCCTAATAGAATCACTGAGTGATTTTATTTCTTTTAATAGTTTTTCTTGATTCGCCATGTTTACACTGTGAAGTTCAACGTGTTACTAGATGTAGCATAGGTAGTTCAACGTATTAATACAAATTTATCCAATCCTATACGATATCTACCATTTTTAATATCTTCTTCTTTCATAATAACGAGAAATCCATATTTTTCATTCCATGCTTTACCACACATTTCTTTAAATTTATCAAATGGCATATCCGCATTAACATGATCATTATATATATGCTTTAAATTTGTCTCATCTTGCTTAAAGATGATCAACATATTTGCATTGTCTCTTATAAGTTGTTTTGGAATTTTACTGTATGTTTGACCAATATAAATGCTATCAATATTATTATTTCTTCCCATAGCAAAATAATTTCTTATAGTATCATGATTTTCACAAGAAACATCATCAAATATAAAAATGGAAAATGGTTTTGCTTCACTTGGTTGCATTATTGTTTCACTAGCATTAAACTTGTAGAAATTCACTTCAGGTACACTTGCAAGTATTTTATCTAATAATTGATATTTTGGTTGTTGCAATGATTTTGAAAAAATATATATATTGTTAAAGCGTAAACCTTTAGGATTAGTTATAAGGTTAAAGACAACATTAGTTTTTCCACAATTTGAAGGACCAGTTATTAAACATCTTATAGTATTTGGTAGTAATTCACCATGTTTACCATGATTTAACTTATTATTGTCAACTGTCAATTCATCAATATTATTAATATTAAATCGATCTTTTTGTTGTACAATCTCCATCTTGTTTAAAGGTTAAACACATAATGAGCTATTTAATAACTATACCAAGTCTTTTGAAGGAATCCAAGAGTCTTCACTTTTATCAAATCCTAACCACCTAACTTTAACCATATCCTTTTTCCTTTGTAAAACCTTTTCAACAAGATATACATCACCAACTGTTGATTTTAACAACTCATGTCCATAGAATCCACCTTGAAGTAATTCACCCTTATTATCCTTTAAAATGTAAGTTTCAGGTATAGTTGGTTGTACTTTATAAATTGTAAATACTTCATTAGTCCAATTTGGCAGATATCTTTTACTAAATACACCTTTGTATTTGCTTATACGAACTTTATCATTAACCTTAAACTTTTTTGGTTGTAACTTTTCTATTTTTGGTGTTGTATTATTTTTGATGCGTTGTAATACAATTTTAGCATTAGCACTGTTTACTTGGATAGGTTTCATTCCAATGGTGCGATGATATTTGTTGTTATACTCTTTTATAAGTTGTGGTAATATGTCATACCACACATATGATCCTCGTTTTGAAAATTGTTTATACATAGCTCCTTTTAATGTTCTATTAAATCTTTCAATTATTGAAGCTTTAACTTCAGAATTTGTAGAATAATGATTTATTTTATATTTTTTCATCAAAGCTCCAAAATCTTTATTAAAATATTCTTTTCCATCATCCGTTTGTAAATGTTTAATTTTAAATTTATTTCTTTGTATTGTTGTCTCCATAGCTTTGGTAACACTTTTACCAGTCTTGTCCTTCAAGGGTAAAGCATCAGCTATTTTAGTAAAACAGTCTATAACTGTTAAAATATATTTAAATCCTTTGTTTAATTTACTGTGTGGTATCATTTCAATAAGATCAGCTTGGTAAAGATCATTCATTCCTTTAATGATTGTACTTCTTCTTGGAAATCTTCTTCTTGCTGGTTTATGTAGTTCATTTACAATCTTATCCTTCACACTTTCCATCTTTAGGTGTTGCTTTTACACCGCTTGTAAAAATACTGATCCGTACAATAGTTCATTCTCTTTTATATAGTTTAAATATAGGTCAAGGCCATTTTCATATTAGTGTAAAAAAGAGGAAACATGGCATTGAGCTTGCCATGTCCCCTCTTCTTTACGGAAAGGAAAAAGGAAGAAGGTAGAGGACGAAGAACAGGTTTACTGGTCGATAGGGTTCAGGGAGTAGTGGCCGAACGGTAAAGTATTAATTTTATCTTCTAAAATATGGCGCTTGTCATCTTTGTAGCTTAATGCCCACTTTGTTTGTTTGACACTAAAAAGTTGATGATTATAACTTCTAATAGTGTTGAACGTTGCAGTTGTTTCGACATCTTCAAACAAACATCTTTTAGGCTATAATGTTCAAACTGTACGTTCTTCTTCAGGAAAGAGTTTTTTATTCCTTTGGCCTTTTTTGTGACTTGATGTTGATTCCTTTCGCTTATGTACAGTTGAAATGAATATAGTTTGGACATTAATGCTACAATTTCCATCATCGGTACGCCATTTGTTTCATCCTTAAATTTTCCCAATACTTTCTTGTTTCTGTCGTTGTCGTAATTTGGATGGTCCTTGGGATAATCTGAAAAGTCGAAATCATCTTTATATATAAAGGTGCGTAAATCTTCGTACATGTCATTTGTTTTAATCCAGTAAATTAGTGCATCCGTATCCATATATGCAATACCAATGTTCTCTCTTCCATAATAGTTAACCATCTTCTTATAATGAAACTCGTACATGTGTGTTTTGGAAATATCCAAGATTGACATTCCAAGATACAAAGGACGATCCATTACAACTGACTTCTTGTTCATGGAAATAACAACTAGATTTTCATTAATAATTACAGATTAACCAAAGTTTGGTTGTTGCACTAATTTCTGTAATTTTACTGGATCAGTTACTAATTTGATATTCTTATGTTTCCTTTTGTTTTCTAAAGTCTTGCCAAATATTGCATTGTTCATCAGTTTGAAGAAATCCTTTTGAAAACTTGACGTAGCGGCAGCTCTTCTTCTTGTGTTGTTGTCAATGTATGGTTTCAACCAACAAGATTGAGAGAATTGTAGTATTCGATTAATTTTTGTAATTTTTAATCCCAAGTCTAAAGCCTGTTGTATCATCCAATAATGTCCAACATACCTAGACTTATTGTTTAAAGTCATTAATAATTTCGGCCATCTTCCAGTAGGGGAAAATTTCAGTCTTTGGAAGAAGTGGTAAATCGTAATGATGATCGTGAAGATGTTCAGGATATTCAAAATCAACATCAAAAATGTAACCAGTTTCACCATGCTTTGGTATATCCATAATGTTTCCAATCGATTCTGGATCTATCCATTTAAAATTATCATATGGAAGGGGATTTGACATTGCCCATCCGTATAAGTTATTTGCATCGAAATAACCTAGGAATGTCGTTGGTTTTGATGCATCATAATCGGGCAGATACTTGTTATTCGCCTTAACATGTCTGGTTACACTTTGTGTCAATCCCCCTCGAACTCCTGATTCTAACATCAAAACCATATCTATATCAGTAAGAAGTTGTAATTTACAATTTGTTTCTTTCAACATGGCTTGCCATGCTAGTCCAGGTGAAGTGTATGAACGAAGAGGGTCCAATCCATATGCTGCAAAACACGTATTTCTAAATTCTTCCATTATATCACATAATAAAGTTACATCTAATTTAACATAAAAATCTGAATATTCTCCCAATGTTGTAAATCCTAATTCATTCCATACTTTACATGCATGATCATAATCCTCTTGAGATATGTCCATGTCGTATAGTTTACTTTTAAATTCTTCTTTTGGCGGAAGTGATGTTTCATTAAACTTTTCTAAACTGTCTATATAATCATATGGGAAAACACCTTTCCGAAGTACGAGATCCAGTTTGTCGTTACTTACAATCTTCTTTGTTTCAATAAAATCTTGTTTCCTTAAATTTTCAGAAAGTTTAGACAAACTCGACGGCATAAATCGGTAGGAGTCTAAGAATCTTAATTTGACATTTCCAACTGTTTTAGAGAAACTTATAAATTTTTCTGAAGTTTCAGCCAACACATCTATCGAACCATTGTCTCTTCCTAATTCAGGTATTATAAAATGAGCATCATACCCACTGAGGTTATGCAGAACCACAGGAATAAATAGTGGTAAACGATAGCTCAAATTACATTTATTACAAGCAGCACCCCTGTTAAAACCTGTAAGGTGGTCATGATCTTTAACTTTATAATTGTCAATGGTAAATTCATTTTTACATAAGAAACAATGAGCTGCATTTTCATGTTGAATTTCCTCTTCTTCCTCCATCGGTTTCATTGGTATGATATTTGTATATAATCTTTGTACATTTTCAGCTATTAAATATAAATGGTCAAGAAATATTGTTTCCACATTTTCACCACGATATACTAGAGGTTCTGAAGTTAATCCATATTGGTTTAAATGTTCTTCTGATAATGTTGATTTAACCATTAAACAAAAACTATTTGGTTTATGCATTTGATATTTGACACTTTTTCTAGCTTCACAATTTTCATCTTCTATAGGAATTAGTGTTGATTCAAAATCCGCATATACAACTATAGGGATACGATATTGATGATGAACTTTTTGAAATGTAACAAATGCTCTGCTTTCTGAAGGTAAAATAATTTTTGCTTCATAATTATTGTTACATAATCTTTTGTGCTCTTGTAACCATTCCATTCCTTGTCTTCCTTCTCGTTGGAAATTAAAACATCTTTTGCAGATCAGCTTTTTGTTTCGATTTTTTGAAAGTTGTTTATTAACAAGAGAGTCAAATTTCTTTATATACACATAATGAGATACATCTCCTTGTGTTAGTAGTAGTAAATCTGTATGATCTGCTAGCTCTTCTTTAGCAATACGTAAAGGATAAACTTTATTTGAACTATCTAATCCAAAAACATTAATAGATGTGCCGGGATTTTTCTTCTCAAATTTTGATATATCTTTTAGTGATACAGGATAACTAATTCCTTGAAAGTTATATCTATATCTTTGATTTTCATAGTGCTGGTTTGGTTCATTACAATGATTTGGTACAAATTTACATGTCATCGCATATCTAAAACATTCGTTATCTTGATTTTTCACATTAACACATGATCTTGTATCCTCAATTATTTTTGGTAAACGAATATAACTAGATCCCATTAGTCCATATCCATGTTTATGAACTCTTATATTTAATCCTTCAATACTTATAAGACTCCACCCTGATCCTCGTCCTTCATGTTCCTGAATTTTAGTTAATATTTCTTCTATACATTTTTCAACTATTGAATCAATGTCTGAACTTCCTATGATAGTTTGATTTTTAGTTATAAATCCTCTTGGTGATAATTCTTCTTGTACATTTATAAACATAGCTTCTAGTAGTAATCCAAATTTGAGAAAATTTCATCTTTTTAATTCTTCTTTTAAAGTTCTACTGATGATTGGTTTTGCTTCTCTAATAAATTCTTCTAAGTTTAAATCTTCATTTTGAATCTTATGATGCATTACTACCTTTCCGGGTAAAGCTGATACTTGTAAATTTGGTAAAGTTGTTGTAGGTCTTGCTGTTATTTCATTTTGTTCTTCTTGTTCTTCTTGTTCTTCTATGTTGTTGTGAATTAGTTCCTTATGTATTTCTAACAGAATATCATCATTAAACGATTCCAAACATTTATCGCAATGATACATGTTTGGTGGTGTTCACTCTTCAAAATTTCGCCAAGAAATGAAATGAGCTCTCCCTTTCCTTCTTTTATAATAGTTCCCCCACTACTATTTCATCTTCTTTTTCTTCACTTTCAGAAGAAAACAAACGTCTTGGACAAAATATTAATCTTCTACAAACAGATTCTTCATTAGTATTCTCTATATGAATTGGAGTTTCAATATGTATTTCTTCATATTCAAATGATGACGAAGACTCTGATATTACTACATCCATATCCAAATTTTCATTCTCCACATCATTGGCATTTTCTTCTTCTGATGTTGTTACATCCACATCCATATCATTTATAGTTTCTACTTCTGAAGTTTCGCTATTATTTTCATCTTCTTCCATATTTAAATCCTCTAATTGAATTTTATACAATATTTCAATCATAGATTTCCTTGGATAATCGGTGTTGTCCACAGGAGCCATTTCCAGTAAATGAGGAATAACTGTTTTTGATCCGGCTTATATGATATTTTGCTAAGTATGTCAAGGTCATTTTTGATTAAGCGAGAACTGGGAATAGATCACTAAGCAGCATGATGATTCATTACTACAAAGTGATCTATTCCCCATTCTCTAAGAAGTGTCCAATAAATAACCAAAGTCCAAGTTCATTTTTTTTGTTTTGTTTAATTTAAGTCTTTTACATCTTCTTCTTTTATTACACAATTTATAGGTTCACTGTTCGATGTTTCAATATGTTGTTTTATCTTGTGCTCCAGCTCTTCTATTCTTGCTTCCTTTATCATTAATTCCGATTGTAAGTAACTGATGTAATCAGCCGCCATGTCTACCGTTCTTGATCTTATTTCTCCTAACTTAACACCAGGAATCAATCTCTGTAGTTTGTAAAATCTCAACCTTATTCTTGACTCTCTTACTTTAGCCATTTCTCGAAATCTTTGTTTTCTATCTTCTTCTTTGCTTGTGGTCAAGTCCATACTTCTGACAAGTTTACTTTCAGAGTGATTCCTCTATAGTAGGCTTGTCCTTTATACACTTTCCCCCACCATTTTCAATTTCCCCCACCCTACTAATGTAGGTCAAGGTCATCCAATATAACGCGAGAACGAGGAATAGAGCACTAAGTGGCATGTTAGTCCATTACCACAAAGTGATCTATTCCTCGCTCTCTATTCTACATCTACTTTTTTTTCATTTTACTATTTTATTATTTTTTTTTTTGTTTTTCTTGGGGGGGAATGAGTGTTTACTTTTTACAATGTTCATTCTTCTTCTCCAACTTTTCAATTCTTTCTAACAATTCCAACAAATATGCATTGGTTGCTTGCAAAGTTTGTATTCTAGTACATCCCACTTTAATAGAGGGAACTGTTAACTGTAATTTTGTAAATTCTATCCTTTCTTTCTTGCACCTTTCTCTCATGTATGTGTTTTTCCTGATTCTTCCTGATTGAGCTGATATTAACTTATTACAATCTGTATGGGGCTTTGATACTTTAAATACTGATGTACAAAAATGAGTTGATGTTGTCGGCTGTTGATTTTCATACAAATTTTGTGTGGAAGTAGTAATTTGTTGATTTTCATACCAATTTACACTTGAAGTGGCAGGTTGCTGATTTTCATACCAAATTGAACTTGAAGTACTAGGTAGCTGATTTTCATACCAATTTGAAGTACTAGGCTTCTGATTTTCATAACAATTTAAACTTAAAGTATTTGGTTGATGCCAATCCTCAGATGCCAATACAGGTGTTGTGGAAGGATGCTCCATCGTTGTATAGAGTGAATTCTGTTCTACAATTTTGCCGGTTTTATCTCATTTCCCCCACCACTAACTTGTACATTTCCCCCCACCATAATAATTTTCTTCTTTTCACATTTCAAATTTTGTACCAGACTTCTAATGTTACATCTGCATCTTCTTCCTTCACATACTTAATAAATTCTGGGCTTCTTGAAGTAATATTTGGAGTATTGAGGTAGTTCATCACCTTCACATGGCTTTCTTCATTATGGATGTAACAAACTACTTGAACTAACATGTTACTATCTTCTTTCGATTTGATAAATTCTGCAACTGAGGTCCATTCCTCGTATTTAATTTTGAAATGCTGAACTTCAAACTGCATGTTGTTTGAACAAATGCTGCAACAATATTAAAAGTCTCTTCAAACAACCTGCATTTATACATGTTCCCCCACCACTTTATAATCTCCACTCCTTTCCCCCACCTTCTTCATATGTAGAAGGGGTATTATGATTTCAATGCACTATACTTAATAAATTCAAACAAATTTTGTGCAAAAATGTTACATTTTTTCTTAACTGTTTCAAATTTCATCACTTGGCCTTTTACAAGGTGAACTAATTTACCTCCATCGTCTTCAAATTGTTCAAAATCTAAAACAGATGCTTTTCCACAATCATGACACATTTGTGTTCCATCTTCAAAAATATAAGCAAGATAAATACCAAATCCACAATTGTCCTTCTTAAATTTGATGAGCATTTCACGAATTGGTTGAGGTATTTCACATTTATTTGTTCTTATTATATGATGGTAAAGAAACCCATTATTAATAATTTGTTGTAAACACAAAACTAACAAGCTGTCCATAGTATTAGACTTGTACTGAAAGTTATATCCATAACTATCTCTTTATATGCTCTTACCCCCACCACTTTTATGTAGGTCAAGGTCATCGGATATTAAGCGAGAACTGGGAATAGATCACTAAGCGGCATGTTATTACATTACCACAAAGTGATCTATTCCCTATTCTCTATAAGGGGTGCTGATAATTTAGATTCCTAAAATTTCTTTTCCTTCTTCTTCACCTTCTTGAACAGTTGTATTACCAGACATGTGTGATATTAATTTCTTCAATTCTCGATTTTCCATTTCTAATCTTTTCAATTTTAGATCTCTTGCTTCAACTTGCACTTTCAAAAATTTGATATAACTTCCAGCCCAGTGGAGAGTTTTCAATCTTGGTGCTCCAAGTTCAATTCCTGGTATTTGAAATTGTAGTCTATTGAATTCCATCTTCATATCTTCTCGGTCTTGTCTTTCTTTTTCTAGTCGTTTTAATCTTTGTTTTTCCCTGAAGGAAGAAGTCGGTACATGATGAAACATTTTGATCAACAATTTCTTGAAGAGTGAGCTTCTACACAGATAGTCAACACATTTATCCACCAAATTTAAGTCAGTAGTGGGGAGATGCCAATGGTGGGGAGACGTCAATGGTGGGGAGAGTTATACTAATGTAATGGTTATTTCTACCGTTACACTCGCTCCATTCTCGAAAAGATATTTGTAATATGGTTCTGGATATTGTTCTCTTTCAGATCCTGCATGTTCTTGAATAAAGTCGAAAGCCAATCTTTTTGAATAATCATTATGAAACACTTCTCTAACACAAACAAGAATTTTTTCTTCCAAAAATTTTACTTGAACTAATGGTATTTTGCTTACATCGTCCTTGTCCATGATGGGTAGCTTGTAGGTAAAAGTATTAGGTGGTAGTTTTTGTGGTTTATCGAGTAGAGAACAAAATTTTCTGTACAATTTCTCCTCAATGTCTGGAAAACGATGTATATCAAACAGATTGTAGTATGAAGGATCAAAAGGTATTTTACGAAACATCTTCAGTCACTAGTCTCCCTAAGACTGATCTCCTGCACAAATATTTAACACATTTATAAACATTCCCCCACCAACTTTTAACTTGTGGTAGGGATATTTTTCCCCCACTACTTCTTCAAAATGGTGGGGGTACCTTAGTCCAATTCAGATTCAGATTCAGAAGACAGTAAAGGTGATATGGGTGATTCCAACGATGAATCCAATATAAATATTTCAATAGCTTCCTTAATTATATCTTCATCACTATCGTTTATCATTTCTTCAAATATTTCTTGTTCAATCTGTACTATTTCTTCCTCTTCCATCGTAGAATCATTATTAGTTTCATTATAATTTTCCTCTATGTTTTCTTCCTGTATTTCATTTGTGCTTTCAAAAACATCTTTAACTTCAAAATAATTAATGAATGGAGTATCTTTAGACAACATGTTTATTTACTACTTCTTTTACTTCAAATAACAAACTATGTATCGCTTACTTAGTCTTATATATACTCCTACCCCCACTATTTTTGCAAAACAAAGGAATGGGAGGGGGGTTAGTATCTATTCTTCTCTATCTAGGTTATATTTCATTGCTGTCACATCTACTATAATTTTCTGCTCTTCAATTTTATTGCGAATAAATATTGTCCAAGGAAATAGTTCATTAATATTGTTAATTGTTACTTTTATACTATACAAAATTTCAAAATGTTCTACTAATGAAACAAAAACAATAACTCCTAGCTCATTGTTTGCCATAATTTTTTCTTCAATTTTTATCCGTAAGTTTGTTATTAAACTCCATATATTAATATCATTGGCTATAAAACCATCAAGTCTGGTAAGCATCTTGATGCCGCAAGGTGTGGGTACAGACTAGAAACTTGGAGGTTCATAGCCTGCCTTTTTATCAATTTTAAAAATGGGGAGGGGGAAGGAATAAAGATTGGAAGGGATAGGGTGTAGGGTGGGGGAAAGGTAATTTTGTTATTACACTACTTGTGCAAGAAAATAGCCACCAGTGTCTACACCTTGTTCATAGCACTCCATCATAGATTGTGCCCACTGCAACATGCGGTCTCTGTCATTTGGTGTGATAAGGAAAGAATGACTATCACCATACAATATAAAAGAGTCAATTCGTATATAACATCCTAAATTTAACCATTTATTAGCTTCAACCAAAAATTTTTCTATTGTATCAAATGGAAATTGTGGATCAATTGCTATAACTTTACGTTCTTCACTAAGTTCAACACTATAATCATCATCGTCTTCACTCTCACTCTCACTATCATTATTTAAAATGTCTTCAGGTTGTTGAAAAACATCGGAAATTTCAGAAGAATTAAAATGGTAATTCACATTAGGAGGCATATTTGCTGTGATGTACTTGACAGCACAAAGTGCAAGTATAGACTAAAAACCTGAAGGTTCATAGCCCGCCTTTTATAAATTTTAAAAATGGGGAGGGGGAAGGAATAAGGATTGGGAAGGGATAGGGTGGAGGTGGGGAAAGAGTAATGTAGTTATTAAGCCACTTTCCAACTATGAATCCAATATAAATATTTCATTAGCTTCCTTACTTCAAATAACTAACTATGTATTGCTTACATGATAAAATTTCAATTTCATTAATTTCATTTTCACTGTCATCTTCACTGTCATCTTCAATTTCATCTTCACTGCTACTATCCATATTTTCTATCACATTTTCTTCATGTTCAATTTCATCTTCACTGTCATTTTCTTCTTGTTGTTGGAAATCATCTACTACATCATCTTCAGGTGGTTGAAAAACATCAGCGTTTTCAGAAGGATTAAAGTTTTCATTAGGGTAAGGAAGCATTTAAAAAAATAAAAATATTAAGACTGGCAGAAACAAAGCAACAAGAGCGGTGGAAGAAACCAGAATGAAACACTAGCCATAGCCGGCTCAGCTTTTATAACGGTATGCAAATGAGAGGGGTTACCAGCCGGTCATGACCGGTCATTGGCCCAGGAGGTGGGGGAAGAAGTGGTGGGGGAAGGAGTGGTGGGGGAAGGGGGGGGGCTCCATTTTTTCGGGGGGGGCTCCATTTTTTCGGGGGGGGGTCATTGACCTTTGAGGTCCGGTCATTGACCCTAAGGAGTGGGGACGGACACAGAACCCTCCTTTGCTTACTACTACACGGATCAAACTAGCCATGTAGCAGAACTTATTTCTGCTAAGTCGCATGTAAGCTAAATAGCTTACATCCCTAAATTTAAGTCTTAGGTGGCCCTGAAAAGGGCCGTTTGGCTGGGTTTGGTGGACTGCTATGGAGCTTAAGGCATAAAAAAATAAGGGACTTCACTGTTGTTTTCCAAATGGATTTCAGCAGGATCGGCTTGTATAAACTTGTACAAATTAAGTGCACAAATATCGCATTTTTCTTCTTCTGGGATGATAAACTTGTATGACAAGTAAGATTTGTATTCATAAACTCCACCATCTATTATAAAATCCAATAATCCATTTCCTATTGCAGCCGAACCGAATTCTGGACACATATTTGTTCCATCCATAAATTTATACTGAAGGTAATGAAAAACTCCAAAATTTTCCCTATAAAAAGAATACACTTCTTGACGTAGTGTTAGTGGAAGGTTTGCATCTTGAAATGCAAGTTCCACCAACACTATATTTGAAACTATCTGTCGCAAACATAATTCTAATAGAGTAGGCATATTGCGGCGGTGGCCTCACGGATTGGAATGAAGACTCTGGAGTAGCTAGTGTAACGGTTAGATGTAGGTAGACAACCGGTCATGACCGGCCATTCACCCAGAGGAGTGGTAGGGGAAGGAGTGGTGGGGGAAGGAGTGGTGGGGGAAGGAGTGGTGGGGGAAGGGGGGGGACTCCATTTTTTCGGGGGGGGGGTCATTGACCTTTCCGGTCCGGTCATTGACCCGAAGGAATGCAGACAGACACAGAACCATCCTTTACTCACTACTCACATGAAAGTAGGTCACGAGACTTAGAGTGTTAAAAAATAATGGGGGAGAAACACAACGCTATAACGCATTGTGTTTCTCCCCCATTATTTTTTTAGCAACAATTTGGAAAAAACTAAGTGAATTTACTGTTTACGCCCCCACCTTGTAATACGATCCTTTTTATCCCTGAGGAGAAAGTCTTGAGAATCTAAAGTGTTAAATCTCTTCTCTTTACACAAATTCTCACAAACTCTAATTTTATATTTTAAGCCGTTACATTTTGCCAAAATGTGTTGGTGGTCAACAACACTTAGAAAAAAATATTTCAAACCTTTCTTAAGTCTCTCTCCTCTGACGGATATTATTTTAGGATCGTCTTCAACGGTGGGGGTTTCTGTCAGTTGTGGTTCAGAAATATGTTTCACGATATGTACACGGCAAAAACTTTCATTTTTAACACATTTCCTCCCACAAGCTGATCCTTTCTTAATTCCCTTAATAAGCAGGGCAAGTAGTGGGACGGCTAAATGCCCTACGACGCTCTTCTTGTAATGATCGAAATTGCTCTGAAGGAGCAGGTTTAGGGGCAGGTTTAGGGGCAGGTTTAGGGGCAGGTTTAGGAGCTGGTTTAGAGGAATTAGTTTTGTAATAGGTATGGTCTTCAAGTGTAGCAAGTGGTGGGGTAGGAGGCAATGGTGATAGTGGGGTGATGGGTGTACTAAGGCGATGAAGAATAGTTTCAAATGAAGGAGTCTTAGGATGGGGAGCTGGCTTCTTCGGTGGCGGCATCATAGTTGATAGCGGTGCAGAGTCATTTGAGAGCGAAGGCGAAGGCGGTGAAAAAATACTACGAGGTCTAGAAGAGTTGGTTGGCGGAAGAATAGCTCCAGAAGTTGAAGGTTCAGATGAAAGCTTCTTCTTATACCAATCCGGACAGTTTTTCAAGCGAAGAGTTTTGTTTGATGCAGTAACAGCGGTAGAAGTCGAAGTCGAAGTTGAAGTAAAAGTTGAAGTGGTAGAAGTAGTAGAAGTAGTAGTAGGCACAGAAGACATCGTTATAACTCCAAGTTCACAGCGTAACGTCTGGAATCGGAATGAAACACTAGCACCGGCCGACGCGTCTTTTATAACGGTATGCAAATGAGAGGGGTTAGCAGCCGGCCATGACCGGTCATTGGCCCGGGAGGTGGGGGAAGGACTGGTGGGGGAAGGAATGGTGGGGGGGGGCTCCATTTTTTCGGGGGGGGGGGGTCATTGACCCTTCCAAAAGTGGGTCAAGGTCATTCAAGATTTATAATGATCCAAGGTGATGGGAACAGTAATACTGTTCCCACCACCCTGTTTGCCTAACGGTTCCCACTCCCAACCCACTAGTTACGTTCTGCAAGGGACATCGACGCAATTTTGTTTGGACCGTCCGGGTCTACCGTAACGGTCCGGTCCGGGTCTACCGTAACCTTGAATTCCAAGGGAAACTGGAACACCTAATGCAGAAACGCAACTCTAACCCCACCCAAACTAATCCCACCCATCATATTCCTAAACAAAATGCAAAAAAAAGTCCGGCTTGCGGATGTCCCACCCATTTTAAATGAAGTTCAACTGAACTTCTGAATTTACAGTTAATCTACCCCCTAACATCTAGCTGTAAGGCAAAACAAATGCACAAAACAAACATAAATTATTAGTACCAACACATCATTATTAAAAACCAAATAATTCAACACAACCAAATACCATCATTATTCTTAAAATTAATACACCTTAATGCTAAATACCATCATTATTCTTAAAAATTAATACACCTTAATGCTAAACCCAACTTATAACTAACATCGCAATGCGCAAATTATTTCTTAAATTAAATACACCTTAAAACTAAACACACACACACATACCACATTGCATTAAAAAACGCAACATAGTAGAAGAAGTTCAAATATATATAGGCCTACTATATATTTGAAACCTCTTGCTGAGTCGCCAACAACCTTTCGCTATGAAAGTTTGTTGGCGACTGAAGCAAAGATATAGCTCCTATCGCTCCTCGGGTTTTCAAGGAGTGGGGGAAGTTGTTTCACTCCAGTACAGTGTTCAATCCAGTCCAGTTCACAGCGGTATAGAAGGAAGGTAAAGAAGTGGGGAGCGGCGCATGCGCAACAACACAAAACCAAGGTTTGAGGTTAGAATTATCCATGTGCAGTAGCGCTAAAGTGAGTAATACAGGACTAGGCGCATGCGCATAGCATAGACTCATTCCGATCCGGACAACTCGTTGCATGCGCAGCAGGTTTGAGGTTAGAATTATCCATGGCAGCTGCCATATTTAGTCTGGTTTCACCACATAAAGTCAACAACCGTTGGTGACCGGCCATTGACCTGGAGGAGTGGGGGAAGGAGTGGGGGAAGGAGTGGGGGAAGGGGGGGGGTGTCCATTTTTTCGGGGGGGGGGTCATTGACCTTTCCGGTCGGTCATTGACCCGAAGGAGTAGGGATGGACACGGAACCTTACTTCTCTTACTACTCAGGTGAAAGTCGGTCAACCAGTCATTTGCTCACCATCTGCCGCCATCTGGCTGGAGTTATTGCCTCTATAAAAGTGGGTAGTTTATCGCGCCACAAACATTCATTGCCTTGCATCCGCTCAGTCATCATCTCTCATTAGTTTTATGTTATGACTACTTCGGTAACTAGGTTTGAGGTTAGAATTATCCATGGAATAAACTTCGTTACTTTTAGCATTCATATTGTAGGTTAATTCTAACCTACAAAATTACTACTCCGGCATTTTCTTTTACACTTCATTTTATATCTCAGTCTTCTTTTAACTTCTAAATGTAACACATCGGTTACAATGAATACACAATGTTTAAAATTAAAGCTTTTGCGAACACAACACATATTACGAAGTACTTCTAAACCTTCAATTTCAAAGTGTAAAACTAATTTAAATAGAGTTAGGAAGAAGTACAGTTTTAACCCATTATACTGTTCAACAACTTCTCAGGTTAATGTTGATGATAGTGTTATTTACGACATTTTACGTTCTATGTTACACTTCAATAACTTTGAACTTGTTACACCTATCGACTGTGTTCAACAAGTTTTTTTATTTTACCCCCACCATTCCCTATATAAGGGCCCCGACAATAATTCCTACTTCATTATCTTCTATGCTCTTCAGCTAACAACATCTCCACTCTAATTTACACTACAATAATAATGGAAACCAACCAAGAAAATGTTCAAGTTCATGAAATATCATCAACAACTCATCCAAGGGAAAATCCTTCTACAAATTCAACTTCAACAACTCCTCAGAACCCTGTACAAGTTCCAGATGTATCTTCTACAACAATAAATGATGTAGAAGCTATTCTTCAGTCCCTTGTCGGTTTCGACTGACCTGTATGACGATCACCGATAAACTGAACTCTTAGAGTTCAGTCTTTTTTAAAACCCCCTCCATATGACCTTGAAGCAATTATCCCCTCTCCTTTATACACTAACTCCTACTTCAAAAATTAACACCATCTGCTCACCCCTTCTCCACCCCTTCATTTGATTTAGCCTCTCCCCACCTGAAGCTATATGGCATGGCATATGGCGGCAGCAACTGATTTGGCAGCTGGCCGATGGCAGCTGGCCGGCAGCGGCTGGCAAATGGCACGACTTTCGTTTTGAAAGTAACCAAACCCCACTACTGATAGCTTCTATAGAAGTGTTGAATTTTGAGTTGCAGCTTTTTTATTTACTACTGTTTATTAACGTAACTAACTACTATTTTTCAACACAAATATTTATTATTTTTTTGCAAATTTGTACATAACTAATTACATTTGTATTTTAAATGTAAGTGCCAGGGGGAACGAGATTATGCTTAGTAAATTATTAATCACTTTAATTTCTCTAACAATAGTCGCTCGCTCCACTCACTCGCCCTCTTTTCAGACGAGCTCGTTTGCTTCGCTCAATCTCCAGGCCAAAGACTGTTGCAATTTTGTATAAATTTATTAAAAAAAAAAAAAAAAAAAAAAAAAAAAAAAAAAAAACTGGTTAAAGATGTAACACGTTGCTTATATCCATACACCGGAGTAACAAATATATTTTACTTTTTGTATTTTTTATTAGCTTGTATTAGCATTCTTTTAATATCGTGGTTGGAGATACTATATTTAGTTTAAATGGTATTTTTATTTTCTTTTGTATACTTATTATTATAGCTTGATAGTTTCATTATTTTTAGTACTTTTTGCATTTTTTATTAGTTCAGTTCTATTTTTATCATTATTGTTTTCTAAATTTAGCACATTACATTATTTTTTTTTAATCTATGAAAATCCCATTTAAAGATACTTAATTTAGAATAATTTTGACCCTTTGAATGATTTCTGTGTCAAATTGAAACTCGTTGACGTTCCAAGTTGGTAACGTGACAGAGTTAGTATCATACATTTTTTTAGGGTTACACGTAATTCATAACTGACAATTTGGCTTCAAAAAACCCCATGGAACTAGCCCGTTCAGTACTTCAGTGGAACTAGACAGTTCATTATTTCGGAATGTGTAATTGTTTAAGGAAATTAGTAGAATCAACTAGAGGGCATGAGGGCTGAGCCTCATAAAATATTTTCAAACCATTTTATTATTACTGATTTTGAGTGGTGTGAAATAGCCGGGTTTGTTGCTGTCTTCATTGTCCAGTTCTTTGGTTGAACTAGCCTGTTTGATTCTTGACTTTTTATTGATATATGAATTTAGGGCAAACCCTAAGGGGGCATGGGGAGGAGTCCCCTTCAAGCCGTAGGCGAGTTTTACTTATACACACACACAAAGTTTTATTACTGAAACTAAATCATAACAAAGCTTATTAATTTGTGAGGGACATTTACAGCATTGTTTGTTAGTTGGAATATACAGTGTAATAGGTACAGAGTTGTCTGTGAAGAAGCTCTACTAGGATTATAGAAGTTTACTGCTTCTTCTTCCAAGTTTGTTTCAATCCTTCCAACAACGAATACTTCTGCAGTTAGACTATGACAATCTTTTAGATTAAATTGTAGCTTCGTGCGAGTGGGATTTAGTCAACAAGATTTTCGTTGTTTAAAAGGTTTTCTAGATGTGTCATAATAATGAATAGAATGAAATATAAAATTAACAAGAATATAGTTTAATAACTTTATGTAGTTTGAGACTTTTTGTATTATATTTGTTATATCATTTGTACATTATTAATTTTCCTTGCTCCATACAATTATTTTTCCTTGATTTTAGTTTTATGGAAACTACAGAAAGTTTCAATTTAAATATCATCAAATTACAACTATCCTTTCTTGCATTTCAGTGCTCTTATTAATATTTTAGTCGTTGAACCTTAGGACTGTTAACTGTTCTTATTTACAAACAAATGATGTTAAAAACAAATAAAACACAAGCATATATTGGTCAAATTCCGGATTTAATATACGTAAGCAGATGTTAAAGTAACTAAACATGTGCGGTGTAAGCAAAGACACGGTCTTAAATCATTATGGTAATGAAAGGCCAGGATAATAGCTGCATTAAATTCTAAGTTTATGAGTGCTCTTAAAGGATTGGTTACCTAATAACCTCTACACAGGCAACGTACTGCAACATTTGATCTCCTTCATTGTTTGGTCCTGTTTGATTTGAGACTAATAACCGTTTAAATTATTGCTCTTTAAAATATATAATTCGTATTTTTTCATACATAATTTTCAACTAAACTTAAGTGAAGTAATCTTCCTTCGTGTCCTATCTTTAGTCCTTTTTTTTAATGCCGTCAAGATTCTCAACAAGTCACCCAAGCAAAGACAAACTACATTTTTCTAAGTGTATTAATATTTAGATACTGTAATTCAATGTCATATGAAAATAATATACATTTTAGGATATTTTGGCGAATTTCCCTATAGGGAATACGCTATTACGGTAGTAGCCATGGTAAGACCTAAGCCCGGGACCATGTTATTTTTTCATTTTGAGGTCCCCAGAAGCCAAAAACACTGTTCGTTCATTTTCATATATATGTATATATATGAAATATATATATATATATATATATATATATATATATATATATATAAATATCTATATATCTATCTATATATATGTGTCCGTGGTACCGATAACTTTTGAAGGGAGTAGACCTGGCGAGGGTATAACCCAGCCC
>CM061534.1:176198697-176320770 GCA_030545055.2 Neoaliturus tenellus | reverse complement strand
ATGATTTACTATTAAGATATTAACAATAAATGACGATGATTATTGTTTGAGTTCAATAACAAGAGTAATTAATTTTTTATTGTTATTTGAAAAATCATCAATACACAATAATTGAACTAGACATTAAAAAATTTGCTAAAATCACAAAAAAAGTGTTGTGAGCATGTTTAAAAATGTTTTAAGTTCGTCTATTACAGTAGCTAAGGCAGGAGCACTGTGATTGGAATTTTATAGCTACGCAAAATTACTTTTTTTTATAAGTATCATGAAAGAGATAACCTTTTTTTGTAAACTAAGGGAAGTTTTAATAACTAGACGAATTACTGTATACCGACTTGAGCCAGATCAGGGGGTCTAGAAGAGACACATTTGTATTCCGCGGTGCAGAGGCTCTGTCGGTTCTCAACAAGACGACCGGAAACTGACGTCTTTGTCCCTCAAAGCCCAATTGAACAAACAACTTGTACTACCATAATTTGTATGCAACAATTGTATGCAAACCTTTAAAATCAATTTCCAATTAAGTTAGTTCTTAAATTATGATAAATGTCTAGTGTGTGTAGTATAGGGTTTATTCAAGGATTGCAAAACCAATTAACAACGGAGGTTTTAGAGTCACGCACGATACACATTATACAATATTGTAAAACATAAATCATGCTAGTTGATCCATATAATAACCAAATTTACCTTCAATTACTTAAACATACAAATTCATTTTCAGTACTTTTAAAAGTTTGAAAAACACACGTTTAATGAGAAAGTTTTAAATCATTAAAACACGAAACCTCCTAATTCCGCTGTCAAAGTAGGAGTCATATTTCACTTTCACTTCATATTTATTTCTCCACAACGGTAATGAAGTCGTTAAAGTAAGCGCGCCGAGCGGACAAAAATTGTCATAAATAAAGCTTAACTGAATTTGCGTTTATTCTAACACTGCTAGGTTTTTACTGTTTGAAATAAACTACATTTGAATTCTGTGGCACTATTTTATATGTTTGTTAGAGTTTTATTAAAATCATGAAGAATGACCTTAAGAAGTGACTGTTACAATAAATAAAGGAACTATAATCTAGCACATTTGATTGGAATTCCTTTACCTGTATTTTTATTTGTCTCTTATCACGAAAAAATAATATTAAATTATTTCACAATACAGACAACGATTACCTAAATGAAAAGGATATTATAATTCTACTCAAAGAAAGACTATTAAACCGATTCAATTTTTCGCCATTCTATTTTACTAGTACACCAGTTTGATAGCATGTATGAATATAATATCCTGGTGTTTATTATTATTAAATGACTGTAACACATGGACATATTTTTTATTTTTATATGTAAGGAATAAAATACAAGTAACTGTTTTAACTTATTATGTTTAACAATGTTAATATGTTTATGCATGTATTTTCTTTAATTGGTAGAAGATATTTCATTAGGTCCCATACGATTAGCGTTGAACCGTGTAATAGGGCAGGATTTTGACCCTTAGAAAAAAATATTAGTCTAATTATTCCACCTTGCTAAACCTTCCTGAATAGAATCTTAAGCCTACTTGCACTTGCAATGCTCCTCTAAAAATTACATTCATTGGGTTTCATCACTTATAACACCCTCATAAAACGATGAAAGCTGGCTCAGGCTCACATTTCTTGATACTGAGTTACTGCGTAGAGCTACAAAAATGCTTTTGTTTTACATTATAAAATAACTATTACCGGTGTTTAAGAACTTGCTTTATTTTTCGGACTCTAAGCATAGAAAGGGCAAAAATGTGTATTAATTTTTAAGCCCAACTCGTCACTAATTTAAGAGCATTTAAAGATCTTTACTGTAGTCGTCCTCCTGTGTACAGTACAGTAGTTAATATTTATTAAGAGTATAATAGTCAGCTAATAAACTACATATCATTAATATAATAATATAAATAATGAAATAAAACTAATAAACTAGCACTAACAATGAAATTAATTGCTAGCCTGAAGTTGTATTCTACGTGAACTCATAAAACCTGAAACCATTACACAAGTTTTTTAAATTTTAAAAATTACTAGAGGTCAAAAGGCAATTCTCCATTCATAAATTGAATTGCTTCCGCAGCTGCGTAGTATTTATCTTAATTAATAACAGTAACAAAGAACTGTTCGTTGATCAAGTTATACAGAGATTATTTTTCATTTTGTAAAACATTATAATATCCATCTTGTCATTTCAATTGCAAAAAGTACGACTGCATGATTTTTGTGGCATAGGATTGTGCTGACAAATTTACATGGGTCTTAACACTTTAAACTTTGTACCTATAAACGTATTAGTCTGTACAAACATTTATTTGAGGGTTTGTCAACTAAATTATTTTACGTTTAATGAGGATTTTGCATTTTAGGTCATTTAAATACTGTACAAGAACCATGCATTAGATTGACAACAGCATCCTAACATACTACAACTATTAATTAGAAGCTAAGATGTTATGTTCCTTCTATAAAAATCAAGCTTTCATTACATAGATAGGGCTGATCTTAAATTGAAGGGATAATGTAACGGTCAAAACCCTTATAAGCTGCACCATTAATCTCAACTACTGCATCAGGCGAGGCGAAAGAGGACGATGGCCAATAGATTGTTCAACCTTCGTTAAATGGTTTGGATTTTTTAACTTTGCATTTTAAATACTGCATTTGTCTTCAACTAGATTTTTGGATTAATTTTCATTTGTCATTATACTGCATTTTTAGTATAATAGAGGAGTATTCGTAATCTATTGTATTGTTAAAGTTAAAGAGGCTTCTTTTATTAATTTATTACATTTGCTTCACAGTCGGGCAACAGATTTCTCGTATGTAATACTGTATGATTATTCGTAATACGAGAATATATTTATCTCGAAGCCAGAATTACAATTCATTTCAATTAGGCATTTCAAATCAAACCTTCTATTATGGACATGAAGTCTAGAGTTTTGTTACAGCACTACGCTACGATGTTACCACTTAAACTTATTTAAATGGTGAATGTTGTGAACGAACTTAGAAGTTGCTTCCTTTTGTGAAAAAGTAAAGGTAGATTCGCTTCGAAAAAATTATAATTTAATTCATTTTTTAAAACTTTTTACTAGAATGGTGTGGGCATTCTGTTACCCAGAAAAATCTACTTTTAAATAATAAGTACGGTAAGAGAAGATGGAGCCAAGGAACATACATTTGTGTTTGCAAAACAATTTTTGACGATAAAATATATTTATAAAATATTTTTAGCATAATTGTATTAATATAATTATTTTTTAAGTGAAAATTACCTTACATTACCGCATGAACGCTATTACAACACCTTGAGCGAATTAAGAGAACTAGAGATCGCCTCCTGATCGATATTCGATCAAAATTTCAGTTGATCTGGATCCAAGAAGTTTAAAAACACTTTAGAACTAAAACATCTGTTCTTCCTGTTGTTCTATCGGTTGTTTTTACAACAGCTGTCTAATGTTTTAATCAATTACAATTCTTCCATAAAATGAACATTTTATCTTTGAAAGCCTGTGGGGCGCAGCCCTGGAGTCCAATGTGAATTAGAATGGGATCCTGCTCATCTACACCTTTCTAATGGATCAATACCTTTCTAATGGAATGCACGATTTTCTTCTACGATGCACACAAGCTTAGAAAAAAGTAGGAAAAGAAACATGCTTGCCTATTAATATTAAGAGAATTGTTGTGAAAAATATAGGCCTACTAGCGTTTCACTTCATCTATGACTATATCAGAGTACCTCACAAAAAATTTGGTAACGGTATCCAGCAGCAATTCCAGGTATTTAACTTGTGTCCAAGTGACGCAGTACATGACAGATGTTCTTCAAATGCACACCATTTCCACGTCAGTCTCTCGAGAACGAACTGCCAATCCTGCGGTCGATCCATCACATTCAGCAATCTACACATCAGCTGATCAGAGAACGAGTCGTCAGTAAAATGCGTTGAAGATAACCATTCGACATCGTCTGTTTCTAATTTACTATCAGTAAGAAGGATTATTATTTCTTGTAATGTAAGCAACAAACACACTTGAGTTTTAAAAATGTATGCTGGTTTCAAAAATAATTTCCATATACCCTATGACATACTCGATAGAATTAATTTTCTGTGTTCAGTCTAAAAAAAGGTATTTTATATAATAGTCCCATTACTTTCATTTATTATTTCTGAAAATCGTGTGTGAAAATAAAAACACGAAGATAAAAAAAACTAACGAAGGGCCAGTAAAGAGATACAAACAAAACAAGTACGCCTATGCGACCAGCGACCAAGGAATATAGTATTCCTTGGTCGCTGTATGCGACACGTTTTCACGAGATAATTAAATGCAGCTGAAAATGGACACCTGTGCTGAAGTGTTAACGTTTACGTTATGACTGAAAAACTAAACTAAAGGTGAAATAAAGTACCAGCTTTAATCGAGAAACGTCTTCTCGTCTTTTAATTCACCAAAACAAATGTTTTAGTAAAATAAATTTGTGTATTATGATGTGAAACTGTACTGAACTATACTAATAATTTAATGCTGAAATTCTTTTGCCTTGAATTCGTACGGGCTACATCCTTCATAGGATTAAGGTCAGTTGATGTCTGGTATATTAACCGAAATGATGTGAGAATCCCAATAGCGCCCGACCTGAATCTCATTTGGTGCTCCAAATGGCAGTCGTTCCCACCCGGTCCATTCTGAAGCACACGGCTAAATGTCGAGGGTTACACATTCGATCATGTAATCCAAACCGTAAGATAAACCGGTAAGAGTTCTTTCTTTACTCGATCTCACAACCCCTTAAATTCCTTAAGTTACTTTAAGGATTACATGTGAAGTCGTCCTGTAATCCAGTTACTTGGGGATCAAGAATTGTGGATATAAGCGATGGATTGTGGATTCCCTGGTGGGGTCTAACGTCCGCACTACTGAATCCATAAAAAGACCGTCCTCATAATTAATTCGTATATAATTCGTAATTCGTAATCAATTCGTATATATGAGGTCGAAATTGTGGTTCGGATCCCACGTTAAACTGTAGGTCCCTTGATAACATTGGCAGTTGGCTATTAATTAACAGTCCTGTCTATAAGGAGAATATCGGCCTTAGTCAGTAAGAAGACTACAAGATCGGGCCACAATCATCCTAAACTCAGCTCTCTTTGATACTAGGCTTAAACTACCTATCTAGTTAGGTCACCATTTCAGTAAAGGTATTAAGGTATTAAAGATATCACAGAGTCATTTTGTAATAATTCTGCTTACAATTTCACTTTGAACGATTTATGAGTGTAAGACGTACATGTGATGAATGGTGGACCTTACTTTGTCGACGAAAGCAGCTCGACTTTATCCGTAAAACTTCCCGACATTCTCCCTGGTTGAAAATTCTCGTTTAAATATCTCAGGAAAATAACGATGAAAACCTGTTTTATGTGGGTTGGAAGTAAATTTGGGCTTTTAACATAATTTTGTTTCTGCTGTTTTAGCTCATTCAGTAACTAAATTATATTAAAATTGATAATAATCAGTAAATATTTCCTTATGTTATCTTGATAACCTAACAATAGCACTCGTATAATTTATAACCTAACGATAGCACCAACTCTAGGCTATTCGTTTAATGTCATCATATGTAAAACAATTAAACGAAAATTTGTGTATAGGTTATTTGATTCTCGGGTGTCATTATTAGATTTTGAAAAGTGTGATTTATTGAGAGAAGGCATAACTTAATTATAAAGTATACCACGAAAAAATATTATTTTGAGACCAACTTAATTAGGACAATATTAAATATTTAAGCATATATGATAACTTCAGACACCAAAGTGATCACATTAATTAATTTAACAACTCTGTTGGCGCGGGTGAGGGGTTATGAAACGTTACAGACCCGCTGAAGATTAACGTATTCAGTGGCGACGATCGTGGATTTCCATTTATAGGATTACTCTAGTTTGTACCTTGCCAACAATGCAGTACAATAGTATATGCGGAATTAATTTACTGTTTTGTGTTTGACGCGGGATTGCTTTTTAAATAGGTGTGCAAGAACCAGTGACAAACACCCGCTGGAAAATACCTTCATACTATGAATCATTACACTCGGAATATTGGAGTAATTCTTTTTTTACTTGAATTATTGAAAACGTTGGCTTTCAATCTTGTTGAGGATTTATTATGTCCAATTTAAAGAGTGCCTTCACCTCTTGAGGCACTTGAACGGTTCTTTTGCCGAATGAGTTTTTTTTTTTATACAATTTTTTAAGAGTCGATTGTCCGGACTACTTTGGATGGTTCGGACAGACAATTGTTCGGATAGTAAAACGCTAAAATTATTTTTTCGTTCACAACCACTAAACAGTTTATTCAATGTATTTCTTCAAAAATACAGTAGGTCTACTTCCAAATAGTCAGCTGACTTTGATTGAAAAGAGATCAAAACCATAAAAAGTACACATTTCTTTGTACTTGTACACACTTGCAGTGAGTTTGCCGTTTCTAAATGGTTTTCTAATATTATATACTGATTTATAAAGTCGTTCAGGGGTTCGGATAGTTGACGATCAAATAATCCACTCTCGACATATTGAAAATTGATACTCTGTCACAATACAAAGTATTTAAAACTGTTATTGCGATTTTATTGCATAATTATTGCATTTTTATGCGTATTCTAATCATCTCAATCTCTAATCATCTTCTAAATCTTGTGTATTATAATTATCTTTTAACCTCTCGTTTAAAAAGAAGATGTAGAAAAATGTGTTGTATTAAACTTACTTTTAACAACAACAATAACAAAATGATCTGTTTCCAAGTGTTTAAATACATTGCGCTTCATTTCCTTCGTATTTAAATAAATCTCTCGGTAAAATAAGATGTACAAAAAAGTGTTATTTATACAGTTAGGTTTACTCTATAATATTGTAGGAATAAATTTAATAACATAAAAAGTACCTGTAATTACACTAGACCAATTTATTTTAAGAAGACAGTTGGTTATACTTTGACTGCAGACAAATCCTTACAAATTTATTAAGATCCGACCTAAAAACATGGCTAGAAACCCCTTTAGTAAAGATTGAAAATATTTTTGTAGTTTTATTCGCAGAGTGATTCAAATAAAAAGTAAAATGCAAAGCTTTCGCTCGTAGGTTAAATATCAGAGAAGAAAATCCACTTATGGGAATCCCAACCTTATTATTTCGTGGAATGTCAATACTGCACATCATAAACTCCACAACGTCCATTTTTATCACTTTTGCCTTCAAACTTTTCACCTTTGCACTTTACCTCTATTTATTTAAGAGTACGCAGTACTTGCAATCTTGGATTGTTATTCCCATAATAAACAAATGTTAAATTTGAGACGTCCACTACGACTTTAAAATTGGTCGAAAACATTTAGCTATATGTTATTTAGAAATAAATTTCAATAGCTAGAGGACCAGAAAAAATTTATATATTTGAGCGTTTTGTTGATAAATAACATATTCTCAATATAAATAAGTATTCTCAACATATTTTGTTCGCTGATTGACGTGTTCTCAGTAGCTTAGTATCATAAATCGCTCTATAATCGTTATTTCATAGTCCCCTAGATATTAAAATCTCCCTTAAAATGACATAAAGATAGTGAACGTTTCAAATTTTACATTAGTCTTAAAGGAAACAAAATTCAAGGCAGCGGTTACTGCAGAACCTTAACTGTAATTTATCTATTTCTGAAATCGTGACCAAAATTCAACTTTTTAAGTTCTGATTCTCATGATTCATTTCAAATTTATAACCAACAAAATATATACAGAATTCGCTGTATATTACAGTACGAAATGACCAGTGCAGTATAGTCAAACTTATATCTTATATTCAGGGAATTTTTTGTATTGTTTTTATTTGAGTCTTAATTTTTTCAAAAACTAAATATTAAATCTTACTTTTTAATAAATATTAGTGTTCAGTTTGCTGGAAAAGTCTATCAATTACGGGAGAAGAAAATTTAACATGAAAATTTCACCCCTTCATTACAACCCTTCTTACCCTAACCACTAACTCAAATTTTCAAAAACGAGCCTCCAATTTTCGTGTAATTCTTAATTAATATTATTCTTACGGGACTAAAATTGAACTGCAATGGCCTGTAGATCCCTATAACCGTTAAGTTTATAGAAAAATGTAAATTCATTAAAAAAAGTCTTTAAACTGCATATACAATCAAAAAATTACATAAAAATTGTGGGTTTGTATTTGAAATTTTTGAGTGAGGGTTAGTGAGGGGATGAAATTCGCATGTTAAACTTTCCTCCCCCAGCGTTGAGATACGTTCCCAGTAATCTGAATAGTAAAATTTATTTTAGTTTTTAATAAATTTAAGGTGCAAATAAAAAAACATAAGTAAAATTTACTAAAACAAACTTTTATAAAGAAATTTCAGTTATGTATTTACTTAACAATTAATTTGGTACGATTTTGTACTATAAGTACAAATGAAAGTTTGTTACCTATCCGCATTACCGACCACCTGAATTATATTGTTTAATCACTCTTTCCTAAAGCACCATTCTGTAAGGGAAATTTTCAAAGAGATATTTTTGATGTTGAGGAGCTATGCACAAATTTAAATCCCTAATTCTATAAATTTTAAAAAGAGGTCCAAAAGGTTTTACAGCATTACTTTAAAAAGTGGATTTTAATAGAAGACATTCCACTTTTCTACTTAAAATTTATCTAGTCTTTGAACGATATCATTTTTTAACTCATTTAGGCTGTGGGTCATTGATAAAAGTATAGTAAAAACAGTGAGTGCTTTCTTCTTTGAGTAAGAAAATAAAAAACAAATTGTACCCATTAGAAAAGCGTTGGACTAAGAAAATTATTTACATAAGCCTAATGTCATTACGCTAAAAAGAGAGGCAAATAATACTATGCTCTACCCGGAGCCACTACACAATTTTTCGTCACTCCTCGATGAAAATGTAAAAACTGCGCTAAAAAACTGCATCCTACATATACTTTTACTTTACTTTAATACAAAAAGGGTTTATATGAGAAGGACTGGTGGGCCACGTCTTCGCCCTCTCTCCTACTCTCCCACTAGAGTGTTTGTTGTCTGGGGCTGGTCCAACAGCGTGTTGTGTGGTGAATGCTAATCATACGGGCCCCAGAGTTCCCACCCTAGGTCCTACGCCAACAGACTGTTACGGTAATTGTTCTGAGCGTCAAAACGTTAAAATGCCTCTGGCGTAGATAGACACAAAATACAAAAAATACAAAATAGGGTATCGACCACTATGAGTTCGTACTCAATTACACTGAATGTATAATTGTATTCAATACCTCATAGACCTTATAAAATGCAACATCAAACCTGTGAAAAAGGTATTGTTTGCTGGTAAACAATTAGAGGAGGTTTTAGCAAAATTTAAATGCATTGTTAACACGGAGAACCCTGTAGTATTGAACATTTATTTACTTCAAAGAAATATTGTATCATTGTTCCCATTCCGTCTTGGTTTCATCCCGTCCCATTTAGAACCAATAAATCATATAGTGTTATATTTTGTCCTGTACTTTAAATACAGTCACGTTTAGACCCGTTTTTTCCTGTTGGTTACCCAAGGCATTTCTTGAACTTTCATTGAAATCAAAAGTTAGCAGGAAAGCATGAATATCTAACATGATTGGACCAAGATTGGAGTTGCGTCTCGGTTGAGACTAGAGTGATTCTTCTACCCGGCACGCCGGTGGTGAAGGTCCCCGAGAGGTCTCAGCAGCGAGAGGTCGGAGGTCATGTCGTGCCTGAGCGGTTATCCATAGTGGATCATGAGCTACAGGTGTTTATTGGAATACGGTCAACAAATCAGATTCGTTTATGCATCACTTTCTTATGACGGGAAAGGGTAAAAGTTTTCTTTTTATAACACAAATCGAAATATCACAAATCATACAATGGAGTAAACACTGGAGTTTTATTTATGTTTTGTTCGTGTTTCAGACTAGTAACAAGCAGAATTTAAACCATAGATCAATAGCGAAATGCATATTTCAAAATATTTTTTTACTTGTCCTTCATCCTAGATGTACGGTAAAGTTTATGTGTTTGTACATGATAGATTTTATCATGTAGATCATGTCACATTGTTGATGATAACAGTATCAATACAAAAGCTGGGGGTGGGTCAATTTGGGTTACATTTCATTTGCGTTGAATATTGATGGCTTTAAAATAAACAAAATCCTAAATGAAAAAAAAACATTTTAAAATCATTACTAGCCGCAAATTAAAATAGTAAAATATTAACAATGAGATCAAGAAGAATAGGTAGACGTGTAGAAATATTTTAACATGTTTGTATTTGTTATTTCAATTTACCTGATAATCTTCTTAAATATATATATATTCCCAAAATAACACTGTCAAGTTTTTAATATTCAAAGAACAAATTCAAGATACCGGTGAGGCCTGGGGATAGCATTAATATTAATCAGCTGTTCCATTGTAGGCGACCAAATGTAAGTGGCTCCCCCCGCGACGACGCGACGCGGCGGTGCAGGTTTTTACTGTAGGATTAGAAAGTATTGCCTTGTCAGTTTGAAATAAACTAAGCTTTACTAAGCTGCTGGTACCCATTTTTCGTTAAAAATTCAGCATGGGTGGTTTTTTATTTTACATTGCTTGGCCATTTGTTACGCATTTTTCATCACCTACCAATTTGTCTAAAAGATTCCCATCCTATAAATGGGATGAGTAGTGGGGTTTGGTTACTTTCAAAACGGAAGTCGTGCCATTTGCCAGCCGCTGCCGGCCAGCTGCCATCGGCCAGCTGCCAAATCAGTTGCTGCCGCCATATGCCATGCCATATAGCTTCCGGTGGGGGAGGAGATGTTATTTGAAATTTGAAATTCAACTTGACAATTGGGTTATGGAAAGTATGTCAAGGTCATCCAGAGTAAGTTTTAAAAAACCCTATCCCGCTACCACCGGAGTAATAGTTCGGAGAGTGGAACTAACTCTGGCGATAGCGGGATAGGTATAGAATTAGGTTTGTGAATTTTATTTGTGAAAAACATACAATCAATGTGTGACAGCAGTGTTTAAACAGGTTGAAGTTTTGTTATGAACTACAGAGTTGTAAACACAAACACCGACGACGATGAGAAGGTAAACGCAGAGTCCCCAGATGATGTATTTAAAAAGTTTGAACAAACGTAACATCTCGAGTTGGTTTTCCCGTTCCATTTCCAATCGTTTGATTTCCAATTTCAATTTATCCTCTTCCATCCTTGTTACAAATGGAACTTCATCCATCATATCCATCATGTTTGTGTTTTTTTGAAATTTTGAAACAAGCGATGTTGATAGTCGAAGAGGCGATGATGGAATGAGAATGAAAAGAGGTAAATGTCGGTTAAATAAAGAAGTGGTGGGGGGAAAGAGCGTTGTTACATAGAAGTGGTGGGGGAAAGATGCTGCTCATCATTTACCTCAGAAGTTGTGTCTGACTGTAGAGGGGTAAGAGGAGTAAGATTTAGTAAACTGTCTTCATCAGAACTTTCAACCTTATCACAAATAGGACAAGCGTAAGTTATTTATAAATTCATTGTAATAGTGTTAAATTTATCTATAAGTTCATTTAAAGTATTAAATATATCTTGTAAATCTTCTTTTGAGTTTATTTCAAAACTAGCATTCATTCGTGCCGATGGAGAGGTGTTCATGGTTAGAAAGTTGGCAATCGAATGAGGATAAGCGCCTAGGGAGGGGGCTTATATAATGGTGACCTTGAGCAGGCGTCTAGGGAGGGGGGTTGTCTAGGGAGGGGGCTTCTATATAGGGGACCTTGAGCTTATGATTGAATAAAACGTTTAGTTCTTCTTCTTTGTCTTTTAATTCAATTATTTGAACCGAAGTAGTTGTTTCATCTTCTTCACTCGATGAAGAAAACAATTCGCCAGGATTTAAATATTGAACTACAATTCTGAACCATCTTATAGGATATTCGTCAATGACAGAAAGTAAGTTTTGAAACAATTCTTCCATCTCCTCCCTGTCAGTTATTATATGTTCAAACTTGATAAATTTTCCTTCCATGTTGTTAGTTAGAGTGTTGGAAGTGGAATGATTTAATATTATATAAAAATTAGAACTAGTGGTGGGGGAAATCTCAAGGTCATCCAATTGAAGTTTTAAAAAAGAGTGTAAAACTGAAATTACACATTTGATGGTTCTACAGGATCGGAATACCAATCTGATCTGTATTTACATCTTTTTATCATATGTGTACAAAAATCATCTTGATGAGACTTGGTGCGTTGACAATGAGCAAGATCTAGAGGGTGAAATTTGAAACATCTTTGAGGACAACATGTATGAAAATATCTTGATTTGTAAAATTTGAAAGTTCGCAATTCCGGTGGCGGTAGTTGTTTTGTTTTACATTTGCAATAACAAGATCCGAAGAATTCACATTTAGTACAAGCTAACCCATCCACCATCATTGGTCCTAAATCTGTACACTGTTGTTCACAACAGTAACGAGGTTTGTACTTGTATTTTTGCTCTTCCATGTTGACGCTGCGGAGTCTAGTGAAAGAATAAGATTATATAGTGATGAATAGCGAGTTTTATGTACCATGAAAAGTGGTAGGGGTAATTTCAAGGTCATCCAAATGGAGTTTTAAAAAATTATACCTTACAAGTGTAAGGATTATTGAAATTTAGGAAGTTTGTTTCTGTTTGTTTTCTTCAGACTTTTTTTCTCTCTCTGCCTTAGCCATAGCAATAAGTTCTTCTGTTGATAGTGGATGTACTTCAGGAAATTTTAAAATTAATTTAGCTTGATATCCTTCTTTAGTTAATACATCTAAATCTTGAGTCATTTGTTCAACAGTGTTATAATCTTTTCCATAGATTTTCCCATCAAGTTCAATCATCATTCTGTATAACATTTTGTAGAATAGATCTTGTCGTGGCGAGAGCTGAGAAGCGAATGATTATTTATCAAAGTGTTACATCTTTTTTATGAACTTGACATTGATCACGTGATTCCTTAGTTGTAATTTTATTTATTAAAAGTTATTCAACATTGGTAATACTTCTGGAACTTGACGTTATGTTGACCAGCTGGCGATGAAGAAGTTGTAGGTTGTGTAGAAAAAAATATTTCATCATCGCAATATTTTGTTTTAGTGAACATCCTTGTATTAGTAGCACTAACATCAACAGTTAAGTGATAACCACCAGTAAGTAAAACTCGCATTTCATTAGTTAAATCTTCAAGTTGTTCAAAAGTAGTTATGGTGTTGGTATCATAAGATGCACACTTAACCTTTAGGGACATGTTGAAGTTTTGTATTTAGTTATAGAGAGCGAGATGTGTACGGTACGAAAAGTAGTCGTAGACTGATGAATTTCACAAGTTGATTTTCACTTTTATTATCACACAAAATTGGGTCAAGGTCATCCCATGGAATTTTTAAAAAAAGCAACATATTGTAATGTATAAACACATTACAATATGTTGCTTTTCTTATTTTTTTTTTTTTTTAGGTTTATATCATATTTATTGAGAAACAATTACAAAGAAATATTTACAATTTTATGTACAAACTAATCAGTAGTAGGTGTTACATGAATTGTAAGTTCAGTAGAGTTGTTTCCACTTGGTCCATGTGATACCAAATAGAGTGCGCCGGGTTGAATTATACGAAGATCTTCATTTTGTAGTAGTTGTACGAAGCGCTTTGGTAGGAAGATTTGAAATTTTGCTTCATCACCAATTGTATAAGGTGCCTCGCTCAATGTGCAATTTATAGCATCACCTACTGAAGTTTCCATCTTCTTTATTGTATGAATGATGTAGTGTTTTTCTTCTTTCAGCTCGGAACATTTCTTCGTAGGTAGAATTGTTGATTTTGAATGAGCGTTGAATTGTTCAACTAAATTTTGAAGTAAGTTGTTTGATGCCATCTTAATGTTTTTGCTGATGCTAATCTTCTTGTTAATAAGAATATCCGTTGGAGATGTTGTCTCTTCGGAGGTTCGAGTAATACTCATGCTGTGTCATGGTAGCGCTCTCACTTTTATTATCGAGACTACCCCCACCACTGACGCTACCCCCACCACTTTGTTGAAGGAAATTATTCAAGCGGTAGGCATTCTTCAAAGCACACTGTGACCTTCGATGTTTAAAACTTTTTGATGAAATACAAAGTTCATTAAAGTAGCATTGGAAATCTCTATCTATTATTGCATTTATCACTTCATTGCTTGTAAATGATTGTATCCAATTTGCTTTTTCCAATCCTCTTGTGTAGATAGTTTTAAACTCTTTACAATAATGATTCATAATATGCGGCATCATGTTATAATGAATAAAACCTTCATCCCATTTTAAGTTGTGAAAATGTTTGTTTAACCATTTGTTTGTAACTTTCGCTTTAGTTGTTAGTTTATTGAATGGAAATGGAGGTTTGAACAAGTAATGATAAATTACAGATGTGTTCATATCCAAAATTACTAATTCTTTAATAATGAAATTTCCATCATTCCCTCGAAAAGCTTGAAATTTAATTATACCTCTTTTAACTTCCATTAACTGTGATGCAGTAGAAAACGAAACCCGTTTGTTCATGATGAAGTCTCATCCACAACTGACTGTTATTACAAACATGATTGTTCTTCTTTTATTTCTTGTGTTTCTTCGTTTATATTAAAATTGTTGTGATAGTTGTTTAATTGTCTCCACATATCCACTTCTTGAGGTATTCGATTAAAATTGAAGTATCTACAGGACCATATAAAATTGGAATAAATGGTTGTCTGTCCAATGTATCAATTAGATAATCTTTAATTATTGTACTTGAAAATACTAGTTGTTTTAAGTATCTAGTGACAGGACCGGTAGTACAACTTAAAGTGTAAATTCTTCTTTAGTGAAATGTAATTTTACATCATGTCTAGTTAAATCTTTGAAGCGAACAACTTGTCCTCCATGATGTTTGATTATATCAACTTCAATATTTGATTGTAATAAACTTAATCTTGTTCTTTTTCCAAATGTGTTGTTAGTTAAATAACATTCCAAAAGATGTAAATGTTTCATTAGAGAATCCCAAGAAGTTTCAGTAAAGATAACCATTTTACTTCCTTGATTTAACATAACAATTGGTGAATAATCCAATGATTTTACAATTCCAACCGATATACTTTTTGTCATGCATGAAGAAATAGGGTAGAAAATTCGAAGAAATACTTCTGTTAAAATATTTGTTGTAATGTTAACTTCAACCTTTTTTCTTTTTACTTCTTTTTCAGCTTCTCCTTCTTCTTCTCTCTTCTTATGTTTGTTAAACTTGAGGAATTCATCCATTTCTTGTTCAACTTGTTTTTCTATATCAGAACTATTTTCATCCATTAGAGGTGTATTTTCTTCTCCGTTAGTAGAATTCATCTTGCGAACGATGTTTCCCATACGACGGTTGAAGATAGAATGAAGTTTCTACTAATTATTTTCTTGCTTTTATATTTTTTTGTAAAATCCTTGAAATTTATATAATTACAAAAATTGTTTATTTTCAACTTGTCTTTTAGAAACAAAATTCTAACCTTAACAATAAAGGAAGATAATTCTAACCTCAATATTTTGCAGTACTTATACTAATTCTTCTTAAAGTACATTCTTCACTATTCCGGTCAGAGGTGTGTAAGTAACTATTTTATCATGTAGAATTAGACAGTATGCCGAAGTTCCATCCGCTACTGGTTCTTCAAATTCCATTTCAATTTTTATATCAACACTTGATGATTTTACTGATTCATTTTGTTTTGAACAATCGATTACAATTATTGGAGCTTTGGAATAATATTGATCAGGTGATAATAGTGGTGTATTAGTCTTTCCATAATATGATGATTGAAATCTTGCGTACATATCATATAAAATGGAAAAACGTTTTTTACTAAACATGACATTTAAATTGTCATATGGAAAAAATTGAGAGTTTAGGAAAACTTTACAATTCTTTATTTTACAATGATCAAATTGACCAGCATTTGCAGTAATAACATCTTTTCGCTTAGTTTGGAAACCGAGTATTATGTACCTTGCACGTTCCAAGTAAGTTGATGTCTTGACGGTCCATGTTTGTCGTTCTGTTTGAGGTAATGTAGGGTATTCATGAAATTCCCAACTTCGGAATGGCATCACAATGTCACGGTCAGATTTTAACTTTTTTAACAATACTATTCTATGTTCATCAGCCAATCTTACATGAGGTACTCTCCAAACAACTTTATCCAATTGTAGTTGCCATTCCAATTTATCTTCCGTAGTTGCAGGGTCTGCAAGTATTAAGTCCTTATTAGTTGAAGATCTGAGTAATACTAATTCTTGTTTAACATTTATTATAACCCTTTTGTAATCTTCAGCAAATCCCAAAAGCAATCGTAAAGGTACATGAAAATCAAAATGACCGTTGGAAGCAGGTGTTATAGTGTCTTTATCAGGAGCAACCCATCCGGCAGTGACTATTGAATTCTTCTCATGTGGTGTTAATGATGTTAATCCTTTTAATGTAGTTGTTATACCAACCTTTTTTGTTGAATCAACTGTCACCCCTGATATCTCATATCTTATTTCATCAAAAAGATATGCCATTGGGTTATTTATAAAAGGAACTGTTGAAGCAGTTTTTCCATCCAATTTTAATACCCTTCCTTCGATGTACAAATAACTTTCACATGGTAATGTGTAAATATCTTGTTGTTGAATGGGAATTCTTATTTCATCATTATTGTTTAATTTTGATGAAGTGTAAGGGTTGTGTGTGTGATATTCCTTCTCCCATAGTGTTTCGTCGAATGTCGGTCCTTGAGATATATCCAGGATATCCATCGTTGTTAAGTTTCAATCCAATCTTTTGTAGAAAACGAATGTTGTCTGATGTTAACTCTTCCAATGTCGAGGAGCTACTGAGCTCCCGACTCTTCCGTTGTGGTTTAAATGATAATCCCATGTTGATTTTTATGTCGCCGCTCTGATGTGTATTCGTATAGTAATTGTTTCTCCTCTAAAGTCAACACTATGACCGTCTTGATCCAATATGTTCAGTACGATGTCTGAAATGAAAATGGTGTTTAATGGTAGGTATATCAAGTTTTGTGGCTTCTCAACAATTTTAAAACCTGGAGCAACTGTTGGATAAAATGTATGTAAGATATGCTGATTTACTCCTTCTCTATATGATCCATGTATAATATTACATGTTACATCAATACTATTTACTTTTAATATTGTAACAGTTGTATTACCTGAATGAGTAGTTCCAGGAGTTAAAATTTTCTTTTTTGTATCTGTAAATCCAAGTAAACTGCCAATAGAGTTTTTCATTCCGACATCTATATAATATTTTGAAGTTATTTCTGCTTTTAAAGTATTATTGTTTCCTTTGATTGTGATATTATCTTCTCCGAGTTTTTTCTGTAATAATTGGTTTATATCATCAATTTCATAAGCTCCAGTAGGAAATGTAATTATTTTCAATTCTGAGTATTTTCCTGCAGCATCCTTAGTTTCATAATAATGTAGTAAATTGTTTTTTCCTTCTGTAACATTAGGAATTGAATTGTAGGTAGTCAAATCAAGTAATGCCGCTTCCCATAATCTTTCCTTGGATAAACGCAATGCTGGGAATAGAGTACTTTTTAATGTGGATGAATTTCCACTCAGTGACACTGTATACGATGACATCTTAAAGGTGACTGACACTTTTCGCTAGAAACTCCAAACATAAATGTCCACATATTTCAGTATTGTTAGGTTGTTCTCTTTTGTAATTGTAAAAAATGTTTTTGGAGTTTTGAAAATAATGTTGAAGTTCTTTCGGCGGTGGTAGATTGCCAAAACTGTCAAAGTAGTAAACGGTTTGTCCGAGCTTTTTATAGCATACCCAATGAGTGCCTGGACCATAGGTGGAATCCAAATTTACTATTCCAGTTTCATTTTTCCATATTTTAGTTGGTAATGCATCTTTCATAAAAACTCCTCGAAAGAATGGTATTTTCAAACATTTTACATAATCATTTAACTGATGATTAGTTAAGGCTTTATTTGGAATTATCAATTGATTCTTTTTATTTAGTACACACGGTACGGTCTTAGGTATAAACCTGCTCCGTTTTTTACCATTGACCAAACAGAAGCCTTTTTTACTTTTCCTTTACGAGTTCTACGACGTCTCTTTCTAATATTTCCACCTTTTTTGGGAGCTCTTCTTTTTGCAGGTCTTCCTCTGCGACGTCGTCTTCCACCACCAAACTTAGCTTTTGTCTTCATGGCTGTTGTTACTGCCCAAGCCGCTGCTTTTTCTGCAATACTTGCGTCACTTGATTTTACTCTTTGCCAAGCTTTTTCTGCTAGAATTTTATCTGCTATTGATCTATTTGTTGAATCTTTAAACTTTGAATATGCTATATCGTGTTGTTTGCAAGCTTGATCTAATTTATTAATTCCAGGATCTCCTCTTGCTAAACGTTTTGCCAACTTAGTTCCAGGTCCACAATATTGATAACCTCCAGGAATATGTAATTCGTATGGTAGAGCGTCTATCGCTCGATTTACAATAGCACCAACAGGTATCCGTTTAAGCAGGGATAACGCAGCTGAAGTTATACCACGTCCTCTCTTGTTGCTGTCTTGATGATGACTGAGTGATACAGCCTTCATTATGTAGTCTTATATAAACTGGCGTGTTTACTCCACAAGATACTTTACATAAATGAATAAGTTAGGTATAATTTTATATATTTAAACACTTAGTTATTTAAATTAATGATACACTGATTTATAATTCTATTTTTAATCCAAGCTTCCCGTTCATCGGGTTGAATTATCACATGACTCGTTGTACTAGCTATATGATTATGGGTATCAATAAGTAAATTGCCCACTATTCTTATTAAACAATCTAAATTTACAGCATCTTTTGGATGTTGAGGATCATGTAATTGCATAATACGTTTATCATTACATGTGTAAGCTGTTGAATCACTTTTTGATGTTTTTATGACTTGTCCAATAGTAGCAGCATCATTTGAATCTTCACCTGGTAAAATATTAATTATTTTCTTCATCTTTGCATCATATTGGGTCCCAAAGTGTTTATCCAAAGTTATTGTTTGTTTCATTGTAACACAATCATTTTCTTCGTAACCAGGATAAATATCTTTTATTCTTCTATTACGACCATTGTATGTACCTAATGTACCACCACTCGCAATTAATGTTTGCACCATTAGAGGTACATCTGTATCTTTTATACCAAATCTTCCATTTGTTATTGTTTTATGTCCTGCATCCCATTCATCATTATTTCCTTGCATTAAATTAAACTTTTCATTTCCATGTATAAATTTATCTCCCCGCTTTAACACGGCATCTTCATGTTTTACAAAATTGGATGTTTCCTTTTTTAATTCTTTAGATAATTGTTCCATAGTAACAGCATCTTTTGGTTGAGAACCAAACTTTACATTTGTCAATGTTTTACCATGACAATCGATTTCATTAACATCTTGTAAAATACAGTTGTCCTTGATGTATTTTAGGTTTACAGCATCACCGTCTTCCTTTGGGTATCCAATGTCATTTATAATAAATTTATAAAAAGAATATCCATGTTTAGTTTTTTTCCGGTATTATAGAATGTAAATATTCTTTATTAACTGAATCTTTATCATTTTTGGGATTTCCCACGTTGGTTATTCTATAATTTCCAGCATCATATGTTTGTCCATCTTTTAAGTTGTTACCCCATTGCAATTTTAAAGTATTTGAAAGTTCAGATGATAAGTACTCTTTAGTAATTGCATCAGAACCTTCAGTTGGTTTACCAACATTAATTAATCTATGTGATTTAACATCATAAGTATTCTTATGTAATTTCAATGATGTTGAAGTAGCTTCTTTTACTGTCTTTAAATTTGCTCCATCAGTATCTTCTTCTGGATCTTTAACTAATTTTAAACGTTTATTACTTATGTTATAGTCACCTTCAGGTGTTTGCGGTAATCCGCTTCTTTTTCTGTCTTCTCCAACTTGCACTCCTAATGCGGAGTAGCGTCCGAACTTGTCGACGCTCATGTTAGAACTGATACATCTTATACTTGTAACTTCTTTATATTTGCTCACAATTATACTATTATGCCACGATTTTTAAGTTCATCAACTAGAGCCACCCATTCATTATTTAAACCAGTATGACCGGCTTCCATAGCTTCATGCAATAGTCTCATTCTGTCAACTAATTTATTGATGTCGTTGTAATAGATAACATTTGTATTGTATAGATTTTTCATTAATCCTTTACCAGATGTTGAAGTATCTCCTTTACTCTTTTTACCATGTTGTTCAAGAAGTGATAAATCCATAAGTGATAAAGATTTTCTTTTTAAAGGTTGTCTCACAGCCGGTGTGGTACGTAATGTTGGTAATTTTCGTGGGGGAAACAATTTTTTTATAACAATACTATATTTTGTTGCACGTGAACGATTAATCATTGCATCCTTTGAGTAGTTTCTTTTATGAGCGTTAGTATTTTGTAAAATTTCTTTAAAAGTATTTAAATCTTTTGCTGAATATTTTATTGGTATATTTTTAAAAATTAATTCATATAATCCTTTTGTTCCTTTATATCTATGATCACCAATAATGATATAATCGTCTTGAGTTACTTCAAGCTTAGAGTTGCCAATTTTCAATTCATTTCCATCAATTCTTGCTCCATATACATGTGATTTACTTAAATTTGGATTTGATTTCATGTCATGTAGCATTTTCATTATATATTTTCGTCCAAGAGGTCCATGTCGTAATATATCACTACTCAATTGAGTTAAATTTGGAATAGATTGTTCTGCTTCAGGTATTGGCTGTTCTTCCTTTTCAACAATTGATTTTTCTTCATCTTTTGTTTCTTCTTGTTCACTAGCACTTGTATATGAATCATCATCATCATCTTCTTTTTTTAATGCTTGTACTTCTTGTTTAGAAACTGGTAGTAAAACATCTCCTTCATAACGAGGTTTACCAATAGTTTCTGATATCTGTTTTAAAGGTTCCGTGATAGGTTTAAATGTATTCTCTAAAAATTCTTCTCTTTCACTTAAACCCATCCTTAATGCACGATTCTTTATCCTAATAGAATCACTGAGTGATTTTATTTCTTTTAATAGTTTTTCTTGATTCACCATGTTTACACTGTGAAGTTCAACGTGTTACTAGATGTAGCATAGGTAGTTCAACGTATTAATACAAATTTATCGAATCCTATACGATATCTACCATTTTTAATATCTTCTTCTTTCATAATAACGAGAAATCCATATTTTTCATTCCATGCTTTACCACACATTTCTTTAAATTTATCAAATGGCATATCCGCATTAACATGATCATTATATATATGCTTTAAATTTGTCTCATCTTGCTTAAAGATGATCAACATATTTGCATTGTCTCTTATAAGTTGTTTTGGAATTTTACTGTATGTTTGACCAATATAAATGCTATCAATATTATTATGTCTTCCCATAGCAAAATAATTTCTTATAGTATCATGATTTTCACAAGAAACATCGTCAAATATAAAAATGGAAAATGGTTTTGCTTCACTTGGTTGCATTATTGTTTCACTAGCATTAAACTTGTAGAAATTCACTTCAGGTACACTTGCAAGTATTTTATCTAATAATTGATATTTTGGTTGTTGCAATGATTTTGAAAAAATATATATATTGTTAAAGCGTAAACCTTTAGGATTAGTTATAAGGTTAAAGACAACATTAGTTTTTCCACAATTTGAAGGACCAGTTCGTAAACATCTTATAGTATTTGGTAGTAATTCACCATGTTTACCATGATTTAACTTATTATTGTCAACTGTCAATTCATCAATATTATTAATATTAAATCGATCTTTTTGTTGTACAATCTCCATCTTGTTTAAAGGTTAAACACATAATGAGCTATTTAATAACTATACCAAGTCTTTTGAAGGAATCCAAGAGTCTTCACTTTTATCAAATCCTAACCACCTAACTTTAACCATATCCTTTTTCCTTTGTAAAACCTTTTCAACAAGATATACATCACCAACTGTTGATTTTAACAACTCATGTCCATAGAATCCACCTTGAAGTAATTCACCCTTATTATCCTTTAAAATGTAAGTTTCAGGTATAGTTGGTTGTACTTTATAAATTGTAAATACTTCATTAGTCCAATTTGGCAGATATCTTTTACTAAATACACCTTTGTATTTGCTTATACGAACTTTATCATTAACCTTAAACTTTTTTGGTTGTAACTTTTCTATTTTTGGTGTTGTATTATTTTTGATGCGTTGTAATACAATTTTAGCATTAGCACTGTTTACTTGGATAGGTTTCATTCCAATGGTGCGATGATATTTGTTGTTATACTCTTTTATAAGTTGTGGTAATATGTCATACCACACATATGATCCTCGTTTTGAAAATTGTTTATACATAGCTCCTTTTAATGTTCTATTAAATCTTTCAATTATTGAAGCTTTAACTTCAGAATTTGTAGAATAATGATTTATTTTATATTTTTTCATCAAAGCTCCAAAATCTTTATTAAAATATTCTTTTCCATCATCCGTTTGTAAATGTTTAATTTTAAATTTATTTCTTTGTATTGTTGTCTCCATAGCTTTGGTAACACTTTTACCAGTCTTGTCCTTCAAGGGTAAAGCATCAGCTATTTTAGTAAAACAGTCTATAATTGTTAAAATATATTTAAATCCTTTGTTTAATTTACTGTGTGGTATCATTTCAATAAGATCAGCTTGGTAAAGATCATTCATTCCTTTAATGATTGTACTTCTTCTTGGAAATCTTCTTCTTGCTGGTTTATGTAGTTCATTTACAATCTTATCCTTTACACTTTCCATCTTAAAGTGTTGCTTGCACACTGTTTGTAGAAATACTGATCCATACAATGGTTTATTCTCTTATATATAGTTGAAATATAGGTCAAGGTCATAAAGAGGGAACATGGAATTGGGCTTGCCATGTCCCCTCTTTTTTACGGAAAGGAAAAAGGAAGAAGGTAAAGGACGAAGAATAGGTTTACTGGTCGATAGGGTTTAAGGAATAGTGGCCAAATGGTAGAGTATTAATTTTATCTTCTAAAATATATCGCTTGTCGTCTTTGTAGCTTAATGCCCACTTTGTTTGTTTGACACTAAAAAGTTGGTGGTTATAACTTCTAATAGTGTTGAATGTTGCAGTTGTTTCAACATTTTCAAACAAACATCTTTTATAATGTTGAAACTGTACATTCTTCTTTAGGAAAGATGTCTTTATTCCTTTGGCTTTCTTCGTGACTTGATGTTCGTTCCTTTCGTTTATGTACAGTTGAAACGAATACAGTTTGGACATCAATGCTACAATTTCCATCATTGGCACACCATTTGTTTCATCTTTAAATTTTCCCAATACTTTTTTGTTTTTGTCATAGTCATAATTTGGATGGTCCTTAGGATAATCGGAAAAATCAAAATCATCTTTATATACAAAGGTTCGTAAATCCTCATACATGTCATTTGTTTTAATCCAGTAAATAAGTGCATCTGTATCCATATATGCAATACCAATGTTATCTCTTCCATAATGATTAACCATCTTCTTATAATGAAACTCGTACATGTGTGTTTTAGAAATATCTAATATTGACATTCCAAGATATAAAGGACGATCCAATAGAACTGATTTTTTGTTCATAGAAATGACGACAAGATTTTCATTTATAATTACGGATGAACCAAAGTTTGGTTGTTGCACTAGTTTCTGTAATTTTACTGGATCAGTTACTAATTTGATATTCTTATGTTTCCTTTTGTTTTCTAAAGTCTTGCCAAATATTGCATTGTTCATCAGTTTGAAGAAATCCTTTTGAAAACTTGACGTAGCGGCAGCTCTTCTTCTTGTGTTGTTGTCAATGTATGGTTTCAACCAACAAGATTGAGAGAATTGTAGTATGCGATTAATTTTTGTAATTTTTAATCCCAAGTCTAAAGCCTGTTGTATCATCCAATAATGTCCAACATACCTACACTTATTGTTTAAAGTCATTAATAATTTCGGCCATCTTCCAGTAGGGGAAATTTCAGTCTTTGGAAGAAGTGGTAAATCGTAATGATGATCGTGAAGATGTTCAGGATATTCAAAATCAACATCAAAAATGTAACCAGTTTCACCATGCTTTGGTATATCCATAATGTTTCCAATCGATTCTGGATCTATCCATTTAAAATTATCATATGGAAGGGGATTTGACATTGCCCATCCGTATAAGTTATTTGCATCGAAATAACCTAGGAATGTCGTTGGTTTTGATGCATCATAATCGGGCAGATACTTGTTATTCGCCTTAACATGTCTGGTTACACTTTGTGTCAATCCCCCTCGAACTCCTGATTCTAACATCAAAACCATATCTATATCAGTAAGAAGTTGTAATTTACAATTTGTTTCTTTCAACATGGCTTGCCATGCTAGTCCAGGTGAAGTGTATGAATGAAGAGGGTCCAATCCATATGCTGCAAAACACGTATTTCTAAATTCTTCCATTATATCACATAATAAAGTTACATCTAATTTAACATAAAAATCTGAATATTCTCCCAATGTTGTAAATCCTAATTCATTCCATACTTTACATGCATGATCATAATCCTCTTGAGATATGTCCATGTCGTATAGTTTACTTTTAAATTCTTCTTTTGGCGGAAGTGATGTTTCATTAAACTTTTCTAAACTGTCTATATAATCATATGGGAAAACACCTTTCCGAAGTACGAGATCCAGTTTGTCGTTACTTACAATCTTCTTTGTTTCAATAAAATCTTGTTTCCTTAAATTTTCAGAAAGTTTAGACAAACTCGACGGCATAAATCGGTAGGAGTCTAAGAATCTTAATTTGACATTTCCAACTGTTTTAGAGAAACTTATAAATTTTTCTGAAGTTTCAGCCAACACATCTATCGAACCATTGTCTCTTCCTAATTCAGGTATTATAAAATGAGCATCATACCCACTGAGGTTATGCAGAACCACAGGAATAAATAGTGGTAAACGATAGCTCAAATTACATTTATTACAAGCAGCACCCCTGTAATAACCTGTAAGGTGGTCATGATCTTTAACTTTATAATTGTCAATGGTAAATTCATTTTTACATAAGAAACAATGAGTTGTATTTTCATGTTGAATTTCCTCTTCTTCCTCCATCGGTTTCATTGGTATGATATTTGTATATAATCTTTGTACATTTTCAGCTATTAAATATAAATGGTCAAGAAATATTGTTTCCACATTTTCACCACGATATACTAGAGGTTCTGAAGTTAATCCATATTGGTTTAAATGTTCTTCTGATAATGTTGATTTAACCATTAAACAAAAACTATTTGGTTTATGCATTTGATATTTGACACTTTTTCTAGCTTCACAATTTTCATCTTCTATAGGAATTAGTGTTGATTCAAAATCCGCATATACAACTATAGGGATACGATATTGATGATGAACTTTTTGAAATGTAACAAATGCTCTGCTTTCTGAAGGTAAAATAATTTTTGCTTCATAATTATTGTTACATAATCTTTTGTGCTCTTGTAACCATTCCATTCCTTGTCTTCCTTCTCGTTGGAAATTAAAACATCTTTTGCAGATCAGCTTTTTGTTTCGATTTTTTGAAAGTTGTTTATTAACAAGAGAGTCAAATTTCTTTATATACACATAATGAGATACATCTCCTTGTGTTAGTAGTAGTAAATCTGTATGATCTGCTAGCTCTTCTTTAGCAATACGTAAAGGATAAACTTTATTTGAACTATCTAATCCAAAAACATTAATAGATGTGCCGGGATTTTTCTTCTCAAATTTTGATATATCTTTTAGTGATACAGGATAACTAATTCCTTGAAAGTTATATCTATATCTTTGATTTTCATAGTGCTGGTTTGGTTCATTACAATGATTTGGTACAAATTTACATGTCATCGCATATCTAAAACATTCGTTATCTTGATTTTTCACATTAACACATGATCTTGTATCCTCAATTATTTTTGGTAAACGAATATAACTAGATCCCATTAGTCCATATCCATGTTTATGAACTCTTATATTTAATCCTTCAATACTTATAAGACTCCACCCTGATCCTCGTCCTTCATGTTCCTGAATTTTAGTTAATATTTCTTCTATACATTTTTCAACTATTGAATCAATGTCTGAACTTCCTATGATAGTTTGATTTTTAGTTATAAATCCTCTTGGTGATAATTCTTCTTGTACATTTATAAACATAGCTTCTAGTAGTAATCCAAATTTGAGAAAATTTAATCTTTTTAATTCTTCTTTTAAAGTTCTACTGATGATTGGTTTAGCTTCTCTAATAAATTCTTCTAAGTTTAAATCTTCATTTTGAATCTTATGATGCATTACTACCTTTCCGGGTAAAGCTGATACTTGTAAATTTGGTAAAGTTGTTGTAGGTCTTGCTGTTATTTCATTTTGTTCTTCTTGTTCTTCTTGTTCTTCTATGTTGTTGTGAATTAGTTCCTTATGTATTTCTAACAGAATATCATCATTAAACGATTCCAAACATTTATCGCAATGATACATGTTTGGTGGTGTTCACTCTTCAAAATTTCGCCAAGAAATGAAATGAGCTCTCCCTTTCCTTCTTTTATAATAGTTCCCCCACTTCTATTTCATCTTCTTCTTCTTCACTTTCAGAAGAAAACAAACGTCTTGGACAAAATATTAATCTACTACAAACAGATTCTTCATTAGTATTCTCTATATGAATTGGAGTTTCAATATGTATTTCTTCATATTCAAATGATGACGAAGACTCTGATATTACTACATCCATATCCAAATTTTCATTCTCCACATCATTGGCATTTTATTCTTCTGATGATGTTACATCCACATCCATATCATTTATAGTTTCTACTTCTGAAGTTTCGCTATTATTTTCATCTTCTTCCATATTTAAATCCTCTAATTGAATTTTATACAATATTTCAATCATAGATTTCCTTGGATAATCGGTGTTGTCCACAGGAGCCATTTCCAGTAAATGAGGAATAACTGTTTTTGATCCGGCTTATATGATATTTTGCTAAGTATGTCAAGGTCATTTTTGATTAAGCGAGAACTGGGAATAGATCACTAAGCAGCATGATGATTCATTACTACAAAGTGATCTATTCCCCATTCTCTAAGAAGTGTCCAATCAATAACCAAAGTCCAAGTTTATTTTTTTTTGTTTTGTTTAATTTAAGTCTTTTACATCTTCTTCTTTTATTACACAATTTATAGGTTCACTGTTCGATGTTTCAATATGTTGTTTTATCTTGTGCTCCAGCTCTTCTATTCTTGCTTCCTTTATCATTAATTCCGATTGTAAGTAACTGATGTAATCAGCCGCCATGTCTACCGTTCTTGATCTTATTTCTCCTAACTTAACACCAGGAATCAATCTCTGTAGTTTGTAAAATCTCAACCTTATTCTTGACTCTCTTACTTTAGCCATTTCTCGAAATCTTTGTTTTCTATCTTCTTCTTTGCTTGTGGTCAAGTCCATACTTCTGACAAGTTTACTTTCAGAGTGATTCCTCTATAGTAGGCTTGTCCTTTATACACTTTCCCCCACCATTTTCAATTTCCCCCACCCTACTAATGTAGGTCAAGGTCATCCAATATAACGCGAGAACGAGGAATAGAGCACTAAGTGGCATAATAGTCCATTACCACAAAGTGATCTATTCCTCGCTCTCTATTCTACATCTACTTTTTTCATTTTACTATTTTATTATTTTTTTTTTTTGTTTTTCTTGGGGGGGAATGAGTGTTTACTTTTTACAATGTTCATTCTTCTTCTCCAACTTTTCAATTCTTTCTAACAATTCCAACAAATATGCATTGGTTGCTTGCAAAGTTTGTATTCTAGTACATCCCACTTTAATAGAGGGAACTGTTAACTGTAATTTTGTAAATTCTATCCTTTCTTTCTTGCACCTTTCTCTCATGTATGTGTTTTTCCTGATTCTTCCTGATTGAGCTGATATTAACTTATTACAATCTGTATGGGGCTTTGATACTTTAAATACTGATGTACAAAAATGAGTTGATGTTGTCGGCTGTTGATTTTCATACAAATTTTGTGTTGAAGTAGTAATTTGTTGATTTTTATACCAATTTACACTTGAAGTGGCAGGTTGCTGATTTTCATACCAAATTGAACTTGAAGTACTAGGTAGCTGATTTTCATACCAATTTGAAGTACTAGGCTTCTGATTTTCATAACAATTTAAACTTAAAGTATTTGGTTGATGCCAATCCTCAGATGCCAATACAGGTGTTGTGGAAGGATGCTCCATCGTTGTATAGAGTGAATTCTGTTCTACAATTTTGCCGGTTTTATCTCATTTCCCCCACCACTAACTTGTACATTTCCCCCCACCACAATAATTTTCTTCTTTTCACATTTCAAATTTTGTACCAGACTTCTAATGTTACATCTGCATCTTCTTCCTTCACATACTTAATAAATTCTGGGCTTCTTGAAGTAATATTTGGAGTATTGAGGTAGTTCATCACCTTCACATGGCTTTCTTCATTATGGATGTAACAAACTACTTGAACTAACATGTTACTATCTTCTTTCGATTTGATAAATTCTGCAACTGAGGTCCATTCCTCGTATTTAATTTTGAAATGCTGAACTTCAAACTGCATGTTGTTGGAACAAATGCTGCAACAATATTAAAAGTCTCTTCAAACAACCTGCATTTATACATGTTCCCCCACCACTTTATAATCTCCACTCCTTTCCCCCACCTTCTTCATATGTAGAAGGGGTATTATGATTTCAATGCACTATACTTAATAAATTCAAACAAATTTTGTGCACAAATGTTACATTTTTTCTTAACTGTTTCAAATTTCATCACTTGGCCTTTTACAAGGTGAACTAATTTACCTCCATCGTCTTCAAATTGTTCAAAATCTAAAACAGATGCTTTTCCACAATCATGACACATTTGTGTTCCATCTTCAAAAATATAAGCAAGATAAATACCAAATCCACAATTGTCCTTCTTATATTTGATGAGCATTTCACGAATTGGTTGAGGTATTTCACATTTATTTGTTCTTATTATATGATGGTAAAGAAACCCATTATTAATAATTTGTTGTAAACACAAAACTAACAAGCTGTCCATAGTATTAGACTTGTACTGAAAGTTATATCCATAACTATCTCTTTATATGCTCTTACCCCCACCACTTTTATGTAGGTCAAGGTCATCGGATATTAAGCGAGAACTGGGAATAGATCACTAAGCGGCATGTTATTACATTACCACAAAGTGATCTATTCCCTATTCTCTATAAGGGGTGCTGATAATTTAGATTCCTAAAATTTCTTTTCCTTCTTCTTCACCTTCTTGAACAGTTGTATTACCAGACATGTGTGATATTAATTTCTTCAATTCTCGATTTTCCATTTCTAATCTTTTCAATTTTAGATCTCTTGCTTCAACTTGCACTTTCAAAAATTTGATATAACTTCCAGCCCAGTGGAGAGTTTTCAATCTTAGTGCTCCAAGTTCAATTCCTGGTATTTGAAATTGTAGTCTATTGAATTCCATCTTCATATCTTCTCGGTCTTGTCTTTCTTTTTCTAGTCGTTTTAATCTTTGTTTTTCCCTGAAGGAAGAAGTCGGTACATGATGAAACATTTTGATCAACAATTTCTTGAAGAGTGAGCTTCTACACAGATAGTCAACACATTTATCCACCAAATTTAAGTCAGTAGTGGGGAGATGCCAATGGTGGGGAGACGTCAATGGTGGGGAGAGTTATACTAATGTAATGGTTATTTCTACCGTTACACTCGCTCCATTCTGGAAAAGATATTTGTAATATGGTTCTGGATATTGTTCTCTTTCAGATCCTGCATGTTCTTGAATAAAGTCGAAAGCCAATCTTTTTGAATAATCATTATGAAACACTTCTCTAACACAAACAAGAATTTTTTCTTCCAAAAATTTTACTTGAACTAATGGTATTTTGCTTACATCGTCCTTGTCCATGATGGGTAGCTTGTAGGTAAAAGTATTAGGTGGTAGTTTTTGTGGTTTATCGAGTAGAGAACAAAATTTTCTGTACAATTTCTCCTCAATGTCTGGAAAACGATGTATATCAAACAGATTGTAGTATGAAGGATCAAAAGGTATTTTACGAAACATCTTCAGTCACTAGTCTCCCTAAGACTGATCTCCTGCACAAATATTTAACACATTTATAAACATTCCCCCACCAACTTTTAACTTGTGGTAGGGATATTTTTCCCCCACTACTTCTTCAAAATGGTGGGGGTACCTTAGTCCAATTCAGATTCAGATTCAGAAGACAGTAAAGGTGATATGGGTGATTCCAACGATGAATCCAATATAAATATTTCAATAGCTTCCTTAATTATATCTTCATCACTATCGTTTATCATTTCTTCAAATATTTCTTGTTCAATCTGTACCATTTCTTCCTCTTCCATCGTAGAATCATTATTAGTTTCATTATAATTTTCCTCTATGTTTTCTTCCTGTATTTCATTTGTGCTTTCAAAAACATCTTTAACTTCAAAATAATTAATGAATGGAGTATCTTTAGACAACATGTTTATTTACTACTTCTTTTGATTCAAATAACAAACTATGTATCGCTTACTTAGTCTTATATATACTCCTACCCCCACTATTTTTGCAAAACAAAGGAATGGGAGGGGGGTTAGTATCTATTCTTCTCTATCTAGGTTATATTTCATTGCTGTCACATCTACTATAATTTTCTGCTCTTCAATTTTATTGCGAATAAATATTGTCCAAGGAAATAGTTCATTAATATTGTTAATTGTTACTTTTATACTATACAAAATTTCAAAATGTTCTACTAATGAAACAAAAACAATAACTCCTAGCTCATTGTTTGCCATAATTTTTTCTTCAATTTTTATCCGTAAGTTTGTTATTAAACTCCATATATTAATATCATTGGCTATAAAACCATCAAGTCTGGTAAGCATCTTGATGCCGCAAGGTGTGGGTACAGACTAGAAACTTGGAGATTCATAGCCTGCCTTTTTATCAATTTTAAAAATGGGGAGGGGGAAGGAATAAGGATTGGGAAGGGATAGGGTGTAGGGTGGGGGAAAGGTAATTTTGTTATTACACTACTTGTGCAAGAAAATAGCCACCAGTGTCCACACCTTGTTCATAGCACTCCATCATAGATTGTGCCCACTGCAACATGCGGTCTCTGTCATTTGGTGTGATAAGGAAAGAATGACTATCACCATACAATATAAAAGAGTCAATTCGTATATAACATCCTAAATTTAACCATTTATTAGCTTCAACCAAAAATTTTTCTATTGTATCAAATGGAAATTGTGAATCAATTGCTATAACTTTACGTTCTTCACTAAGTTCAACACTATAATCATCATCGTCTTCACTCTCACTCTCACTATCATTATTTAAAATGTCTTCAGGTTGTAGAAAAACATCGGAAATTTCAGAAGAATTAAAATGGTAATTCACATTAGGAGGCATATTTGCTGTGATGTACTTGACAGCACAAAGTGCAAGTATAGACTAAAAACCTGAAGGTTCATAGCCCGCCTTTTATAAATTTTAAATATGGGGATCGGGAAGGAATAAGGATTGGGAAGGGATAGGGTAGAGGTGGGGAAAGAGTAATGTAGTTATTAAGCCACTTTCCAACTATGAATCCAATATAAATATTTCATTAGCTTCCTTACTTCAAATAACTAACTATGTATTGCTTACATGATAAAATTTCAATTTCATTAATTTCATTTTCACTGTCATCTTCACTGTCATCTTCAATTTCATCTTCACTGCTACTATCCATATTTTCTATCACATTTTCTTCATGTTCAATTTCATCTTCACTGTCATTTTCTTCTTGTTGTTGGAAATCATCTACTACATCATCTTCAGGTGGTTGAAAAACATCAGCATTTTCAGAAGGATTAAAGTTTTCATTAGGGTAAGGAAGCATTTAAAAAAATAAAAATATTAAGACTGGCAGAAACAAAGCAACAAGAGCGGTGGAAGAAACCAGAATGAAACACTAGCCATAGCCGGCTCAGCTTTTATAACGGTATGCAAATGAGAGGGGTTACCAGCCGGTCATGACCGGTCATTGGCCCAGGAGGTGGGGGAAGAAGTGGTTGGGGAAGGAGTGGTGGGGGAAGGAGTGGTGGTGGAAGGGGGTGGGGGGGGGGCTCCATTTTTTCGGGGGGGGGGGTCATTGACCTTTGAGGTCCGGTCATTGACCCTAAGGAGTGGGGACGGACACAGAACCCTCCTTTGCTTACTACTACACGGATCAAACTAGCCATGTAGCAGAACTTATTTCTGCTAAGTCGCATGTAAGCTAAATAGCTTACATCCCTAAATTTAAGTCTTAGGTGGCCCTGAAAAGGGCCGTTTGGCTGGGTTTGGTGGACTGCTATGGAGCTTAAGGCATAAAAAAATAAGGGACTTCACTGTTGTTTTCCAAATGGATTTCAGCAGGATCGGCTTGTATAAACTTGTACAAATTAAGTGCACAAATATCGCATTTTTCTTCTTCTGGGATGATAAACTTGTATGACAAGTAAGATTTGTATTCATAAACTCCACCATCTATTATAAAATCCAATAATCCATTTCCTATTGCAGCCGAACCGCATTCTGGACACATATTTGTTCCATCCATAAATTTATACTGAAGGTAATGAAAAACTCCAAAATTTTCCCTATAAAAAGAATACACTTCTTGACGTAGTGTTAGTGGAAGGTTTGCATCTTGAAATGCAAGTTCCACCAACACTATATTTGAAACTATCTGTCGCAAACATAATTCTAATAGAGTAGGCATATTGCGGCGGTGGCCTCACGGATTGGAATGAAGACTCTGGAGTAGCTAGTGTAACGGTTAGATGTAGGTAGACAACCGGTCATGACCGGCCATTCACCCAGAGGAGTGGTAGGGGAAGGAGTGGTGGGGGAAGGAGTGGTGGGGGAAGGAGTGGTGGGGGAAGGGGGGGGGCTCCATTTTTTCAGGGGGGGGCTCCATTTTTTCGGGGGGGGGGGGTCATTGACCTTTCCGGTCCGGTCATTGACCCGAAGGAATGCAGACAGACACAGAACCATCCTTTACTCACTACTCACATGAAAGTAGGTCACGAGACTTAGAGTGTTAAAAAATAATGGGGGAGAAACACAACGCTATAACGCATTGTGTTTCTCCCCCATTATTTTTTTAGCAACAATTTGGAAAAAACTAAGTGAATTTACTGTTTACGCCCCCACCTTGTAATACGATCCTTTTTATCCCTGAGGAGAAAGTCTTGAGAATCTAAAGTGTTAAATCTCTTCTCTTTACACAAATTCTCACAAACTCTAATTTTATATTTTAAGCCGTTACATTTTGCCAAAATGTGTTGGTGGTCAACAACGCTTAGAAAAAAATATTTCAAACCTTTCTTAAGCCTCTCTCCTCTGACGGATATTATTTTAGGATCGTCTTCAACGGTGGGGGTTTCTGTCAGTTGTGGTTCAGAAATATGTTTCACGATATGTACACGGCAAAAACTTTCATTTTTAACACATTTCCTCCCACAAGCTGATCCTTTCTTAATTCCCTTAATAAGCATTTCAGGGCAAGTAGTGGGACGGCTAAATGCCCTACGACGCTCTTCTTGTAATGATCGAAATTGCTCTGAAGGAGCAGGTTTAGGGGCAGGTTTCGGGGCAGGTTTAGGGGCAGGTTTAGGAGCTAGTTTAGAGGAATTAGTTTTGTAATAGGTATGGTCTTCAAGTGTAGCAAGTGGTGGGGTAGGAGGCAATGGTGATAGTGGGGTGATGGGTGTACTAAGGCGATGAAGAATAGTTTCAAATGAAGGAGTCTTAGGATGGGGAGCTGGCTTCTTCGGTGGCAGCATCATAGTTGATAGCGGTGCAGAGTCATTTGAGAGCGAAGGCGAAGGCGGTGAAAAAATACTACGAGGTCTAGAAGAGTTGGTTGGCGGAAGAATAGCTCCAGAAGTTGAAGGTTCAGATGAAAGCTTCTTCTTATACCAATCCGGACAGTTTTTCAAGCGAAGAGTTTTGTTTGATGCAGTTACAGCGGTAGAAGTCGAAGTCGAAGTCGAAGTTGAAGTAAAAGTTGAAGTAGTAGAAGTAGTAGTAGGCACAGAAGACATCGTTATAACTCCAAGTTCACAGCGTAACGTCTGGAATCGGAATGAAACACTAGCCCCGGCCGACGCGTCTTTTATAACGGTATGCAAATGAGAGGGGTTAGCAGCCGGCCATGACCGGTCATTGGCCCGGGAGGTGGGGGAAGGACTGGTGGGGGAAGGAATGGTGGGGGAAGGGGGGGGGGCTCCATTTTTTCTGGGGGGGGGCTCCATTTTTCGGGGGGGGGGGGGGTCATTGACCCTTCCAAAAGTGGGTCAAGGTCATTCAAGATTTATAATGATCCAAGGTGATGGGAACAGTAATACTGTTCCCACCACCCTGTTTGCCTAACGGTTCCCACTCCCAACCCACTAGTTACGTTCTGCAAGGGACATCGACGCAATTTTGTTTGGACCGTCCGGGTCTACCGTAACGGTCCGGTCCGGGTCTACCGTAACCTTGAATTCCAAGGGAAACTGGAACACCTAATGCAGAAACGCAACTCTAACCCCACCCAAACTAATCCCACCCATCATATTCCTAAACAAAATGCAAAAAAAAGTCCGGCTTGCGGATGTCCCACCCATTTTAAATGAAGTTCAACTGAACTTCTGAATTTACAGTTAATCTACCCCCTAACATCTAGCTGTAAGGCAAAACAAATGCACAAAACAAACATAAATTATTAGTACCAACACATCATTATTAAAAACCAAATAATTCAACACAACCAAATACCATCATTATTCTTAAAATTAATACACCTTAATGCTAAATACCTTCATTATTCTTAAAAATTAATACACCTTAATGCTAAACCCAACTTATAACTAACATCGCAATGCGCAAATTATTTCTTAAAACTAAACACACACACACATACCACATTGCATTAAAAAACGCAACATAGTAGAAGAAGTTCAAATATATATAGGCCTACTATATATTTGAAACCTCTTGCTGAGTCGCCAACAACCTTTCGCTATGAAAGTTTGTTGGCGACTGAAGCAAAGATATAGCTCCTATCGCTCCTCGGGTTTTCAAGGAGTGGGGGAAGTTGTTTCACTCCAGTACAGTGTTCAATCCAGTCCAGTTCACAGCGGTATAGAAGGAAGGTAAAGAAGTGGGGAGCGGCGCATGCGCAACAACACAAAACCAAGGTTTGAGGTTAGAATTATCCATGTGCAGTAGCGCTAAAGTGAGTAATACAGGACTAGGCGCATGCGCATAGCATAGACTCATTCCGATCCGGACAACTCGTTGCATGCGCAGCAGGTTTGAGGTTAGAATTATCCATGGCAGCTGCCATATTTAGTCTGGTTTCACCACATAAAGTCAACAACCGGTGGTGACCGGCCATTGACCTGAAGGAGTGGGGGAAGGAGTGGGGGAAGGAATGGGGAAGGGAGGGGGGGGGCTCCATTTTTTCGGGGGGGGGGGGTCCATTTTTTCGGGGGGGGGGGGTCATTGACCTTTCCGGTCGGTCATTGACCCGAAGGAGTAGGGATGGACACGGAACCTTACTTCTCTTACTACTCAGGTGAAAGTCGGTCAACCAGTCATTTGCTCACCATCTGCCGCCATCTGGCTGGAGTTATTGCCTCTATAAAAGTGGGTAGTTTATCGCGCCACAAACATTCATTGCCTTGCATCCGCTCAGTCATCATCTCTCATTAGTTTTATGTTATGACTACTTCGGTAACTAGGTTTGAGGTTAGAATTATCCATGGAATAAACTTCGTTACTTTTAGCATTCATATTGTAGGTTAATTCTAACCTACAAAATTACTACTCCGGCATTTTCTTTTACACTTCATTTTATATCTCAGTCTTCTTTTAACTTCTAAATGTAACACATCGGTTACAATGAATACACAATGTTTAAAATTAAAGCTTTTGCGAACACAACACATATTACGAAGTACTTCTAAACCTTCAATTTCAAAGTGTAAAACTAATTTAAATAGAGTTAGGAAGAAGTACAGTTTTAACCCATTATACTGTTCAACAACTTCTCAGGTTAATGTTGATGATAGTGTTATTTACGACATTTTACGTTCTATGTTACACTTCAATAACTTTGAACTTGTTACACCTATCGACTGTGTTCAACAAGTTTTTTTATTTTACCCCCACCATTCCCTATATAAGGGCCCCGACAATAATTCCTACTTCATTATCTTCTATGCTCTTCAGCTAACAACATCTCCACTCTAATTTACACTACAATAATAATGGAAACCAACCAAGAAAATTTTCAAGTTCATGAAATATCATCAACAACTCATCCAAGGGAAAATCCTTCTACAAATTCAACTTCAACAACTCCTCAGAACCCTGTACAAGTTCCAGATGTATCTTCTACAACAATAAATGATATAGAAGCTATTCTTCAGTCCCTTGTCGGTTTCGACTGACCTGTATGACGATCACCGATAAACTGAACTCTTAGAGTTCAGTCTTTTTTAAAACCCCTCCATATGACCTTGAAGCAATTATCCCCTCTCCTTTATACACTAACTCCTACTTCAAAAATTAACACCATCTGCTCACCCCTTCTCCACCCCTTCATTTGATTTAGCCTCTCCCCACCTGAAGCTATATGGCATGGGATATGGCGGCAGCAACTGATTTGGCAGCTGGCCGATGGCAGCTGGCCGGCAGCGGCTGGCAAATGGCACGACTTCCGTTTTGAAAGTAACCAAACCCCACTACTACCGGGGCCTACGAAAACTAACGGGCCTGCATACATTTTTGGTCACGTGACCAGATGCGGCCGAATTTCAGCTGTCATCTCCATTTGAAAGCATTGCAATAGCCTGACTTGGCATCCTTTTTTACGTGTCTTTTTAAATACAAGTAAGGAAGTAAATAAGTGTTGCATATCTTTCTAATTCTCATTAAATTACAAATTGAATGATACTATTGTAGGATTCACGAAAATAGTCCGATGAGAGTCGATGCATTGTTGCCAGATTTATTCTAAAACACATTTTTATACTGTGTGTATGGTAAACATAACCACAAATGACAACATTGGAGGGCGAGAGGGGTTGAGGGGGACACAGCTGTTAAAATTTCCATCGGACTATTTTCGTGCATCTTACTATAGTAACGTTCCTCTTTGCAAAACTTAAAACTCACTTTTTTGGTAAAAGAAAAACTTTAATTTCTCACACTGTATAGGATGCATTGACTTTTTTGTAAACAGATTTCTTCCAATGCTTTTGAAGATATTTCTAGGAATAAGACATGAAATAAACGTCTTAAATCAGTAGTTTTTGAGTTAGAATTTTTATTTTCGATCAAACAAATTATATTGTACCTTTTCGGTTCTAAAAATTAGTTATTTGCAACAAAATATACTTTTATGTAAACAGCTGATGAAAAGTGTAAACAAAACTATAAATTAAATTAAGTTTTTACTTTATCTGGTAATAAAAATATCAGGAAAATTGTAAACTTTACAGTAACGGTATCATTTTGTTCCTTATTTAATATAAAATATATAAGTCTTGTCTAATAACCCAATATCTAATTCCTAAGAGGTGGGAAGTAAGTGAAGGATGTCACGTTTTCACAATGTTATCTTATGATAACGTGTGCTGCAGATCGACCGCAAAAATAGTCTCGGGACTTATTGGTGGTGGGGGAAATATGCGGGCCCTTTAGTTTTCGTAGGCCCCGACTATTTTAGTAGACCTTACAGGATTTAAGCGTTCCAATGTTAATCAAATGGAGGGAGAATAATTGATTGAATCATTAGAGACAGCTGTTGTAAAAACAACTGATAGAAAAACGGGAAAACAGCTGATGTTTTAGTTATAAACTATTTTTTAAGTTCTTGGATTCGGATCAATTTAGTTTGAGTCGAATTTTGATTCGGAGGCGATCTCTAGTTTGAATTGAAATCATAGAAAAACCACTGGAATTATTAAGCTAAACTGAACTTTTGAAAGGATAAAAAAATCAGAGATCTCCATATCTTATTTTCCTCTTTAATACAACAGAGTCCCGTCCTACTGACTACAAATTTTCAATATTCTTCTTAAGAACACAGGTTTTATAATACATATAATTACTTCAACATACAGGTATTATATTTAATCACTATTTTACTAAAAGTTTAAGAAAGTAAGCGAAGCGAACGAGCTCGCTAAATGACAGTTTAATAAAAATCGACGGAAGAAAAGCGGTGGGAAAAAGCTTTTTCTAAATCTTTAAAATCTTTTGAATATTTAACGAAGCCCTTTATGTCTTCATACACCATTGGTTTGACTCTACTAAAATTGCTAAAATGTCCTCTGTCAAGAAGTGCACGTATAGAAAAGATTTATATGAATTCAATTTCAGAATAGCAAACTCAAATTTCAAAAAGGTGTTTAATACAATCAGAGTATGTTGAACTTCAATAATACTATAAAATGCGTTAGTAGATATACAAAAAAGGGAATACGCTATATAAGGGAATTATATGTTTCAAATTGTAATAATTATAAAAAATAACAAAATAAATTCATAAAGTTAAAAATACTGTATTTAAGTTATATTGCATTGTATGTTTACATTAAACCCTTTCAAGGCAAACATCAAAAGACTTTATTATTTGCTATTTTCACTCCGCCAACAAGAATTGCGTTTCCAAAAAATGTTAACGGTCTTAATTGCATTAGACTAAAAGCTTTTCTTGCGGACAAATGTTTGTAATGAATTTCAGTTGAAGATTATTCAAATTGAAGCTCTGCAGTAGATGCTGAGTTCTACAAGGAGGACCAGCTTCTTTTTTCTTTCATTTATAAGAGGAATTTTGCCAAGCATTTTAAACAATGCACACCAATTCCTTTTTGGATGGATTTATAGTGAAATCTTCAATTTTGATAAGCTTATAACATTTTGAGAAGGACCTTGTGACTTTCGTTGGGAATAATATTTTAAATTAAAATGCATATAGATATTTGTCTATATTCTTTAACAAAATTACATTAACAGAATTTTTATATTAGAATTTCTCATGGGTAGGACTATTATACACTTGAATATATATTTGTGTTGTATTGAGTACGAAACACGAACTTGGCATGTTTAATTAACCTCTTATTTACTTCATATATTTAAAGTCAAGTAGAATTATATTTCATTACTCCTTTATTATAGTGAAAAATATTTTGGGACTGAAGTCTTGTTGACTGAAACCCTCACAAAGATTAGCCCAAACGTTATCTACAAGATTCTCAGAGATCAACTTTGGAAAGTTTCGCTGAAGAAAATATCAGAATACGGAAATACAGTAAAATGTGTTCCGTGCTTAGAATAAATGAGATTTCAAAGTTTATACTCTAAATTTAGTTGTAAATTTCAACTAGTTATGTCCGCGCTTCCTTATACTTCTTTACACTACGTAGAATTCATTTAACCATCCAGAAACGCAGAGTTATAAATTTTCATAATTTTGGTAGTGTAGGATCAAACTTGTACATAGTAAACTTTTCAATCAGTTATATAACTAAGTTTTGGTCTCAACGTCGGGTGTTAGGACAAGCTTAGTTACAAAATCATACACAAAGATCATATAGAAATATTGGAGTATGTTATTGATTTAAACACGTATCTATTAAAAAACCAAGAATTTTCCAATTGTTCAAGTTTATTATCTAAAACCAATAAAATATTAGAAAAACCTAAATTATTTTAGTTTATCTAGACATACAATTGTCTAAAGTTACCCATGGCAAAAGTTCGAAATCAAAATATTTACTCAAAAACAAAGTCACACTAAATTTTATCAGAATGGCGGAACGTCTCTTTTTACATGTATAGCTTAGTGTGTTATGAAATTAATTATCTCGAGCTTTTAAAAAAAGAATATATAGAATAATGAATTTGTAGAAAATTGTTTATTAATAATAAAGTAAGCCATAGTAGGCCTAAAATAAACAGTATCAGATAACTGGCACATACTTTCTCCCAAGAATATGAAAGGGTGTTAGAAACCTCTAAACGTTAATGTCTTGATGCCTCAGTTGGACAGCTACCAGCTTAGAAGCACGAGTTTGACTCTACGCGTGCCCGTGACTTTTAATAACGTCCTGCGTTTACCTCTAAACGAAAAATTGAATTTTCTCTGCAACCAACTGACGTATAGCTATATTTTAAAATACTGTTTGGCTTGATTCAACGGTGATAAGTAAAATTTATTTCAAGCTCAAAGCTATTTTCAAAAATATACATGTTTTATTTCATGTTTTATAACTTTTGAATGCGCATTTTGTCGGAGATGCAGGTGGTGTCATTTTATTCAGCCTTTTAACTTTAATAAACTACAAAATTGTAATCCAAATCGTTAGAGCCGTTTTTGAGAAATTTAGATTTTTCAAGTTTTTTGTCAGTTTCTTAGGGTTAAACAACCCTTAAAAATAAAACATTAAAAAACTATTAAAAAAGCTCATGGAATTCTTGTGTATTTGGATCTATATAGCAAATTTCATTTAAATCTGACCATTGGGGCATAATCTAACTCTGTTTACATCCAGACACACACAAATACACACGAACACACACACAGACAGACAGAAATCAATTTAAAAACCATTTTTTTGGACTCAAGGGGCATCAAAATGGATAAATCCACCGACTCAAATTTGAAAATTTTGACGAAAACAATACTTTTCCATATACAATAGTATAGAAAAAGAAAGTAAAAATGAACCTAATTATGTTAAAACGTAAAAAAAATATAAAATTTTCCGAAGTAGTTTTTGTTACAAAATCTGCACTGTTTTTAAAAGTAGTGCGGTCACTTAATTACTTTATAAGACGCCGACGCTAAAAGGTCGTATTGAATATAAATTAATGATGAATGTAGAGCGGGTATAGCCTTTATACTGTCTAAGATAAGCTTATATTTTAGACCTAGTTTTTTAATTACTAGCTTGAAACCTATTGAAACGGGGTCCAGTTTCGCACCTTTAAAATCTACCAACTTATATCTTGATCGAATCGGCAACCCTCTAAGAAATATTAAGTGAAAAAATAATACTGTCTCCGTATTATCGTCTTAAGTTTTTTTAGTTTATTTTCTAAAACATTTTTGGAATTTGTTTCTTTATCACTTACTATTCAAACACTTCCATTTATGCATTCCTGTTACTAGACATCAAACTATTGTAGTAAAAACACGTACCATTTACACAAAATTGTTTTTATTTTATTTTTGTTAATAGCTTTTTTTAAGAAGTGAACAAACCCTACTTAAAGCCTAGTATTTGATTACACATTACTATACATATTTTATAAATGTTATAATTGTTAGTAAAATAAACTATTTGATATTTAACCAAAACTATAAGGTGTAATGGTGTAGTCTACTGGAACCGAATTTCATTTTATACGTATTTATTGGGTATCATATTCTTATTGTAATTTATATTCACTCACTCGTTTCTTAGAAAAGTACGAGGTTAAGCGAGCCTTTCTCGTTCATTTTAATTCACTCTTGTTATAGTCTCATGGTAATAAAACTATTAAATTTGTACCAAAAATCAACTTTACCTCTTCACAGTTAACAGTTGTTTAAAAAAGTCTGAGTTTAACATTAATGTTGCTATATTTTTGGAAGCTTTATTTTGTGACCAAAATAGCAACTCATAAGAAACAATGGTAAACATTACGATTTGTGAACTTAATCTTAGACCAAATTAGATTTTTCCTGAAGTTGAGGCTGTTTATAAACTAATTTTTTGGCCAAAACACTCTTAAGTGCAAAGTATAAGCAAAATCAATCGTCTCTTATTTCAAGATCGTAGAACATACGAACATACGATTTTATAGCTTCAGACAGTGCTCGTATTATAGTATAAGATATATATTTAACGAGTAGCATATTCTACTACAGTGATGAACGCTAAGGATTTCAGTTGTTTTCTGTAAAGTATTTATAAATTATTTTGAATGAAATTACTGTTGCATGATGAAAAACTGTTGCATCATGCCAAAAATAACACACAGATCTTCTAATTTTTTTAAAAATATGTTCTGTCGGGACTAAAAATTGGAACCTTCAATGGTGAATAACCCCTTCACCTTAAAAATTAGAGACCAATTAATTCTCAAAGTCATGATGGGTCGTAGAACTATTTCTACTATCCAACTACCAATTGGTGAATGTTACCAGGGTACTGTGATTGCGCTTGCATAAATACACGTACATAGGAATAGAGATAATATAAAACCGAAAAGCACATAATTTTTCAAAATGATTTCCTGTTGTTAATAATTAATACCATAAATTTAAAATATAAGGGTAAACTTTTCGTGTTTCGTGGCTTTAAAGTGAATCAGACTAAAAGCTTGTCATTGTATGCAAATGGATGCAATGCATTACAAGTAAACTGTTCAAGCGCCGGTCCAACTGATGTTTATTTTAAGGCCGAGGAAGGCAAATTGAATCCATGGCCATTGAAACTTATGTTTCACGGTTAGATAGACATTCTCAAACATTCAGCATTTCAACACCTTTGGGTTTAAAGTTCTATGCAATGTTTGTTAAATTTTTATTCTATTAAGAATTGACCACTCTAAATTTTTAACATATTACTACCTTGAAAACGTTTTCTAAAAACTTTGAGATTTTTCGAATCTCATAATTAATACATAGTTATTTTATATGTATTTCATCCCATGATTTTCCAGTTTATCTTATTGTATTTACTACGTTATTGATCTATCCCGATTTAAATAAATAATATAGCCTAATTTTATATACATCATACATTTACATATAGGTTATATTTGTACATTTATATCATTACATTTACATGCGCATAATATTACATATACATACAAATTATATGTAATTATACATATTATGTATCACATTATACATTTCTAAGTTGCTTCTTTTTTACTAACTTAAAAGCAGAGGAGGTGTTTCAGTAGGTATACCCGTTTTTAGGGGAGTCCCACAATACAGATTATACAGTATATGCCTTGTGTGCGTCATGCATTTTTCCTTCCTCTCCCTACAAAAAAGTAACAGAGTTATAAAAATTTGTCTGCAAAAATATAGATCTTGCGTTACAATTAATGCAAATTTAGGTTAATTTAAAAGAAAAATTGCAATAACTCCGCTAATTTCTAGTGCAAGTATGGAGTTTTGGTTCTAACATAAAAAAGCTGAATTGTAAATTAAATTTCATAGCAATATATTTTAATTTAATTTTATACAAACTGTTTTATTGACTTATTTGTGGTTTTATATTAAAGAATTGGAAGCTTAAAAATTACTGTTCAGTTGAAAAAGTAACTAATAATGTAGGGTACAGTATTTTTATTGAGGCTTGCTTTAGGCCTAATACACTGAGAATTAACTAGAGTATATTTACTCAATTTAATTAATCCGAATCAAAAGTGTATTAGGGTCAAAACTCGCTCTTGGGGAACTAAATCTCAGTCATGAAACTTTATTACTTCCTGTACTATTCTATTATAAAATGGCATATCCTACTGTGTTACAAAATATGTTTCATTTCCTAAAACAGTGCACTAATTCAAATTTAATTTGATTTTCAAGCCTTATTTGCTTACATAGCAGTGATTGCTTATTTAAATGCTAAATGAGAGAAAAACAACATTATTTCTACAATAATACTTTAAATCTAACAGCATTTTTTGTATATTTTAATTCATAAGGTAAGATTCTTTCTCATGGATGAAGTTAGATAACTTTTAAATATACTATATAAATTAAATAACATAATAACAAATACACTAAATCTAAATTTAACAACAAATATCAATAATAACAAAATATAATAAAAGTTACAGGATACTCCACTATTCCATTCTTAGTCTGTGCCATCGATATATCGCTCGACATCATTCGATGTTTTTCCTCCATCCGGTAACAGCCACTGACTCAAGATCTAAACTTTCACTTTTCAGTGTTATTCCTGTTTTATAAAAAAATCCGATTTATTATATACGAAAAATCGATAGTTTTCATTTTCAGCCAATAAAAACTATGTTGGTCGATAAATTATTAAATATTATCTGTTATTCCCAGATACGTCTTCTCTATGTTGCAATCTGTGTTTTGTTTTGTGAATAATACCTATATTTCTAACCTATTTCACTAAAGAACAATGTGTTAACGTCTTTACAGATTTAAAATTCTACTAGTTAGGATCCTTGCTTTTTAAGGTGGTGTATAAAGCTCGGAAAATGTCTGAAAACAGTATAATATCTTTAAAACTATTTAATTGTCTAATCTAAAACTTTACCAAGTAAGTCTCAAATTGTACTTCCCAAAGTGCTTATTGACGTTAAACCACCAAAGGGGGACGAAACACAAGGAGTCAGAACAAAATCTTAAATGTAATCATGGGTCAATATGTATATTCAATTAAAGGGATCTATGAATACAAATATTGCTGAAACCCCCCAAAATGGCATGCCATCAAACTTTTCATTAAGTTCATACTGTTGAAAAAAAAAAAAAACAACAAACAATAAGTCCCGATTAAGTCAACCTTTAGAGCACGAATTTGCGATATATTTCTCAGAATCAAAAGCCCGTTGTCTTTCATGAGAATTATTTTGGAGACGCCCTAATGGAGGTGGAGCAGTGCGAAACTGCTCTGGGATACGTCTTATCATGAAACATGTGCATTCGGAGCAATTTGCCACAATCTCTACCTCAAAAGGTCGAGTGTATTTGAGTTATTGCATTGTTGTTTTCATCAATATGATTTTAATGCAAAGGTTGATCGCCTGGTATTTTTAAAGGTTGTCCTTTTAAGGTCGGGTTTGCGGCACTGGTTTATTTTTAAAGAGACCTCTAAATACCATATGTTACATTTAAGATTTACTTCTGACTCCTTGTGGTATATCGCCTATTTTTTGGGCATCTTTCCTACGGTGAAAACAATTTACTTTTCTGAGGAAGGCAAGAAAAATCAATGATAAAAATGTTCACCATTTTTACTTTATTAAATGGGCTCCTAGTTTTATATTTCAAAATTGGAAACCATTAAGGTTTCAAGCAATTTCAAGTAAAGGAACTTTGAGAAAATTAAAACCTTAGTTACAGCATTTGAATTTTATACTTGTTAAAAAGTACTTTCCCCTGATATTTTTAATATATTCAAAAATAGTACTATCATTTACATAAATATACAAATTTACAAATTTGATCACCATCTGGAATAACTCTTAAACCGTTTTAAATATGATTTGTTGTACAAATTAACACGTGCTACTATTATTTTAAATTATTAATTTGCTCTTATTTCATTTGATTTAATTTACTTTCGCATTCCATCAATTGATTTCTATCGTCATTTTGGTATTTCAACTTAATTTTTAATACCAATTTTTAACAGTACCTGGCCTGCTGGACATTTACAAATAGTACAATTCCTTGTAGTAATAATGTCAGCCGCTCTTTCTAAAATGGTTATCACAATAAAGACTTTTCCTTTCAAAGCGAACTTGTTCACTTCGCTTACATTTGTTTGAAAAATATTTAATATAACGATGCTGCATTGTAGTATAAATTAGTTGAAAAACTTGTTGAAACTGCAAAATTCATATTTATTTATACAGGAACCAAAAGGTTTAACTATTGTTAATTATTCCTTTATTTATTATTTAAATATACTAGCTAAACTATAATACTTCAATAATAAATCAATTACTTACTTAAAATCGTATTAGTTTTTTCATTGATTTTAGGACCATTATTATTTAAGCAGATTTCTGTAAGAATTCCAAGAGAAACATACCTTAATTAACTTCTTTGGCCCTTGTCACATTTTACACCATTTTGAACGTCTTTGTATTTGGAGTAATAAGCCACAAACCTGCCGTCAAAAGTTTGAGTATTAAGAAAGTTATTGTATTGTTAAGTTTTATACTCATACGATTTTAATGGAAACTTTGCCATTTCCGTCTCGGTCATCCGTTTAAAGTCTAGTTTGCGGCATTGTACTCTGATAAGTAAGACCTTTAATTTAATACCAAACTCGACCTATGCTGCAATTTAAGAATTTTGGCTGACTCCTCGTGGGCCGTCCCCTAAGAGTCGAAATTTATGACTATTATTGATATACCAAGTCTCATTTTTTTTCCTTTTCTATAATGGTAAAAATTATATTTCACCTTTCCGGGACTTTTCAATCACACTGTATGTTAATTTCTGCATTACTGTAAGTTTTTAAGAAACATACAGTGTGATTGAAAAGTCCCGGAACGGTGAAATATAATTTTTACCATTATAGAAAAGAAAAAATGAGACTTTTTATATCAATAATAGTCATAAATTTCGACTCTTTTAAGCTATTATGACTTTTTTATCCCTTAAAGGGGACGGCCCACGAGGAGTCAGCCAAAATTCTTAAATTGCAGCATAGGTCGAGTTTGGTATTAAATTAAAGGTCTTACTGTAACTTACAGGTAACTTACAGGTAACTTACAAGGTAACTTACCGTAATGCAGAAATTATGTTTTGTTTGTTTACTTTATTTTTATCCAAGTAAACAATCATAGCCAACAGTATAATGTGAGATTTAAACATAATAAATACATCTATTATCATCATTCCACAATCGCATCGTTTGGGTATGTACAATGCAATCCGAATTTTTATACTTGAGCAAAAGAGTAAAATTTTGTAAGCTTTCAGCTGTATTCAAATTTTTTTCTTGATTGTTATTTGAATACCATTTTTTTTATTTTAATCTTAAATTTAAAATTTTTAACTCAAACAAATATTTTTCAGCACATACCAGTTATTAAATATGAATTAATTCCAGAACTCCATTAAAGTTATGATAAGATAGTTGGAGAATTTTTATGATTATATCCAAATATTACATTAAAAATCATCATATGAGAATATAAGACGCTTCAATATTTACAGAAGAACATCCGTAAATTGTTTCAGGAATGGTGGGAAAAGTTTAAGCGAAGGAATGTTTGAATTAATTTCGAGTTTTAGCTGTGCCCTGGTAGGTTTCACTTGTTTTTCAATATTAGTAATAGTTTTAATATCATAAAACAATCAACTGTCAGTCCCTGGGTAGATTCAAAGAATCACACGCTCTGGTAGTTTTAAATATTTATTGTAAATAACATACTCATTCAGCACTGATCAAAATCATAGTATTATTTTACTCTGAATAAATTCTGTATGTTTATATTTTGATTTAATTTAATTTAATAAAGACAACAGTTCATGCAACTTGATATAGCTTTTTTATAGCTTTGATCAAGCTTGATAAATTTGTAAATACATATTTAAAAAAGGTTTTTAGGTCACCTAGTTTAGTCAAAGCACTCGTTTGAAACGATTAACTAAGTCCTGCATTCAATAGATACTTTTTATGAAAGATATTCCGATATTCCCAAGGAAAAACTTTTATTAACACTATGACCCATAAGATACAGGATCGTTTTATGTCAGGGATTTACAACTTACAAAAAAATAGAAAGTTTATTTAATAAGAGCGTTTTACATTCAATCTAAATAATTCAAATACTGCATTAGAATGATTTGTACAGCAGATACCCATTTTAATATAAGTATCTAAAACAAAACATATAAAAATAAAAATAATACTAAATTTTATACAATCTCGTAATTATGATAATTAAGATTCTCTTTGTGAGAAATGCAATCTTAATATATTTAAGATTGCATTTCATATGTTCGCGAATGAACTTTAGTAGTATATTCGCGAATGAACTTTAGTAGGCTAATTGTTCTGTAGGGGTGAAGCTAAAATGAGCCATAGGCGAAGGACCAGGGTGTACAACACCCAAGAAAAAATAAATAACATAACACACAGGAATAGTAGTTTTATATATGTTAAATTATATTTAATAATAAGGACATGAAAAAATTCTAAAAAAGGACAATAAAACAAATGGCACAAGGTTTGAGTTTAATGTAAAATATTTTGTTTTCCACATGAAACTTGGAATAGTGTGTGCACGTTAGAAGTTATTATAACTCACCATAGTTCAATTTTCATATATTTCAAATGTCACTTATCTGTTGGATTGGTACTTTCTTCATCAATATTCTCCATTATTAATTCCACTTCTTTTATTCATCATTTCTTGCACTGAAATGTTCTTTTCCACACTAATACCATGTGCAATTTAATGGTAAGGGGTTTTTTAATAACAACATTGATATTGTTTTTATTTGAGAACAATGTAAAGTAACATATTGAAAAAAATATAATATATTAAACAGATGATTAGTTATGAAATAGGTTTAAAACAGAAGGAGGGAAGTGGGTAATAGAAAATTAAAGAATAGATAAAATATGAAATGATATGGAAGTAAAGGGATATAATTAAGTGGGGTCAAGGATGGGTCCACTCTCTCGACGGTAAATATTAAACATTCTGCCCGCCTTGAAGCGCCGTAGCTTCAACAGACTCATCATCTTCGAGAGGTAGTGGAAACACTTTCTTTGCTGATCGAGTGAGTGCGCCAGCAGCAGTCCTCAGTGTCACAACTCGGACGATGCCATCTTTCCCAGGATGAACAGCGGTGACTCGGGCGAGTGGCCAGTTGAGAGGACTTGAGTCTGTATTAACCAAGACTAGATCGCCAACTTGAAGGTTCTTGGTGCGTTGAGTCCACTTTGTCCGCTGTTGGAGAGTGTGCAGATATTCTCTGCTCCAGCGTCGCCATATATGGAGATGGAGTTGTTGCAGCAAGTGCCAGTGTTTCAAGCGATTCTGGGGGATCTGAGAGTCATCGGTTTCAGCGAGTGAAATTAGTGGACCTCCGACTAAAAAGTGTCCCGGGGTCAAAGCTGATAAGTCAGAAGGGTCGCTTGAGAGAGGCGTGAGCGGGCGGGAGTTAAGCATTGGTTCAATGCGCGTGGTCAAAGTCATAAATTCTGGAAGAGTCAAGATTGTGTTTCCCATCACACGTCGCAAATGATGTTTTATACTTCGTACAGCTCTTTCCCATAAACCGCCATAATGTGGTGACGCCGGTGGGTTAAAATGGAATCTCATTCCATGGACAGAAATAAAGTGCTCAATCAATGATTGAGAGTCATTATTACGTAGGATGGATTTGATAGTTTTCTTCAAAGCGGAGTCAGCACCGACAAAATTTGTTCCGCAGTCGGAATATAAGTCAGTACATTTTCCTCGGCGTGACATAAATCGAGTAAGAGCGGCGAGAAAAGCGTTAGTTGTCAGATCTGTCACGACTTCGATATGAACTGCCTTCGTTACCATGCAGACAAATAGGCACACATAAACTTTAACTTGTTTTGTAAATCTTAAGTTCAGCATTTTTATGTTAAACGGTCCGCAGTAATCAACACCAGTAGATAAAAAGGGCTTAGCAGGGGTGACACGCGAAGAAGGTAAATCAGCCATGAGGGGAGATTTGTTGGTAGGCCTGGCTTTAAAACAGGTGATACATTTATGAATGCGCGATCGGATGCGGCTTCTAGCACATAATATCCAGACTTCTGACGAAAGTAGAGATTGAACCAGCTGTGGTCCAGCGTGTAGAGATCTCACATGATAATAGTCAATCAATAAATCAACCACATGGTGGCGTTTCGGTAAAAGGATTGGGTGTCGGGAATCAAATGAAAGTGAAGTCCTACTCAAACGTCCACCAACACGAATTAAACCGTTGTCATCTAAAAATGGGTTGAGGCGTTGGATGCGTTTAGTACAGTCTTGATGATTCTTGAGTAAGTCTATTTCTTCTTTGAATGATTTTTGTTGTACAAGTGCAAAGATCTTGCTTTTGGCAGAGCTAAACTCATCATTGGTAATGTGACCAACACGGTGATTAGATGACTGACAGTTGTGACAAAATCGAATAACTAAAGCCATTACACGAACTAACTTGTCCCAAGAAGAAAATTTTGTTAAAAACGACCATTCAGGGACTTGGCTTGTAGCAAGCACGGTTAACGGGTTATCTTTAAGTTCGTGAGATGTGTCGAGTACTATTGGAGTAAAACTAGTTTCTGAATATTGACAAGGGGACTTAGAAAGCCAGTCCGGACCACTCCACCACAAAGAATGGTCAACTAGGAGCAAAGGGAGAATGCCTCGCGACGCACAGTCAGCAGGATTCTGTTCGGATGATATATGTCTCCACGATTCACTAGGTACAAGTTCTTGGACTGAAGCAACCCTATTGGCGACATAAGTTTTAAGTTTGAACGATGGAGTGCGTAGCCAGGAGAGCACAATTGTGGAATCGCACCACAGGTAGAGTTGGTTGTTGGTCAATTCTTCAGAAAAAATACTCCGGCAATGGGAGACAAGTTGTGCCAATAGCTGCGCTGCGCATAATTCAAGCCGAGGTATTGTTACACGTTTCAGAGGAGCAACTCGGCTTTTAGCGATTATGGGACTTACTTTGACATTGTTATCAGCAAACTCGCATCTAAAGTACACTATGGCAGCATATCCCGATTCTGAGGCATCGCAGAATCCATGCAATTCTATCGAACATGAAGAAGTCAGGTACAATGATCGAGGGATACTAATGGTTTTCAAATCAGTTATGTTGTCAGTAATGAGCTTCCACTGTGAAGCTAAATCAGAGGGTAAATGCTCATCCCAAGAGAGACCTTTCGTCCATAACAGTTGCATGAAACATTTCATGAGCATTATAAAGGGAGTTAGGAAACCACATGGGTCATACACTTTAGCGATAGTGCTTAGAACAATTCTTTTTGTTGGGGGTAATTCAGAGGGTAGTTGGAAATTATATGAGAAGGAGTCAGTAGTAGGTGACCATTGGAGACCAAGCACAGTGAATTGGGGAGTTTGCGAATCCTGTAAGAAGTTAGGAGTTTCCAAATGAGAATCAGGGACATTGTTAAGTAATAGAGGGGAATTAGAAACCCATTTACGTAGTTCAAACCCTCCTTGTTTGAGTAAAGAAATAAGCTGAGATTGAAGTTGTACAGCTTCAGATTCATTAGCAGCGCCTGTGATAATGTCATCTACGTACGTGTGATGTTTGAGGGCATACGCTGCTTGAGGGTAATTTTCACCTTCATCGTCAGCGAGTTGGTGTAAAGTTCGAATGGCCAAGTAGGGTGAACTATTCATCCCGTAAGTGACGGTGTTAAGTTGGTAGGTTGTCAGAGGGGATTGAGGAGAATCTCTCCATAATATTAGCTGGAAGTTACGGTCGTCAGGATTAATTAGAATCTGGCGGTACATCTGACGAATATCACAACAAAAAACAATGTTGTGGCGTCGGAAATGCATCAACAAATCACAAATGTTAACTTGCAATTTACGACCAGTAAGAAGTGTATCATTAAGGGACACACCTGAGCTGCTCTTACAACTAGCGTCAAATACGGTTCGTAGTTTTGTTGTGCTACTGCTTTCTTTCATCACGCCATGATGCGGGAGGAAATAATGTGGTTTACTTTGTAAATCATCGGAGCAAACAGACATATGACCGAGATCTAGGTATTCACCCATGAATTCATGATACAATTGTGAAAATCTAGGGTTAACAGCAAATTTGCGCTCCATAGCGGCAAGTCGGGTTTCCGCTGCATGTCTCGAATTACCTATACGAGGGTGATCTTCTTTGAATGGCAGACGGAGAACATAACGCCCAGTTTCGTCTCGAGTATGAGTTGTGTCAAAGTGATTATCACATAACTTGTCCTCGAGTGTTTTAGTTGAACACGAAGGAGGCTCTTCTTGTTTCCAAAATCTTTGAATAGATTCATGCAAATCTGCATCAGACGCAGCATGGAGACTAACGTTCAAAGAAGAGGATGAATGATTTGAGTGAGGAACAGTAGATAAGCATGGAGCAGTACCCATGACTATGTATCCAAAACGTGTACCGAGCACGATTGGCATGCGTGGACCCAGAGAATGTTGTTCATTAGTGAACACTTGTGAAAATAGGGATCCTCCAAGGAGTACGTCGATACGTCCAGGAATGTGGAAGTTCGGATCAGCTAGATTGAAGGATTGGGTATGTTTTAAAACTTGAGGAGCTATTGGAACTCGAGGTAAATCGACAGTCACTTTGTCTAGGATTAAAAATGAATGATCTGGAGCAATTAGCTGTCCCGATGAAGTAGCAACATCAGCACGGATTTGTCCTTTGTTGCGGGTGACATTTTGACTAATACCAGCTAGCTGGATATCAGATTTCTGTCGACGAATGTTGAGAATGTTTGCTGCTCGCTCAGATATGAGATCGCACATGCTCCCAGAATCCAGTAGAGCGCGAAATATGTGTGAATTCCCGTCAGGCGTTCTTAGTTGAAGCAATAATGTGCCTAGTAAGACCGTGACGTTGGAATCAGAATGAGATAACATATTATGGGAAGTTAGAGTGGCAGAAACATCATTCTTTGTTGAAGAATCTTTATTTTGGGAAGCTCTGGGTTTGACAACAACAGAGTTGTTGAGTGAATGGGACTGAGGTTGAGTAGAGTTGTTGTACGAATCATCATTGAAATGGAGGAGCGTATGATGTTTCTGATGACAGATACGGCATGTATACTGTGATTTACACTGTCTCACATTATGAGAACCTAGACAATATGTACAATGACGTAAAGACTTGACTAGTTTAAATCTTTCATGGGGTGTCTTACTCTTGAATTGTGGGCAAGTATAAACTTTGTGAGAGGTTTGATCACACACAAAGCATGGAAGAGGGACAAATGATGATGATTGGGGTTCCTTAGTGGAAGATTGGGTAACCATTACAGATGCGGTTTTGTGGGTCGGAGCCAATTTCTTATTAATTTGGCTTTGATTTCGAGGTAGTGATTGATTCGGTTCAACAGAGCGGGGTATAGAGTGCAACGTAGCATCCTCATTGTGATTGCATTCCGTCGTTAAAAAGTCAATAATTTCTTTCACCTGCGGCAAAGTATGTTTTGAGGAGTTCTCATCGTTACGAAATTTTTCGAGGCGTTTTCGAAGTTCCATGTCCATTTTGCGTAACAGCACGGCTGAAAGGAGTGGATTCGGATCATTTACAGAACAGTTGAGAGCGGATAAAGCCTGCGAATTTTCAGTGAAAGTATTCACAAACTGTCTTAAGGACGGAACATGAGAAGCTGATATAGCAGGTAAGTCTAGTAGTTGGTTCAGATGAAGGGATTGCAACCTGCGAATATTGTGATAACGGTCATGAAGAAGCTTGTAGGCTATGGCATAGTTTTCTGCCGTTAAAGTCAAGCTTTTAACTAGCCTAAACGGTTCACCTTGAAGCACGCTTAACAAATATTGAAATTTCATAACGTCTGGAATACTGGCATTGTTATGTATTGTCGTTTCAAATAAATTAATAAAGGATGTCCAAGCGGCAAGTTCCCCGTTAAATTTTGGAAGATCAAGTTTCAGCAGTCGTAATTGAGATGTGGAAGTAGTGACGGAAGTGTCACTGTGAGTTTCAGAATTGGCAGGCGGTTCGTCCGAACTCAAGAGCGCTTCAATGAGGCTGGAAATGTCAACGCACAAATCGGAAATTACGTCTTGATCTTGCGTGATCTGATCATTTGATAATTCGTCGTCATCATTTAAAGACAAAGCGCGATCAATGAGTATCTCAAAATCGGATTTTTTAGCTTCCGTTTCAGATAAATACGCAGCAAGTTTCTTAGTTTGGACCTTAGTCACGGGTTCAGATTGGGAATTCAATTTGTCAACAGCGGTTTTAATACTTTTAAGGCGGTTCAAAATAATTATATTTTTGCGCCTGTAAGTGTCAGCATTAAACTCAGTTGAGCGAGGTGGTGTCATTATCACAAAATGTAGAACACAAAATTCAATAAATAATAAACTACAAATAGAGATGTCAAATAAAAATAGTTTGCTTATTCACTTTGTTTTACTAAACAAAAGAGTTCAAAACTTATCTTTAAGTCTATTCAGTGCACTAACACTTGAGGATGGCTTCTCTCAAATTCTCAGCGATGTAGAGTCCACACCGATCGAGAGAGTGGTGGGGAATGAGAGAAGGAATGGAGAATGCAGAGGGGAATAAAATGGGGAAGTTGGATAAATCGGAAAAACTGGGTAATGGACTGAAATTGGAAAAGTTATCCATAGCGTGGACTCAGAGTATACGGCTCGTTGAGGACCAAATGTTCTGTAGGGGTGAAGCTAAAATGAGCCATAGGCGAAGGACCAGGGTGTACAACACCCAAGAAAAAATAAATAACATAACACACAGGAATAGTAGTTTTATATATGTTAAATTATATTTAATAATAAGGACATGAAAAAATTCTAAAAAAGGACAATAAAACAAATGGCACAAGGTTTGAGTTTAATGTAAAATATTTTGTTTTCCACATGAAACTTGGAATAGTGTGTGCACGTTAGAAGTTATTATAACTCACCATAGTTCAATTTTCATATATTTTAAATGTCACTTATCTGTTGGATTGGTACTTTCTTCATCAATATTCTCCATTATTAATTCCACTTCTTTTATTCATCATTTCTTGCACTGATATGTTCTTTTCCACACTAATACCATGTGCAATTTAATGGTAAGGGGTTTTTTAATAACAACATTGATATTGTTTTTATTTGAGAACAATGTAAAGAAACATATTGAAAAAAATATAATATATTAAACAGATGATTAGTTATGAAATAGGTTTAAAACAGAAGGAGGGAAGTGGGTAATAGAAAATTAAAGAATAGATAAAATATGAAATGATATGGAAGTAAAGGGATATAATTAAGTGGGGTCAAGGATGGGTCCACTCTCTCGACGGTAAATATTAAACACTAATGATTAAAATTATTCACATGACAGTAATAAACCAAAGAAACTTGGCTATTCTATATATTAATACATACTTGTTCCGAGATAAAATTTAAGTTTTTAAAATAATGTCTTAACTAGGCCTAGCCCTAGCAAAACTTTTAATGGACGTTGGTTGAGCGTCACGTTCAAAAGGTAAGCCACTGATCCAACTCCATTGAAATCTAATAGTGGAGGCATCTGAGTTGAAGAGTGTCAGTTAATTGCTGATCCCCCTCCACTTAAAGACATACGACATTTTTGTATATCGTTTTAGGTTCTTGGAACTTAAGGAATGTGAAGTAAACCTAAAATCCAACGGTCTAATATATCGTTAATTGTGGAATTTAGTTTGGTTAGCATTGTTTTAATGCAAAGTTTCATTTCATCGTTATAATAAAACTTAACCGATTGAACTTTAAACTTGGGGAACAGCTCACCGAGAGAAAGAATAAATAATTTAACACAGGAATACGTGACGATCCTTTCAAATTAAAACACAAAGCAGATTACTCTAGCTTAAAGGGATAATCAATTCAGGAAATAATGGGGGGTGATGTTGTTCGCGTCCGCAGCATTCCATTAAAGTTGCACGTACTCCCCGGGTGGTGCTAAACGAACAACAACTTTGGCAGCTGAACTGTCACACACAGTGATCTCTCAGCTATGCCAGCTGCCAGACAAAATCCAAACGGCCCTTTCCAGGGCCAATTTAGAAACTTAGGCTGTGTTTTAAATGTTTGTCATTTTAACGTAGAGGGTCTGAGCAAATCTAAAAGTGACTGCCTCAGCAAGGTGCTGCTGGAAAATGAGGTCGATGTCCTCGCACTGCAAGAAACACATGCAGAAGACTTAGAAAACAGTGCGAGGGGCAACATCCCAGGATATAAGCTTGTGGAGGAAATAGGTCACAGGGTCTACGGAGTGGCGACGTACGTTAGACAGGACATAGACGACGTATCAGTCTCCCACAAAAGTTGTGATAACAACACATTTGTTGTTGCTGTTAAGGTGTCTGCGACTACTATTGTAAATGTATACAAACCACCAAACACCCAGTGGTCAGACACAGTTCTCCCAACTTTTGAACATCCTGTGGTATATGTAGGTGACTTCAACAGTCATCATACCCAGTGGGGATACTCGTCCGATGATGACAACGGCACTCGTCTTTCAAGCTGGGCTGAAAATAACAACCTTTTCCTGGTATATAATGCCAAGGACCCACACACCTTCCATTCAGCCCGATGGCGTCGTGGGTACTCTCCAGACTTGTGCTTTTGCTCCCGTGAACCATCAGCAACACCCGTGCCTACTTCCAGGATGGTCCTTGGTGCATTCCCCCACTCTCAGCACAGGCCTGTAATAATATCAGTAGGAATGCAAATTCCTCTCGTAAGATCTTTTCCTCGGCCTAGGTGGAACTTTAATAAAGCTGAGTGGGAGGCCTTCTCATCAAGGCTTGATAGCGGCATCAGGTTCATCCCCTCTAAAATAAAAAACTATGATCGGTTCACTCGCCTTGTCCTGTCTTCCGCTAAGGCGACAATCCCAAGAGGTTTTAGAAAAGAATACATTCCAGGATGGAGCAGAGAGTGCGAAGATCTTTACAGTGAGTTTACAGACACTGCTGACAGAGATGTAGCTGACCAACTCCTTAACTCTCTCGACAACTCCAGGAGAGAGAAGTGGGTGAAAACTGTCGAGAACCTGAACTTCACCAAAAGTAGTCGGAAAGCTTGGTCTCTGCTCAGGAAACTCTCCACTGGTAAATCAAGTGAAAAACACGATGCCTCACAGCCTAGCCCTCTTGAAATTGCAAAACGCCTCTCCGTACTTTCAAAACCTGTGCGTACGTCTGCAGACAGAAAAATTAATTTCAAGCTTAATGAGATAAAGGAGAGTCGGCAAGCACCCTTGGAAGTCTCTAGACCCTTCACTTACGACGAGCTGGAAGTGGCGATTGATGCGATGCCAATTGGCAAAGCAGCAGGTTTGGATGACATTTTCCCGGAGTTTATAAAACACTCGGGTAACAAGGCTAGACAGTGGCTTCTGGAAGTTTTTAACACCACTCTGAAAACCGGCGACATGCCTGGGATATTTAGAAAATCCAAGATCATAGCTATCCTGAAGCCCGGAAAGGATCCAAAACTGCCTGAAAGTTATCGGCCTATAGCTCTTTTAAGTGTTTGTTATAAGCTGCTAGAGAGGTTGATTTATAACAGAATCCCCCCTATTCTCAATGCCAGCATCCCTGTCGAACAAGCTGGATTTAGGCCTGGTCGCAACTGTTGTGACCAGGTTTTAGCTCTGACATCTTTCATTGAGGATGGGTTCGAGCGAAGACTGAAAACCTCTGTGGCTTTCTTAGATCTGACTGCAGCATATGACACCGTCTGGAGAAAAGGCCTCCTAGTTAAATTTTACGACCTTATTCCTTGCCCTTTCTTGTTGCGTCTCCTCAACTCAATGCTCTCCAATAGGATGATAAAAGTATATCTGGGACGCAGAGAAAGTACGTTTAGGCAACTAAAGGATGGCCTACCACAAGGGTCAGTGCTCGCCCCACTGCTCTTTAATGTGTATACTGCCGACATTCCTGTAACTCGGTCCTTAAAGTTTATATATGCAGATGATATTGCATTGGCATATCAACACCAGCATTTTCGACAAGCTGAGGAAACACTAACAAATGACCTCACGACCCTCGGTGAATATTTTGAAGCCTGGAAGCTAAATCCAAACCCAACAAAAACTGAGGTTGCTTGCTTCCACTTGAATAATAGACTGGCCAACCAAAAGCTTAAAATCGTATTCAACGGTGTTGAGTTGAAACATAATGACCACCCACAGTATCTGGGAGTCACTTTAGATCGGTCTCTCAAGTTTAAAAGCCACTTACAAAAAACGGCAGCTAAGGTGAGAACCAGGACTAACATTGTCCATCACCTTGCTGGCTCCACATGGGGAGCTAACGCACAAGTTCTGCGAACAACTGCTCTATCATTGGTATATTCAGCTGCTGAGTACTGTGCTCCCGTGTGGTTAAATAGTGTGCACGTTAGAGAGATCGACGTCCAGCTAAACAGGACCATGAGAGCCATTAGTGGTACACTCATGGTGACTCCTGTACCCTGGCTCCCGGTGCTGTGTAATATCGCTCCTCCTGAAATAAGACGAAGGGATGCACTCATTAGGGAATACACAAAGATCTTATCTGCTCCACAGCTGCCCATCCATGATTACCTACCCCAGAATGCGGGCCGATTGAGGTCCCGAAAACCACCTCTACGAACAGCCTCCCAGTTGATGGACTCGAACTTCACCATCCATACAAACTGGACTTCCTCCTGGGACGCTTTTCAAGGTCGGAACCACTTCTTGATAGATGACCCGACCGTAGTGGTAGGTGGTATGAATCTTCCTCGGAAGCAGTGGACTATACTCAATCGTTTCCGCACTGGAGTGGGGAGATGTAATTATTGGAAGCACAAATGGGGAATGACACAAGACCAGTCATGCGACTGTGGAGCAGATTATCAAACTATGGAACACATAGTCGAAGAGTGCCCACTGAGTGCCTTCCCCGAAGGATTGGCCGGTCTGCATAGCTCAAGTGAAGCTGGGCTGCAATGGCTTAGCGCCCTGGATTTAGCTCTATAAAGAGAGATCTAATTTTTATTTTTTTTATTTTAGTGTTTAGATTTTTACTTATACTGACTCAGGTGCTCTGCACCGCAGAATTTTTTTTATTATTCTTAAACCATGGTGGCTGGCTGAATGAGCCATACGATATATATATATATATATATATATATAATTCAGGAAATGACAGACAATCAAAACTTGTAGGTCACTGTCAACCTACGTGAGCTTTGATGTAGGACCTATACATCTGTAGTGGTTTGATGACGTATTGTGTGGGTTTGTTGTAACTTGGTTTGTGTAGTGGTTAACTAAAAAGTACCAAACTTTTCAATAGTCTACTGTACACTGTACACCTGTTGATAAAAAGATTCGTAGGCCTATACGAATTCGTGACAGAAAACGAAGTGACATTCCATCAGTTAAGTAAGGAGTGGAACTATAGGAAGGATACGATATTTATTTATAATAAGATTACAAGGAAATTTATAATGATTATTTTACAGAAGAAATCTGGGGTGATGTTGTTCGCGTCCACAACATTTCATTAAAGCTGACCGTACTCCCCGGGTGGTGCTAAACGAATAACAACTTTGACAGCTGAACTATGACGCACGTGACCTCTTAGCTATGCCAGCTGCCAGTCAAAATGCAAATGACTCTTTCCAGGGCCAATTAAAAAATTTAGGCTGGGTTAGCTCTATAAAGAGAGATCAAATTTTTATTTTAGTGTTTATTTTTACATATATTGACTCAGGTATTATTTAAATAATATAGGGTGTAAATAAAGTCTGGAAACGGTCCAATATCTTTAAAAGTATGTAGGTAATAAAACTCAAACCCTGCAAATTGATTATGAGTGACAAAGTCTACTTCCTAAAGTACTTTTTGTCCTTAGACCTCCATGGGGGACGGCCCACAAGAAGTCAGAAGAAAATCTTAAAAGTAAGCATAGGTCAAGATGAACATCAAATTAAAGGTCTCTAAAAATAGAGAATAATGCCGCAAACCCGACCTCAAAAAGATGACCGAGCCAAAAATGGCAAGGCGTTCAAACTTTGCATTAAAATCATATTGCCGAAAACAAAAAGTGCAATAACTCCCGTTACCCTCGACCTTTTGAGGTCGGGTTTGTGTCAAATTGCTTATAATGCAAAGCGCTTTAAAATGATATATCATATGACGTGGGCCAAATCAGTTTCTCTGACGACTTCCACTAGGGACGTCCCTAAAGGAAGTCTTATGAAAAACTTCATTGGCCTATGTCATATGATACATCATTTTAAAGGGCATTCTAAGCAATTTGCCGCAAACCCGACCTCAAAAGGTCGAGTATATCGGTAGTTATTGCATTTTTTTTGTTTGCAGCAATACTATGATTTTAATGCAAAGTTTGATCGCCTGCCATTTTTGGCTCGGTCATAATTTTGAGTACGGGTTTGAGGCATTATTCTCTATTTTTAGAGACCTTTGATTTGATGTACATCTTGACCTATGCTTACGTTTAAGATTTTCTTCTGTCTCCTTGTGGGCCGTCCCCCCATGGAGGTCTAAGGGCAAAAAGTACTTTAGGAAGAAGACTTTGTCACTCATAATCAATTTGCAGAGTTTGAGTTTTATTACCTACATACTTTTAAAGATATTAGACCGTTTCCAGACTTTATTTCCACCCTGTATAATATAATAATATAATAAATAATATAATTTATTTCCTCATTCTTAAAACCTGGTGGCTGGCTACATTAGCCATACGATATATATATTTATATATACAAGAAAAAGAAGAAAACAGAATTTATGAATTAAAATTGTAATTGTATTAAAGAAATGAAATCTTTAAATAATATAATTATTGTTTTGTAAATATAAGGAAACGCTGTCAGTGTATTACAATAAAATAAATGATACCTCCGGCCGGATATTACGTTGTGAATCGTTGATCATGGCGAATGTCCGGGATTTCATAGACAGTTCGGAGTAAGCATTTTACTGCTAATGTACTTCGATGATTATTGCACGAAATTTAGTATCTTCAAAGAGAGCTGGACTGCAGTAAAGTAACTGGTTGTTGCTTTACCAAGCATTCATTGAACAATGTGGTGATATTATACTGACAAAAAAGTATTAGTTTTAATATTATTTTATTATATTGTAACTGCTTACATACGAGTATATAAATCATTTTATGTCAATCACAGAATTTTGTTTGAGGTTGAATAATTTTAAGCTGTATTTTCCTAATTAAAGAATTATTTATGCCAGGGCTAAGACTACCACATACTGACCTCCTAACAAGCATCAGTTTGCCTATAAAATCGTATTGGAATAAACTAACGTGTACAGCGCCGCACGTGTACTGAGATGCACGTGTACTGAGACCCTCGTATACTGAGACGCACGTGTACTGAGACTTACGTGTACTGAGACGCACATGTACTGAGACGCACATATACTGAGATGCACGTGTACTACTCACGTATACTGAGACGCACATGTACTGAGATGCACGTGTACTGAGACTCACGTATACTGAGACGCACATGTACTGAGACTCACGTGTACTGAGACTTACGTATACTGAGACACACGTGTACTGAGTCTCACGTGTACTGAGACTTACCTGTACTGAGACTTACGTGTACTGATACGCACGTGTACTGAGACACGCACGTGTTCTGAGAAACACGTATACAGAGACACACGTTTACTGGATGTAAAACAATTACTGATACTATTTTTTGTATTTTTTTTCTTATGTGTAAAGAAAGTGTTATTCTATTAGAATGATTGACAACAATTATCCCTCAATTTATTTTTATTTTACACTAAATAAAAAACATTACATTGTATCATTCAATGCTAATACAAATTTATGTAATAAAATTTACAGATAAAGTCAGGCCTTATCTAGAAACGTGATGAAATATGCTGCCCCGTAAGTTCTCGTAGGTCCCGTTTCATTTGGAGATAACGGCCGAACTACTCCTATCGGTTCTTTCACAGAGGCTGCTAACGGAGATAAAGCAACAACAAAGTGAACAACGTTGTCCTGCCCATGTAACGATCCACCGGATACTAGGGTAAGTGCCCTTCAAGTCTTTCACTGGGCAAACGTCTAACTAAATACGCGACTGGATGTATAATAATAATTTAATTCATCTTAATAACTGAGTCAAAACCAAAGATTAAATTGATTTAAATGAATTCCTCTAAGTTAAATAGCTTTGTTAAATAAATGAAACCATTTTAAAAAAGTGTTATGTTCTTCAATGTGTAATTTTTGTGTTATGTTACATACATTTATAAAATTTTAAGCTCAAAAGGTTCAAATATATTCAGTATATTGATTTTGAAATAGTTTTAAATAATGTGTTGTATATGTCTATGGAGAAATTCTACAGTGTAGTAATTTTTTCTTAAATAATAAATTTGAAGTTTTTTCATGTCTTTCAAATATAAATCACCACTACAAGTTGTTTAAAAAGCATTGCTGTGTGATAAAAACCGACCACAACTGGACGTAGGCTTTAGGCGATTACATCTGACACGGAAGCTGTTTGCGACATTCATTCATACCATAAGTGCTCTAAAGAATTATCACAGCCCTTTCACGACGAATACCCTGCCATTAATCACACATTCGGTAGAATACTGTTTTGAAAAGAGGGATGATATAGCGTGAAGAAACATACGATGCTGAATAAAATCCCTCGAGGTATATTTTCCACATGTTTTAAAAATTATGGTACTGACATCGAAGCGATTTTTCATGGTATATTCAAATTAATACATAAAGGTTGTCCACAATAAGACTGAGGCGTTAAATTTGTGCAAAAGTACAGCTTTTAAATAGAGGTTAATATTAAAACAATAGTATGAATCTTTTGTAATTTTTTTACATTTTTATTTGTTGTCGGCACTGAAGAGTTGTGCAAACAAACTACCAGTAAAATTTGTAATATATTTGGGCTGTGACTTAACAAAAAGTTCACTCGTTTGATCAATACACTAAAACTGTACATACCAAAAACACATTCTTGTATGTGTATAACGTAGTTCTTCAAGTTTACTATCAAAAACATCAAGGAAAATGTTTTTGTATCGGACTATAATAGTTTCAAAAGGAGGTTTTAGTCATAAAATAATATAAATAATATATTAATTCTGTAAAACACGTTCTTGTTAATAACGGTGGCATAATTCATATATGTTTCATCATATATGTTCATATTTGAACATCTGTTTCAGTGTACAATACTTCAGCTTAAATGTTGTAACTCTAACCTAAATTTAAACTATAATTTGAGATAGAACTCAACAAGCATGTGGGATAGTAGTGCACTCAAACTATTACTGACTAATAAGAACTAATAACGTTGTCCTCAGTGTAATGGCACAGCTGTTGACATGAATAATTCCCTAAGCTATTTAGCTACACATTATTTGGTAGCATAATAGGAAGATAGATATTCAATTCGTAATTTTGAGCAAAGTAAGCGTTTGATTGGATCGATATTAATAGGGCAAGTAGGCCTATTAAGTAGACTAAGAGATGACTATATACGTAAATGAAAAGTATAATTTATTAGAACTTAGAATTATAAGTGGGTTAATAAAAACGACGACTTGGAGAAAATCGCAGATGAAACGAATGATTTTTTTATATATATAAAATAAACACCAAAAACAATATCTAAATATTATACAGTTTGTTTCCGAAAAATCTGGATATATTTTGTGTATTTGTTCCTTAAGTCAAGATAATAATAAAAAAAACATAATATAAACATATACACTAAAATGATTTGTGAAGCCGATAGCCACCATTTAGTTTTTTACACATAATAATTTTATTTTCGTGATGGATGGTTGTATTAAGTTCATATTTGGTACGAACCTTAATGACATCAATATCCATTTTCAGGGAAAAAATATTTTTGTCCAATGTGTATTTTAAAAATGGTGAACGTTTCAAGTTTTTAAACTCAAATATCTCAAAACCGGTAAATTTTGTTAAAATTTAACAATCTACAAAAAAATTGACAAATTTAATTATCTAACTAATAATAACAAGATTGCAAATTTCAGACCACAAGTAAGGAGTTATTGAGATCTTACTGCAGGAAAAATAGCGATTTTCCTTTATAATCAATGAAAATGTAGGTTATTTTTTGTAGAAAAATCACAGCAACTGCATTATGGTTTGTCTGATGTTTACAAACTTGGTATTATTTATTAGATAATTTTATTTGTCAACTTTTTTGTACACTGTAAAATGTTGATAAGATTTACTGTTTTTGAGATATTTGAGTTTAAAAAATTTAAATGGTCGAAATTTTGAAAAGACACATCTGACAAAAATATTTTTTTTTCTGAAAATAGACATTGATGCCATAAATGTTTACACCAAATATGAACGTAATACAACCACCTGTTACGGAAATAAAAATTATTATGTGTAGAAAACTAAAAGGCGGCTAGCGGTTTAACGTAGCCTTTTATGACATATGTTTATATGATGTTTTGTATTGTCACACCCTAAGGAACAAACTACACAAAATATTTTTAGGTTGTTTGCCAACACAATATATAATAGATTTTCATAAGATAAGAGTGAAAACAAATGATATTTTTTTGTGAGAAAAACTATATATCAACATTAAACAGTAATTGTGTAACACAAAGTATAGTGTAAAATTGTGTAAACATTTTGAAATTGTGTCTTGTACTAACCACCTTTTAATATTTTAATCAGTATACTTAAAAGCATTGAAAATTTCCTAAAATTTCACATGATGAAATTGCTCATGATTTTTTTATTTGACAATTAATATATGCATGTATTAATGTATTGTTAACGAGTATACTGAGTTGAAAATCAATGAGCAGTCGAAAGACTGAATTTGATTTCCCACAGTGAGAAAATTCTCTCTTCACAGAATTGAAATCATTTATTTTTCTTCAAAGTTACCTGTAACTTTAATTTTTCACTTGAACTCAAAGTAGATGATAGCACTGATAATTCTGTTGAATCTCCTCATAGAACGAAAGCTCTTCTATTTACACCTCCAAATTTAAAATAAGCAATTCGTTTACTAAAACGCAAAACAGTTGCTTTAAGTGACTTGAAAATTGAACAGCCTAAAAATCTGTGAATCTGATTGGTCCTTTCTTTATGAGATCTCAATCGGAAGGAATGGTATAATTTTTAATAGTTAATTTTTCTAAGTCATCCATATAAGTTGTTTTATCCATATTACAAACATTAGTGCTACATTATTTTCTAGACTGTAAAATGCTAATCCCGGATGTTTTAATTGAAAAATAACTATATGATTATGTTAAAGGTAAATAATTCATTACTGACAGTTATATTAATAAAACAAAAATGTACTGTATTTGTATGTATGATAACATTTTAATATTTTAATTAGCTTGAACAAATTTTTTAAACGCATTGTATTTAAGCTTTCGATTTATTCTCTTAGAAAAATCTGGGTAGTTGTAATTTTATTCATACTTATGTTTAAAAATACAATAAGGACTTTATTACGTTATATAACATCATACAAAATGACTGCTAGTTGAAGCTTTGCTCAGTTAAATATTCGCAAGATTATTTCCGATTACGCATTTTTACATTTTTTACAATACATTTTTCAATTTCACAAATATACTTTTATTTGATCATAAAATCAACACGAAAAATGTAAAGAAAGAATAACGATTGGTTTCAAATACGAGGAATGTAGTACAAAAACTTTATACTGTGCAATATGTACATGTAGACCACCGAAAAAATGATGCTTCAATGCATCGTGCTGAATATTGATAATAGCCCATAAGCTGTAAGATAGTCACAAATTTTGTTTGGAGTCCGAGTTTTTATTTTCCGTGACCCAGAGGTTGTTAAATAACTTACATTTATTGCCATTGCACTGGTTATTTGGGGTGATTGGGTGTGTGATTATTGATTTCCTCTTTCGTTGTTTGTTTAACAACCTAACATTTATAAATAAATCAACATCAATGTCAAATCTATCAACATCAAATTAATGTCTACAAGATCATGGATTAAAGGGACGTTTTTAATCAATCATATAAATAAGACATATGACCTCAATTTAAGCCCTTGGTTTCCCTGTGATTTTAATATAATTTGCATAAAGCATATTTTATTATTTTTGTTCTAAGCCACGAATGTTTCTTTTGATTTAATCAAGACATTTATGGCATTTTTGTAATGAAGAAGGATGAGGGCTGGCACTCTTGTGTATTTCTTCAGTTGAAAACTATAAAAATATAATAAACCACATAACACATTTAACCACATGTATGCCATGGAAGAGTTTATAACATCAGAATAATCCAAATAAAATTGTTCACTACATGTGATTACAACTTGAGTAGAGTAAGTTAAAAAATTATTCCAGTAACCAACAGTCGTTTAAAGATCCTCATATATGTTTTAAAAAATATCAAGATGCATACAAAATTAGTAAAATTATACAATTTTGTTAATTATGTTTATAAAAACAGCATGTATATTTTTCTTCACTTTGATAGAATTAAAGGCAAATTAATGAATTCACTTTTAATTTAAACTGACTTAAATATTAAAATATTTAATATTCAGTATTTAGACTTTAAATAAATGTGAGTTTTGAGAGAAACTTGCGCAAGTGAAAGGAACGGCGATGGATTTTTATATTAAAATTTCCTGCAACCTTACATCTTACTTTACCATTGATATTATCTTTAACGGAGTAACGCCAATTAGCTGGCGAAAAGAAGGAAGGTTTGTGTGGTTGGGTTCGGTTGTATTCGAGTGGCAAGGATTGTGGGAGAGCCCAAGCTATCTTGTTTAATAGAGAGAATAATTACAAAATATTTATGGGGTTTCATCCCTTGTATGAATAAATAGTTCATAGTAGTGTAATCATTTTAGAATTAAAATTAGTAACTTACACTAAATTAAACAAAGAAACGAATTAATTACTTTAAGTTATAGTTTGAAAAGAATATATTTTAACCATACACAATTTATTTGATTTAGTCTAGGTCCATCTTGAAAAAGGATTTTAACTATGAAAAAATTCAAATAAGAAAACATTCATTATAGTATTTTGAATTTGAAAGGTTTCACTTACATGTTAAGTTTTATAGGAATCGTCGTATGGATTCCGTTCTTTAAGTACAAATCCCCACCACCTTAGCCATCAGCGCCCATACACGTTTGTTATAAATTTACAAAAATGGTCAACTTTTTGGGCAACTTGCTGTATATTGGTTAGTTAATTGTTAAAAAAATAACACATTACTAAATCATTTAAATACAATAAGAACATTTAATCATTTCAATTTTTCAATAATTTCAGAAAACATTTAAGTGGAGAATTTACCATGTATGTTTATACCCTAAATTGTTTATACTTTTTTATTAATTTCAATGTGATTTTTTTATTTGTATCATAACAGTCCCAGTACTTTTTACCTTTATTTCATTCTTTCTTTCAACGGTTTTCCCCCACGTTTAATTTTGTAGATCAACAAAACGTCTGGTGAACGTGAAAGGGTCTTCCTAATGTTTTGGGGAGAGCAGTGATGCAAATCTAAAAAATATTTTATATGAAGCAGGTATGAACGAAGGTATGAATAAAATGTACTGAATGAAAGCAGGTAGTATGTATAATGATTATGTAAAAACGTTTCAATTTTTTGCCATTTTTTATAAATGTTTATTTGTAGGCCAGCCTAAAACACACCACTGTTGGTAGTTCTATTAAATTTACCGAAACATTATAATATGTACTTTTATTAGTAATATTATATTTATTAATATTATTGTTGTTTTATTTAACGTTAAGTCGTTACTTATCATGGAAATATTTTGGTTTTCTTGTAAAATTAAATAACATAATAAATAAATACTTGAAAAAACTGTTTGGGAAATTAATGAATTGTTTTTATTTTTGTAAATCGTAACAATTGTAATAATTAACTTAAGATCTTCAGCTTATTTCAAATTCCAAATGCAACTTATTAATATACTGGTCTTATTTCTTAATATTTGTTCTGACAAACAGTTTCCAACGATTAAAATTTATCTTTTATGCACCATAAATTCGTAATGGTATTTTATTTGATGTTGAGAGAAACAGATGGTTTCAATTTACCAACCTAAATTGAATAGTATAAGGAATGACGAGAATATAAAGCCATCACGAAACGTGAATGTGACGGGCATTGTGAACGTAATGTGTTTAACACGTTGATCGAAGTATTAATTTCCCAAGTATAAAAATTATTTCGATGTAAATTACACTTATTCTTATTAAACATTACAGCCAGGCACGGAAATAATTAGTTTACTTCGATTCTAATTTTAAAGAGTGTTTTTTATTCACTTTTAAGTAACTTGGTGCGTATAAAATCTGTATGTATAAACCATAATTGTTATGTTTAATGATAAAGGATATACATGTTCTCATTGATAAATTTTAAAAACCAGTTTAAAAAATATTAAAGTATCATAATGAGTAAAAATTTATGTAGCTTTATTCAGTTTTTAATAAAAGTATTTTCCATGGCATATTAAAAAGTTCTTGTGTCGACTAATAATGTAAAATTTTTATAGTATATTTTATGTTGAAATAAAAACGTATAAGCCTTTGAATGTAAATCACCACTGCTCACTTATTAATTAATTCAAAGTTAAGTTTTAAACTACTGCTGATTCAAACTGGGTTAGAGTAGTCTACCATTACATCTAAATACTATTATTTTCCTTCAATGTCAAAGGGATCCCATATTAAAATTTTCTGCATAAAAACTTCAAACAAATATTATATTGTAAAGAAAATGCATAACTTTTTTCAACATTTTAAAGATATTTTTTTTTTTTTTTTTTTTTTTAGGGAGAGGCGGAAAAATGCATTACGTACACAGGTGGCCAGCCTGTAGTGTGGGGCTCCCCTAAAAGCGGGTTTAACCACTAAAAAACCTCCTCTACTCTTTAGAAATCTAACCTGGAATTGTTTGTCAAATTACGTCAGGCTAGGCCTAAATTTGGCTTACGCCCGTGGGGCTCGCTCCTTATCCAGCCGCTCGATCAAGGGATCTGGGCCACTTCGCAGTCCAGATCGGTTTTCTTTTCCAGGAGGATGCCCCGGACGAACTGTGACAAACAATCCCAGTTGCCCTCATCCTCCAAAATCTTTTGGCAGACCGAGTCCACCGAAAATGCACCAAAGATTTGTGTGGCCTCCAGGCGGGGCCCTTCCCAACGGGGACAGCGGAAGAATGTGTGTTCCGCATCGTCGGGAACACCCGGGCAATAAATGCAGTCCGGTGAACCGGTCTTTCCCATCCGGTTCAGGTACGACCGAAAATAGTCGTGACCTGTCAAAAATTGGGTCAGGTAGTAGTCCACCTCCCCATGCCGCCGTTCCACCCATGGTTGGACCTGCTTGATAAGTCGCGCAGTCCATCGTCCTCGGGTGTCGTGCTCCCAGCTGTGTTGCCACTGCTGGAAGGTTCGGGAGCGCTCTTCTGTTCTTGCCGTGTCCTTGCCGATCTTGCCTTGTCTCTGATAAATCGCTTTCCTCTCCCCTGCCAAGAGCTTGACAGGGATGACTCCGGCGACCACCAGGACGGCAGGCTCGGACACTGTCCGGTAGGCGGAACACACTCGGAGCGCAGCTTGACGCTGAACCCGGGCGAGTCGCAACCTGTAGCACTCCTTATCTAGAGCGCCTGCCCACACCTCTGCCCCGTAAAGAAGCACGGACTGGACCGCGGACATCAACAGACGTCTTCTGCTGGATCGGGGACCCCCGACATTGGCCATCAGCCTACTAAGGTAAGTGACTACCTTAGCGGCCTTGTCCGCCGTACGGAAGATCTGATCCCTCCAGCTTAACTTGGTGTCCACCATAACCCCGAGGTATTTGGCGGCACGAGTTGATGTGACCACCTCCCTTCCCACTCGAAATGGGAAGACGGTGTCGATCCTCTTCTTCGTGAGAATCACGATCTCCGTCTTACTGAGAGCAAGTGAGAGACCGTGATCGGACATCCAGTTGTTGACTACCCGCATAACTCGGTTCAACTTCAGTTGGGCCAGCTCAACGTTGCGTGCAGCAATGAGAGCTGCGACGTCATCGGCGTAATCAAACAAAGTGGTTTCCTCAGGCATCTCGGACCTCAGGAGGCTGCCATAGGCAACGTTCCAGAGATCCGGGCCGAGTATTGAACCTTGTGCGGCACCAGAAGTGACTTCCATCGTCCGCGTTCCGTCCCTCGTGTCATAAATAAGGCTTCGAGAGCGTAGATAATCCTCGATGAGCCGCAACAGATATGCAGGAATACGAAAGGTGTTGCGAAGCGCATCCAGCATATCGACCCACCTCGCCGAGTTGAAGGCATTCTTGACATCAAGCGTAACAAGAAGCACTACTCGGCGGGAGAAATGGTTGTGGCTCTCGGCTCTCTCCACAGCTCGCTGAACTTCGGTGACAGCGTCGATCGTTGACCGTCCCTTTCTGAAGCCGTACTGACGGGGGCATAAGTCCCCGGCAGCTTCCACGGCAGAAGTCAGGCGGGAACGGATCAGCTTCTCGAACAGCTTTCCAGCCGTGTCCAACATGCAGAGAGGCCTGTGGGACGACGGCAGCTCGGGATCACCTTTGCCCTTGCTGATCAGTCCTGGACGGCCTCGTTGGGTGTGAGGTAGCAACTGAAGATAGTCATGTCCCTACACCGAACCCAGACGAATCCTCGGCCGCGCCCGTGACTCCGCACCAAAACATCTCGTGTATTACGTGCCCAAAATGCAGCAGTACCGAGGCTGTCCGAGATCCAAATGTTTGGGTCTCTGTCCCGATACTGTTCACTGATAAGGAGCGCGTCAGCACCAAGTTCTCGGGCGAGCTGATCTAGAAGGTTATCAGCTCCCCAGGATCTATGAAGGTTGGCCTGGAGGATGCGAATTACTGTACCGGCCGCTGCCTTTTGCCTTTTCAAGTGCGGCTCTGAAGGCACCGCACTGACCAGACCCGGGTAAGTGACCGAGGGCACTGGAGCCTGAATCCTTGCAGAGGAAGCAGGAGGGGCTCGAGGAACATTCCTTACGTTTGTGGCCCTGGCTTCCACACTGGAAGCACTTGGCACTCCTGTCGGGCCCTTTACAGTTTCGGGAGGAGTGGCCAAAACCGAGACAGCGGAAGCATCTCGAAACTACCACCCTCCGTTTGAGCCTGCAACTGACCCAACCGACTCTGAGGTGCTGAAGGCTAAGCAGCTTATTGGCGTGCTTTTCGCTCATCTCAGCAACAGCCATCCGGAGTTGACTTGGGTTAGGCTTTGTCAGCCATACCCTCACTCAGCCGGTATCTCCGGGAGTGCCACCTGGATCGCACGGGTCACCTCATCTTCGGTGGAGAGGACATCAAGGTCCCGAATCTCGACCGAACACTTCGGTTCTAGGGCCTTGATGGAGCCTTTGTCCCCAAGTGCAGTCTTGAGGGAAGCGGCAAAACCGATCTTGTCACTCGACTTCCCCAGTTCGAGGAGGACATCCCCGTTCTGGGTTCGCCGAATAGACTTGATAACGGTGTCGGTCTCTTCCGGTTTGGCCTGCGATCTAATCTGACCCAGAACATCGGCAAAAGATCGCCCCCCTAAGGGCTTGATCAAGATTGCCTCCGTCCTGGGCTTCTTAGGCCTGGGTTGTTTAGGCTTTCTGACAGACTTGCCAGAGGCCTCCCCAACCGGGTTTGAGACTTGTGTCCGCTCCACCCTCGACGCACTTTTCGAAGCTGCCTCCGCTTGCTTCTGCCTCCTCCTTTCTTTCTTAGACAGGCGCGTCTTCCAGCCCCCCAAAGGTGTTGAGGCAGAGTTTGCTGCCAAGGCAGGATTAGCCGCCGGAGCAGGAACCTCTGCAGGAGTAGCCGCTGGAATCACGGCGGCGCCCGGGGCGGACTCAGTAGCCTGGACAGGAGATGTCTGCGATGCCGCAGTGACAAAAACCGGTCTCGGCACTGAGTCCACCTCAACAAGCTCAGGGCTTCCCAGCGAAGAACCGCTCTGCTTCTTCTTTCGCTTTTTGGCTTGAGTCTGGGACTCAGCCAGGTGAGCTTGAGGCGAAGCAGAGATGACTCGGTTCGTGACATCGCGCTCCTGCTTCACTGCCTTTAGCCTGATTTTCCGGCATTCCTCGATTTCTTCTAGAGCATCTTCGAGTTTCGGGATCCCCTCTTTTATCGCCTTGTTCACGTTCTTTTGAATTAAGAGGGCCTTGGCCATGTCCTTCAAAAGAGCTTTCATCTTCTTCAGACGTGAGTCTTCCTCCTCGTGGGCGTCGTCCTGCTGCTGCCGAAGCATTTGCAGCTCGAATGCCGCACGAAGAGGGCTCTTCCTGGGAGGAATCCCTTGGATATTGGCTAATGGTGTTGCCGGCTTGGCCACCTCCATCGCCATACCGATCTCCTCCTTCTTCTGTCCGGATTTGGACGACGATCCGGCACCACCAAGAGCCTTGAATGGCACCGGCGGGGGGGTGGTTTTAATACCCTTCGTCGGCGTTCCAGTGTTCAAGGTCGGAGACCTCTGCAGTCTTGAGCTGCGCTTAAAGGCGGCCTGCTCTATCTCATCATTGTTCGTGTTTTGCATTTTAAAATCCATACTTTTGTTTCACCAGCGCATCGTGCGGCAAGAGGCGGCCCTTCATCGGCCGAGAGCGGGTACACCCTCGGAGGTCTACCCCCCGTAGGAGATAAGACAATCCTACCCCGGTACTCCGGGGCCCGAACCTCCGTTTGCCCAGCACCGATACACAAAATGTGCCGGACGTGCTGGGGGTCGCACCGTGGCAATGCAGAGTCCGATCCCTGCATCCATGCCGCACTCCCTGACTAAGGTCCGAAGCGGCTGGCTTCTGACGACACACTGGAGGAGACCATCGGCAGTGTGAGGCACACATCAGTCCCTGCAACACAACAGGGACACTCCCAGGACCCCCCAGCATGTGCCGGTCGAAAGAAGGTGGAAAGACACCCTTGATTTGGGGTCGAAAACAAGAAGGTGAGCAAGGTTAGCTCAGGAAAGAATAAAGACGGTGAGCTAAGACCTGAAAGATGAGAAGAAAGGCCCTAGGTCGGGAAGAACTGTGAGGAGGGTCTCACAGCTTGGCTCAGGTACCCCGGGGTCGCCAAGAAACACCCGTACAGTGGAAAGCCCACTGCCCCTGAGGGGAAGCCTATTACAGTATACAGACTAAATTAAATCTACTGAAGTGATATCGATTGAAAAATTCTCGTTTATAATTTTTCTATCCAGTGATAAATTGTAAACTTTTGATATTTTACCCACGTTATACCGGGTGTCCCAGAGATGAAAATTAGGAATATCGAAATCTCGTGTGGTATTTTGTTTGGTTTGCTTTTCAAAAATGGTTACTGCTAAATATGTAGAAAGTATTGTTTTCTCGCAAATGGGTTCCACAATTTTGTAGGAAGACAAGTGACCATATCAATAGAGAAGATTTTTTCCAGTCCATTTTGTCAATTATTATATACAAATACTATAATGGGAAATATTCTCACCTGCCTGTAACTTATATTTAACAGTTGTAAATAATCAACATATGATTGTTTGTTATCGTGTGTAAAAACAAAACTAAGAATAATGTTCTCTTTTAGTAAATTGTATTTATTGAAAATAAAGTTTTACACTACTTCCACTGTGTGTAATAATTAATATATTATGTTAAATGCCATACAAAATAACACACATATAACAAAAGGTTATGGGCAATAAAATAATAAGTAAAATAAGTTAGTAAAAAAACAGAGTAAAAAGTGTAAAAACAGTAAAGATGGCATCAGTAAAAATAGATACAGATGAGATACTTTGTATCCAAAAACTAAAAGATACAAGCACATTTCCAATGTGGAATTTTGAAGTGAAAATATTGTTCACTGCAAAGAAATTAATGGATATTGTAAACGGATCAGAAACAATGGCTGAATGTGGAAGAAATGCTGAACATATAGAGAAGTGGAAGGCCAAAGATGCAACTGCCAAACATGTCATATTAAGAAACATTGACAACAATGTAAAGGTTCATCTTATGTCATGTGAAACGGCGAAGGAAATGTACGATACAATATTGAGAATATATAAGAAGGAAACCGGTCAACAAAAATGTTTATTACTACAAGATTTTTACAATTTCAAGTTTGACCAATCCAAAGATGTTAACTTAAATATCAGTCACCTTCAAAATATTGTATGTAAACTAAAATGTCTTGATGAAGAAATTTCAGAACAAATGATGATATCTAAAATAATGACTGTTCTCCCAGAAAAATTCAAACACTTCAGTAGTGCCTGGGATTCTACTCAAGAGACAAATAAAACTCTTGAAAATCTTATATCAAGACTGACACTAGAAGAGGACAAATGGAAAATAGGCAACAGAGAAAATGAAAATGTATCTTTTAAAGCAGAAACAAATTATAGGAATAAGAAGAAGCCGACATGTTTTTCATGTGGTGCAGCAGGACATTTTAAAGCTGATTGTCCAAAGAAATGGTGTTCTCGATGTAAAATAAGTAACCATGATGATGAAGATTGCAAATTTAAACGCAAGGCTTGTCAAATATGTAAGAAAACAAACCATAAAGAAGAGGACTGTTTCTTCAGGAACAAGAATGTAAACAAAAGTGTAACTGAGAAACATAAAAGATACAACAATGCTAAAGTAGCTTTCACAAGTGAAATCAAAAAGGTACAACCTGAGGCAAACAAAGCGGATGTAAAAAATGATGTCTGCAAGTTTATTGTAGATAGTGGAGCAAGTTCTCACATGGTAAGTAAAAACGAATATTTTAAAGAATTAGGTCAATGTTCTGAGACAATAAATACAGCGAAAAATGGTCAAAGTATGTCTGTAACTGGTGTTGGTTCAATTGAATATGATGAATGTGTATTGAAAGATGTGTATTGTGTTCCTTAATTGTCTAAAAATCTCATGTCAGTGAGTAAAATTGCAGAAAATAAAGGTTCAGTATATTTTGATGATAAAAAGGTGTACATTTTAAAAAACAGAGTTGAATTTCCAGAGAATTCTATTGTAATTGAGGGTGAGAAATGTGAAAATGGACTGTATGTAGTAAATCTAACCCAAAACGAGTCTGTTTTGATGACAGAAAAAGATGGTAACAATTTAGAAACTTGGCACAAGAAATTAGGTCATTTGAATCTTAAGAATCTGCAGGATCTTCCTAAAATGTGCGAAGGTATAGATTTAGGTATGCAGAAGAAAAATGTTAACTTGAACTGTTCAGTATGTGCTCAAGCTAAACAGGTAAGACTACCATTTAAAACTGAGAGACAAAGAGCTGAAAGGCCACTCCAAATAATACACAGTGACCTGTGTGGTCCAATCGATCCTCCTACATATGACGGTAAGAATTATTTTTTAACATTGCTTGATGATTACACACATTTCTGCAAAGTATATCTGTTAAGTACAAAATCAGGTAGTGAAGTGTCTATGTATATTAAAGAGTATATTTCTGAATTTGAAGCTCATTTCAATTTGAAAGTCAGTAAATTAAGATGTGATAATGGTGGGGAATTTAAGAACACTGAATTTATTGCCTGGTGTAAAAAGAAGGGTATCCAACTAGATTTCACTATTCCCTACACTCCACAATTAAATGGGAAATCAGAAAGACTAAATCTGACTTTAATGAATAAAGCCAGAGCTATGTTGTTTGACGCAAAGTGTGATAAAGAGATGTGGGGAGAAGCTGTGTTGACAGCAGCTTACCTTGCTAATAGAAGTCCCACATCAGGATCTTGCACTACCCCAGCTGAAAAGTGGTATGGTAAAAAACCCAATTTGAATAATCTTCAAATCTTTGGTAAGAAAGTTTATGCAAAAGTTGTGAAACCTCTAAAAAAACTTGACTCGAGAAGTAAAGAAGCAATGTTTGTTGGATATGCGCTAAATGGATACAGGCTATGGGATCCAGTAAGCCGAGAAACCTTTGTAAGTAGAGATGTGATTTTCACTTTTTCATTTTTCTGTGAAAATGAAGAGAACAAGTATGAAAATATACAACTGTTTGAAGAACATGACGAATTCATCAATGAGGAAAATGAGGGACATGATGAGCAAAGTGATCAAGAATCAACTGAGGGAGAAAATGAAGTGCAAGAAGAACATGAAGAAACAATAAATGAAGAAAGAAATCAGGATAATAATAAAGAAGGCGAAGGATATAATTTTAGACCAAGAGAAGTAATAAGAAGGCCAATAAGATATCAAGACTATTCTGATGAAGACGAAGTGCTTTTGACTTACAATGAAACTATGAAAAGTCCCGATCGAGACAAATGGCTACAAGCAATAGAGGAAGAAAAACAATTACTTGAAATTAACAAGACTTGGGAACTAGTTGATGAAAAAGAAGCTGATGGTAAAAAATTATTAACAGCTAAATGGATTTTCAAAATTAAGGAAGATGGTCGTTATAAAGCCCGTCTTGTAGTTAGAGGATGTCAACAAAACTCAGATGACATTGATTACAAAGACATCTTCAGTCCTGTTGTTGATACAAGTGCTCTGAGATTGCTTTTTGCGATAGCTGCTAAAGAAGACATGATAATCCAAACATTTGATGTAAAAACAGCATTTCTACATGGTGAATTGAGTGAAACAATATATATGAAATTACCGGAAGGTTATAAAGAAAAAGGCAAAGTTTGTAAACTAAAAAAGGCACTGTATGGTCTAAAACAAGCACCAAGCAGATGGAATAAAAGGCTAACAATTTTTCTAAAGCAACAAGGACTTGAACAACTAAAAACTGATCAATGCATTTTTAAAGACAAGAAAGGAAGTATCATAATAGCAATCCATGTTGACGACGGTATCGTTTTTGGAAAGGACATGAAACAAATTGAGCAGTTGATGAACAAGGTAAATGAAGAGTTTAAAATAACAAGAAATGAAAATCCTAAAACATATTTAGGGATGGAACTGGAAAAAGGGAGTGATGGTTTGTACATATCCCAAGAAAAGTACACTAAACAACTGTTACAAAAATATAACATGGCGGATTGCAAAGCGGTCAAAACTCCAATAACTCCTCAAAACCCAGAAGAAAATATAACATCTTGTGATGATTATTCAAACTACAGGGAAATAATTGGAAGCTTATTATATCTGACAAGTAAAACTAGGCCAGATTTGTCATATGCAGTCAGCTACGAAAGTAGGTACATGGAAAATCCTAAGAAAGAAGATATACAAAATGTTAAAAGAACTATGCGTTACCTCAAAGGTACACAAGCAAGAGGAATTAAGTTTTGCAAGTCAAAAGGAAAAGATACAGAAGAATTCAAGCTTATTGCATACAGCGATGCAGATTATGCTGGTGACAAAGAGAAAAGGAAAAGTACCACTGGCTATGTAATAATGTGTGGTGATGGACCAGTATCTTGGCGTTCACGCAAGCAAAACATTGTGGCAAAATCTACAACGGAAGCTGAATACATTGCGGCAGCTGAGTGTTGCACCGAGTTCACATATTTAAAAACTTTAATTCAAGAGATAACAGGAAAGCAAGTCAAAGTAATTCTCTATGTGGACAATCAAAGTTCGATAAAACTGATAAAATCTGGACAGTTAAGTTTGGTGGGCAGAAGACACATAGAAGTCAAATATCACTATCTTAGCGAAAAATACCAGAATGGAGAATTTGAGATACAATACTGTCCAACTGATAGTCAAATAGCAGATTTAATGACAAAGCCTCTTTTGGCACAAACCTTCAAAAAGTTTAGAGATTCATTGACAGTTTAAAGAGTTATAACTGGCATCAAGAATATTTTCCCATTAAGGGAGTGTGTCAATTATTATATACAAATACTATAATGGGAAATATTCTCACCTGCCTGTAACTTATATTTAACAGTTGTAAATAATCAACATATGATTGTTTGTTATCGTGTGTAAAAACAAAACTAAGAATAATGTTCTCTTTTAGTAAATTGTATTTATTGAAAATAAAGTTTTACACTACTTCCACTGTGTGTAATAATTAATATATTATGTTAAATGCCATACAAAATAACACACATATAACAAAACATTTTCCGTAGTTGCCCGTGTTTATCTGTATCTCTAATTTGCTTTATTCATACAATAATTATATATTTCTTCGTATTTACCAAAGTTCTATTTTTCTATCCAACAATTTCGTTTATTATCAAGTCTTGAAAATAGTTCATTTCCCTAACCTTCAATTAGATTTGGTTTAAAATATGGTAAATTTCCTTCGTGCAACAAATATATATTACTAGCTGCTGCCCGTCACGGCTTCGCCCGTGTTGAATTTTATTTTTAATTTCTTTTAAAACTACGAAATATTCTTCAATAAGATATACATTAAGATTAATACATTGAAATAGTGAGAACTTGGCACCTATGAGCAAAGAGGAACGATCATGTCAAATATTAACCCCATGGCTATAGAGTAATTTTTAAGTCCAGTGCGGGGCGGAGCCCTAAAGCCTATCAAAAGCTATATATCCATAACCGTTTCTTGGTGACTTCCTATGAACAAAGAGGAACATCCATGTCAAATACCCCATATGTCATAGAGTAATTTTAAGTCCAGTGGAGTGGAGCCCTAAAGGACTTCAAAAACTATTTTTCCAAAACTGTTTCTCAGTACCTTTGAGTAAAGAGGAATGTCCACGTCAAATTTCAACCCCGTAGGATCTATGGTAACTTAAAGGTTCTGTGGGGTAGAGCCCTAAAGGAAATTTGCAAAATCGTTTCCAAGTGAATGCCCATGAGTAAAGAGGGACGTCCATGTCAATTTCCAACCCCGTAGGCCATAGAGTAATTTTTAAGTCTAGTGGGGCGTAGCCGTGAATGAATTCAAAAACTTGATTTGGAAATAAGTAATTTTGGAGTAATTTTTAAGTCTAGTGTGGCGTAGCCCTGAATGAATTCAAAAACTTGTTTTGGAAATATACCAAAACAATTTTTTAGTGACTACCTATGAGCAAAGAGGAACAATTATTCGAACCCCTTAAGACGGCAGGTCAAATCCGTCAAATCCGGCAGGTGAATCCATGTCAAATTTCAACCCCGTAGGCCTCGTAGGTTTTGAAGTCCTGAGGGGCGGACCCCTTAAAGAGTTCAAAAACTATATATCATGCAAATCCGTTTCTTGGTACCTTTGAGTAAAGATAAATGCGCTCGTCATATTTTAACCTGTAGGTTCTATGGTAACCTATAGGTTCTGTGGGGCGGGGCCCTAGAGGAAAATCGCAAAATCCTTTCTTAGTGAATGCCCATGACCAAAGAGGAACATCAATGTCAAATTTAACTCAGTAGGCCATTGAGTAATTTTTAAGATCAGTGGGGTAGAGCCCTAAAGGACTTCAAAAACTATATTTTCAAAACTGTATTTGTTCAATTTATATAAAGTAATACATGTAGCAAATCACACCCCATTAATTTAATAATTTACTTTCACTATCATATCTTTTCAATATTTGTATTTTAACTAACATGTCATTGTTTATAACATTCTTTACTCTTGTTTTGAATATACCTCCATCTCATTTCTCTTTTGAAGGTTCTTTTGAAGTTCTTTTTAATAGTTTACCTCAGGTCCTTCGAATATTTTTATTGGTTCCCCTCCAGTATCTAGTATCTTAGTGAATACCTATGAGCAAAGATGACCGTCTATGCCAAAAACTAACCCTGTATGCTCTATAGTAAGTTTGAGGTCATTTGGGGCAGAGCAATGAAGGAAATGTTTAAACCACTTTTTATTGAGCACCCATGACCAAAGAGACTACTCCAAATTTCAATCCCGCAGGCCCTATAGTTTAGGCTATAGATTCGTTGTTTCTTTCAATTCGTATTGTAATTGGCAATAATTGTAACATTATTTTGAAATTTCGAAGACATGGGGGATGTGGGGTGGAGCCCTGAAGGATTTTTGTGAAAGCGTTTCTTAGTGAGCACCTATGAGCAAAGAGGAACGTCCATGACAAAATTTAACCATGTAGGCCCCAAAAGTAATTTTTGAAGCCTGTGGGGCGAAGCCTTGAAGATGCTTTACAAAAGCTATTCTTAGTGAGCACCTATGGGCAAAGTGTATCTTCCATTTAAAATTTCAACCTCTTAGGTCATCTGGCTTTTCATATTCGTTGTTAACTAGATTCATATTTAATATTGGCAAGCATAACATTAGACAAAAATTGAAATCGTGTGTAGCTGAGCCATGATAGAATTTTGAAAAACAGTTTCGTAGTGAGCACGTACATAAGAGCAAAGAGGAACGTCCACGTCAAATTTCATTATCATAGATTCTATAGTTTTTCAGATTCATTGTTTCCTAGACTCGAACTAAAAATTAGCTATGAATAACATTAGATAGAAATTTTGAAGTCCTATGTGGTGGAGCCCTGATGGAATTTTGCAAAACCGTTTCATAGTAAGCATTTATGAGCAAAGAAGAACGCCAATGCCAAATTTTAACATCTATACTCGTTTTTGCCTTGATTTGTATAAAATATTGGCCATAAGAATAATATTAAATGGAACTTTCGAAGTCCTTTGGGGTAGAGACCTGAAAGAATTATGCAAAACTGTTTCTTATTGAGCATTTTTTAACACAGAGGAACGTCCATGGCAAATTTCAACGCCCTATACACTATGGTTATAAAGATTCGATGATACCGAGTGAGTGGTATTTGACAAAGTAGATTAACTAACCTTACCTAAACTCTAATACATTTTTACACCAGTTAAATTGTTTACAAAGATAAAAATATTGTCATATGATTATGTAATCCTTTAAAATGTATTACTTCACCAACAGTTGATAGCTTTGAATCTTCAACAGCTAATTACCTCAAATCTTTGAAGTCATGTGGGGCGGAGCCCTGAAGGAATTTCGCAAAACCATTTCTTAGTGAGCACCTATAGGCAAAGAGGAACTACCATTAAAAATTTCTACCATGTAGGTCCTATAGTTTTGGAGATTTGTTGTTTCCTAGATTCGTATTTTAAGTGCTCCGTAAGAATAACATTGTAACGAAATTTTGAAGTCGTGTGGGGCGGAGCCCTGCAGGAATTTCGTAAAACCGTTTCTTAGTGAGCATCAATGGGTAGAAAGGAACGTCTATACCAAATTTCAATCCTGCATGCTCTCCACTTTTGGAGATTCGTTGTTGCTTTGATTTGTATTAAAAATCCCCCATAAGAATAACATTGTAACGATATTTTGAAGTCGTGTGGGGCGGAGCCCTGACGGAATTTTCCAAAACCGTTTCTTAGTGAGCGTTTTTTAGCAAAGATGAAGGTACATGCCAAGTTTTAACACTCTAGGCCTTATAGTTTTGGAGATACTCTGATACGTGAGTGAGTGGTATTTGACAAATATATAGTAGATATATAGTAGATGGATTAATATGTTTTTTCAAATGTTTATTTATCTTTTGGGCTTGACAAATTTTTTGACCAACATGTTTGAATATGTTTGGTTATTAACAAAGAAAAAGTGATATATTATCAAAATAAATATTATCACAAGAATAAACAGTTCTACAATCATATTAATGAAAAATAATACATATTCAATTACCATTGTGTGTATATAGTGAAAAGTTAGTCTATCATCCATTTTTACCAAAACCTTAACAGAATGTATATAACATTAGGGGTCAACTATTTGTTAAATATATCACTACATGAACAACTAAAATTGTAATTGATTGTGGCTGTGATTAATTATGTCAAGTAAAATTAATACAACTAACATTTAAATCATAGTTTATTATTGGAAATTACCTTTTACAAAGTTTTTTATTGAAGTTATTTGACCTTGTTTTTCACGAGTCACGGTCAAAGCTTTGATGGCAGTTGTTTTTCTAGGTTTCAATGTCGTAACTCATCGTAAAAATCAAAGTATTATAAATAGGCAATGTTTGACAGCGTAAAAACCGTTGAACTAGTTATAAGAGTATCATATGGAATCTGCTACTATTTCTAATTAACTTAGTCCCAAAAACTGTGCAAGCAAAGTTGAGTGTCCCAGACCCCAACATGCAACCCGTTGCAAGACCCGTTGTCCCAGACCACCCGTGCACCCCTTTTAAAATTCTCACAATTAATTTTTCACAAAAAAAAATAGTGCTACTGTTGGTAAACTGTTTGCGCTCTATCCATTGATGATGATTTCAATGTACATTGTGTAGCAGAAGTAGCCTATCCAGACCGGAAGTCATAAATTTTAATTAAGAACCCCATTTTTATGATATTTTTGGATTCTAGGCATGATTTTAAGACTATTTCACGATTTAAGTGTACCCGTATTCGTAACGGTTCGGGAGGTAATGGCGGTGGAAGTTTTATATTTTCCCATAATAATAAAATGGGGCTGAATTTCTAATCCATTATCTTTGTAAATTTCCAGTTAAACTAAAAAGGCCTATCATAAATATGCTTTAGCTTCTTCTCTTTAACACTTTAGCACAATAAATTCTTAGTTTTGTCATGAATTGTTTTATTTTTCCAACAAATATTACAATATGGTGGAGATTATTTGATAGTTGATGAAAACTAAAATTAATTACGTGAAAATCGGTATTTTTTTTAATTATTTTAAGATCGTTTTCTTTATTTTCAGAGCGTTTTTGCGCTGTTCCCTTAAAATTTTTAGATGGTCACGCTCACAAGGAGTGGGATCTCTTGACACACTTACATCAGCATACAAAACAGGATCAAGATTGCGAAGGACTTCTGCTTTAAAATTCTTCTTCAAGTCGAAGACTGTCTATGGAGTTGGTAGAATTATTTTAGAGGACGACATTTTTTATTAGACGTTACGCCAAAACGGAAGCACTTGAAATAGTAGGGTAAATATAAGGTTTGACCCTAAACAAATTCCAACAAGAGATGTTATGATGTTTTTTGACTGTAGCTAGTGTCTTTATGAAGGAAAAAAAAGTTTACCAAAATCGGCCAACCGGAAGTTGGTTTTTTCAATATGGCCGCCATAAATTAAAAAAATATTACAATACCTTACAAATTTGGACATAGTTACTGAACCAAGTTACATAGAACTTTAAATCTGGTTTCATTTTATTCGTAATTAAACGATAAACAAATAAAAACCATAATATAATGAAAATATTGCGATAGCTTGGATGTACATAATGTTAAAATAGAAAAATATTTTTAAAATTTGAAATTTTCCTAGTTTTTTTTCACAATTTTTACTCTTATACAAGTAATTATAATTTTTTATTACTATTTTAGATAAAGCGTCCTTTTACGAGTAATTAGAGACCAAAACTATGTTTCTATCATTTTTCGTTGTAAAGAAAATCACATTTTAAATTTAAAGTTACATGACACTTTGATTTAACAAAATCATTAATTGTATTTAAGGTGTCTATTGGGTTAAGAATGCATGAGAGAGTGATGATTATTAACTTCTAAATTTTGCTCTGGATACCTTAGAAAACACTAAAATATATGTTGCAAGCATTGGTGGGGCTAAAGTTAATTTTGAAAGGGACAAAAATTGAAACTTTGGTTTTTGGGATTCGAGTTAGAAATCTGGGCAAATATCTGTGACCGTAAGCTATAGTTATCATTGACTTATAATATCGCTTATAATAAAATGTTCTATTAAGAAAAAAATATGAATTAATTAACTACAATATAGCAGAAAGGTTATATAAAAGGCATAAATTTGAAATAATAAACAATTTATATATAGTAATTTTAGAGTTATTTTTATTTCACGTTATAAATTATATAAGCCCTTAATATTTTTATTACAACTATTATGAGTTACTCTATTAATAATAATTAGGTAATTTCACGATTTTAAACTATAGTATCCTAGTGGATAATAAGAAATTATAAATTATAATAAATTTTTGTTTTTACACGAGGAACATATTTCAATTAATTAGTAAAATACAGGAATAAATAAATTATTGTTTAATTTACTCATTTAACTATGGTCTAGTACAGTTTTGGAGAAAAGATTTTTTTCAAATTTTTCAGAAACAATACTGTATATTGATAATTTAATGTTTAGAAAACTAAGTCTTAAAGAAAAAGAAAAAAGAAAAATAGAGTTGAGTATATCAGATAGGCAGATGACATTGTTCATATGACGATGTAATATTGAACACAACAAATTTAGTATTTATCTTGGTGTGGAAATGCACAAGATTTAATCATACATATAATAAGTAATTTTTTTAACAGAAAATTATCATAAATTGGTTACTTGTTATTCATATTATTTCAATATTGAAAGTTGAAGAACAGTATGGTTATTAATTAATACTTGGTGTTATTGAGTTTATTGGATACTCTTTTTATTATCTACACACTTTAAATATTACTTCCCTTTAAATATTACTTTACTTTTTATGCATAATTGCGTAATCACAATAATTGAAGGTATACAAAAATATTCATTACCCTAGCAAAGACATGCAATATCTTATGTAGGATTTTTTTATACATTTTTTTATTCATGCTTTATAGGGTTGTGTTGAACTAACAAAATGACACTTTCCGCATTGCTGATTTAAATTATTATTCAAATATTTTAGAGCGACAAGTGGGTACGGTTGTCGTAATTATGACAATTTATAATAGTAATTTTGTCACAGTTTCTGTTATTTTTTTATTTTTTATTACTGGATGTGAAATTCATATGGTAGTAAAAATAAATTGATTACTTAACTCCTCAATAACGATTTAAATGTAAGAAAAATATGTTTCACTAATTGTCTCGTAAAACAAATAGAACTTTTAATACCGAATATTACATCAAAATGAAACACATAAAACTACTGTATCACATAAAAAACATTATTTGTATATATATATATATATATATATATATATATATATATATATATATATATATATTATTTGAATTTGTCTGCCCGTCATAAAATTACTACTTATTCCATAATGAACATTTGACAAAAACTTAAAATTTACATCAACAATATGTTAAATTTATATGACTATAGCTCTAAAGTAGGCCTGGTACAATACAAGTATAAATAAACTGTAAATCAGCTTAAGATCCCTGAAAGTTAACTAAGCGAGTAAAAAATATTCTTACTTTTGTAAGCTTTCAACTTTTGAAACCAAATTTTCCGAGTTATTATAACGACATGAAACACATATTAACATTAAAACGTTGCTAAAAATGAGAGCCAATAAAATATTAATATTTTAAATAATTTTAGAATAAAACTGTACAAAATCATACAAATTCCCAGGGACATTTTAAAAGTAATATACCCTATACAATTTATCACAATGCGCTCACTTGTCTCTAGTTATTTTCACATACCCACGAACGCAGTTGAACATCACTGTTAAACAAAATTAATTTTAAAAACTGCAGAACATTCTAAGAAAGTCAATATTATTTTTTTAAAAGTACCTAAAACGGATAAACTCATTTTTTTAATTAAATGGAAATTTATACTTAAAACTATACTTTTTCATATCACCATTATCGGAAAAAAGAAAAATTACCTAAAACCAGTGATATATTTATGATATAACATAAATCTGATTATAACTCAATATAAAGCTAGTATTTCAAAATTGTAAAAAAAATAAAATTCTTAGTATGATTTGCTGGAACTGTACACTATCAGTAAAAGCTGATATGAAAATAAGTTAAATCATAGTAAAAATATTATGCCTTTATTCATTTCTCTTTAGTTATTATTAATAATAATTTTTAACGCTTTAACATTTCACTATACGGCCTTTTCAAGTATTACACTGTGGTATATAGTAATAAATCAGACAGATTAGAGCAAGAAATTTTCTATAATAATGTAAATATAATAAAGGTATTTAAATTATTAATTCCTAAATTTTTATTCCTATTTTTAAGTCTGAAATTAAAATACTTACTTTATAAAATGAGAAGTATGGCGCAAAAATCATAATTATTTATGATTTATGATTTTAATGTCTCAAACAATTCCAAGTTTAAAATTCATGGACTAAATATATAAGAATGCACCATGAATATAATGTGATTTGTAAAAGAAAAATAACTGTAAAATTAATAGGAAAATTTTTGTAATTAATACTTTATGTCTTCTATTTATTTTTAAAATTATTTTATAGTTAACCTAATTATTTTTCCTAATTTAAAATGGCATTTAGAGGAGTATTAGTCGACGATGGTTATTTTAGCTTGAGCGGTCAAAAATATTTGCATTGATTTCTAACTCTTCCTCCCTCTCCAAAGAAACGTTACCTCCACTATGTTTACGACATATCCCCTTTTTCGTGTTCTCCAAGGTAAACAGACCATAATTTGGAGTTTATTTTTTTATTAAAATGAATTATTATCACTCTATCATGCATGTTTAACCCAATTGACAAATAAACTTCAACTAAAGATTTTAATTAAAACTAAGTGTCATGTTGCTTTAAATAATTTAATGTTTTAAATAATTTAATAATTAAAAATACGATTTCTTTTACAACTAAAAATTTATAGAAACATAATTTTGGTCTCTAATCACTCGTGAAAAGACGTTTTATCTAAAGAAGTAATAAAAAAATGGCAAACATATTTATATAAGAGTAAAATGTGTGACAAATAGGAAATTACACATTTTAAAAATATTTTTCTACTTTAGCTCTATCTAAAACCAATCTATCACAATATTTTAATTATATTATGGCTTTTATTTGTTTATCGTTTAATTGCGAATAAAACGACACCAGATTTAAAGTTCTATTTAACTTGGTTCAGTAGCTACGTCAAGATTTGTAAAATCTTGTACAATTTTAATGATTTATGGCGGCCATCTTTAAAAACCAACTTCTGGTTGGCCAACTTTTGGTAAACTTTTTTTCCTTTCATCAAGACACTAGGTAAAAAATCTCTTGTTGAAATTAGGTACAGGTTAAGGCTTTTTTCGCTGTTTTACTCTTCTATTAACGTACTCATATAACGCATTAATGGTTTAAAAATGGAAACTTACATTATATACTAAAACGACCATATCTCGGAATCTAAATACGATATAATTATGATTGATGAGTCAAAATGTTTGTATATGAATGCTCTTTCATTATAATAATAAATTATAACAATATTATATGATTAAGTGTTTCAAATATAAAACAATTGAGTGTCCAAAAGAAAACGAAAAACATTTTTTATGTTTTTAAGAAATTGTGAGTGACACTGCTTCTTCGTTTTCAATAAAATATGACTTAGAACTGTTCCTTAGTTTGTTCCGAACAAAATGACACCAAAGTGAAAGCTCAATGTACATTGGTTGGCGAATTACAAAGAAAAAACCAACCTGTGGAAGAAGTATAAAATTTCAGTAAAATAAAAGTCGCCATCTTGAAAAAATCAACTTCCGGTTGGCAAATTTTGGTAAACTTTTTTTTCCTTAACAAAAAACTTTCAAACATTCAAAAACAGTAATAAAATTGCTTGTTGGAATTTGTTTAAGGTTAAGGCCCTTTTTTCGCTAGATTTACTCTACTAAAAGCAATCAGGCTTGGATGAACAGAAGGCATTAATCAAATTTGGACTTTCCCAGTGTCATAACGAAATCTCACTGCAACTTCTTTACTCTCAGATAGTTGTATAAAATAACATTATTAGCCCGACAATTTCTATCATTATATTATTCCAAAATTACTCCAAGATTTAAAGTTCGAGGGCAATTTTTCAGAGCTTAAACTATCTGTTCTAAATTAGTTAATCTTGACTCGTTAAAGGTGAGACGTGGTTCCAATTCAGCTATAGAGGCTTTTATATTGGAAAAACCAGATTTAATATTTTCTATTCCTTTCGATAGGCCATCAAACAGATCAAGTTTATTAATAACTTGATCAAATTTTAAAGACAAGTCGGAAATTTGAGCATATATAGGTGTGACCGATTGTGAGTCTACACAGTCAATACGGCCACAGGACCAACCTTTTATACCGCCAGCAATCATCTTAAATTCACTATAGGCAATATTGACGAAATCTGGGTGAAACCATCGCACCATTGAGCTTGCAATGCATTGCAGCCATTTGCATTCAATGACAAGCTTTCAGTCAGATTCAATTAAAGGCTCGAAACACTTTTCGAAGGCTCTTTTGAAGAGAATTTTCTACTTCACTCAGTGACCCCCGAAAATAATTTGAAAAACTTTGGTGAATTAATATAATTTTTCTACGGTGGTACAAGGATTATTCCTCTTTTATTGTGGGGACAATTCACTACACTATTGAAAATGTTTACATACAAGTTATATGAACATGAGAACGCAAAGTAAATGTCCTCCTCATTGGGGACATTCAATATGTACTCCAGTAAAAAAATATTAAATAGTTTATCTCAGATTATTAATATAATATATTTTACAGAACCCTTCATATTTAATTAAACACGTATTTACATTTACGTTACTACTAAGCTTAATAAATTGTTGAGGACATTTTCCATCCTTGATTAGTAAACAAAATTCTTGACGTTTCGGGATCTGGAATATGATTTCAGGTGGAAGAAAAGGCCTAGGACATATCAAAGTTAGTAGAAATACACCAGGCGAGCCTGGAGAAGTCCGTAGCCAAACCTGAAAACATAAAAGGCAGTCACAAAAATTGAGTAAGCGACCCCCTCTCTTACAATTTTATGATGGTTTGACTCGAAATTTAAATACTGCCCTGAGTGTGTCTTTTCTGAAAAAGTTGTCTTAAGAGTATCCCTAACCTAATCTACGCACACATAAAAAAATGCTAGTTTATTTTGGACATCCTCTTCCATTATTATCCTGATGGAAGGAGAGATAGGCCTATTATTAAGATGCCTTAAGAACTCTTCCAATTTAACATCTTCATCATTTAACATCTGAACATCTTCCAAAGCTGGTAAAAAAACAAAAATCAAAATTTTCCGAACACTTAATTAATGAATGCCATAGCTACAACAATATTGACAATGATTTAAAAATTCTACATTTTCCCCCCAAAGGACATTTTATGAACACATTGGAGGAATATGAAATCTATAATGCTACAAAAAATAATAAACAAAATTTATTAAATGAAAAATTGAAATTCAGTTCACACACCTTATTTAATACAATCATGAAGAACAACCAAGGTAACAATGGTACCAGACTTAACTGATAAGGGATTAAAGTTCCTAGTGCCCAAGACAAAGAAATTCAGTCTGATACCTGCTGGCCAGCATGCTAGAAGCAACCTTGACTATGTTCTATTTGTTTCAGTATTTCAGTGTTATGTGTTTTTGTGTGATTTTTTATTTATTTATTTTTATTTATTTATTTTTTTACTAAGATATTCTGAGCTATATGTTACAAATTTTGGATATGATGATGACAGAACGGTCGAATCTGCAGTAATCCTACATGATTACATACAAGAACTGGAAAGAACAGGTATAAAAATGTTCAATTTAACCTCTACATAAGGGAAGACCAAGAAGGAGTCATTGACATATCTTAACTAAATCTTCGGTTTAAGTTGAGTCAAAGGCAACGCCTTCTGCTCAAACTCTTCCATTAAGATATTGGCGAAAATAGGCGAAAGTGGAAACCCCATGGCCATCCCTCATTTTGACCATACAATTTACCCTCAAGCTCAAAATAATTACTTAAAGTCCATAATTCAAGCAGTTCTATTATAACTTTAATAGGAAGATTAGTTCTTTATTTCAAAGTTTGGTCGTTTTAGAGCTGAGATTCAATTATTTTATTGTTTCTGGATCTGGGACATTCATGACAGACTTCCGACGTCAAAACTTGACAGCCTCGGTTAGCACAATGCTTTTTGAACTCTAAAAAATCTTTATAAATTATTATGTACGAGCCTGTCTTTCGTATCAAAGGTTTCAAAAATATCCAAAAGGACTTTAGATAATTCCCTACAAGGTGAATCAAGAGAGCTGATTAAAGGTCTAACGGTCTGACAGGAACGTCTGGTTTATAAATTTTGGGTAACCTTTACATATGTGATTTTCTAATGATGTGGAGATACTCGGGTTCTTAGTTTATCAGAGAAAACTTTTTATGCTTTCTACTAGTGCTTGTGACTTTTTGTTTGAAACTTTCTGTCTGATCTTTACTGCGTTGAGTGTATTTCCCAGCCTGTAAAGTTTCAGAGATTTTTTCTTTTTTATTTTCGGGTGTCTAGTACAACAGTAACATTACCTTTATCCAAGGGCAAAACATTGATCGTATCATATTTCCCAAGGATGGATACATACTTTATTTCCTCTTTTGAAAAATTGGACTTCGGGGTGGGAATTTTGTTCAGTAAGAGGCTGGCCTAGCAACAGAACTGACCCCCCTGATCCTGAGGAAGTCGAGAAACAGCGGACTCAATCCCAGTAACGAAATCCAACACCCTAAATGATTTAGGCGCAACAGAAAGGTTTAGCCCTTTAGACAAAGCATAAATTACATTTTGATTTAAACTTTGTGGAAAAAGATTCACTACTTGTTATTTATTTATTTATTTTTTTTTTTTGCTTCCTTTTTCTGGTGATTGAATAATTAGTTCCTGGCATCACTCTTCATTAATAGCATTAATAACATGAACTCAACATCACCAACAATAAACTTTAAACAAAGAAGTTTACCAAGTTATATGTACTTAAGTTTTGTAAGTATAAAAATATTTACACTAACAAACTTTACTCCTTTGTTATTGTGAAAAAAAAAACTTTTGAAAGAGAAGTCTTGTTGACTGAATAACATTCACAAGAATCAATTCCCAACTTATCTAATAGATTCTCAGAGAATAACTCTTGACAGTTTCGTCGAAGAAAAATCAAAATATTAAAATTCATAAACATGTTTTCAATAAGAAGTGCAAATGAGATTTTATAGTTTCTACTCTACAAATTGTTGGAAATGAGGGTTTAAATTCTACTACTTATGTCCGCTCTTCTTGAAACTGCCTGGTGCTACGTTGAATTCATATTTTAATAACCAAGCAGAAGTGCAGTCGTAAATTTTTACAACGTTAGTACAGGAACAAACTTGTCCATAGAAAACTTTGAAATCAGTAATATTATTATTTTTCGTCTCACCATTGGGTATTATGACGATATTATTTCAAAACCATCTTGAAATACGCATTATTGAAACAAAGATATATTATTAAAAATCTGAAATTTTTTCAACAATGAAAGTTTTTTTTCTGAAACTAATAAACCACAATAATGAAAAATAGTTTTTGTAAGCAAATTATCAACCCAAGTTTCCATACACAAATATACAATCAAAATGTTTCCTAACAAAGTCACTCTGAATTTCAGCAGAGCGGTGGAGCGTATTGTTTTACGTGTTTCGCAGGCAGTTTACTGAAAAACTTTCCTTATCTCTATCGAGTATGGAGAATACCAGAACTTCTTCTCAAGAACAATATGACGCGGAACGAAATGTAAGTGGAAAATAATTGTAGTACGAAATTAATCACGTGATAATTAGATTAAAATCTATAGAGTAATATAACTTGTAGAAAGCTTGTTAGGAAGTATAATAATGTCATAAAAAGGACCAATAATTTTTGCAAATTATAAGATAAACGAGAGTTTGATATATAATGTTGAGAGATTTCAAAAGTTGATAAATGAATTTTTCTGGTAAGTGAAGCGAGATATATTTACCTAAATTGTGTATTCTTGTTCCATTTTGCATGCATAATAACCCCTTAATTTTTTTGACACTTACTACCAAACACACTGTATATTAGAATATATTGTTTGTAATGCATACAAAAATTGCTAAGGAAATTTGTATTAAATAAAAACAGAAGAAACTGGTCCTCTCTAAGACGGAACTGAACATCTAATGTAGAGCTTGAATTTGAATGATCCTCAACTGAGATTCATTACAAACATTTGTTCGCAAGGAAAGTTTTTAGTCTAATACAATTAAAACCCGTGAAAATTTGTTAGCAAAGCAATTCTTGCTGATGAAATGAAAATTGCGAATCATATAGTCTCTTGTTGTTTGTCTTGAGTAAGTAAAATTTAAACAATAACAATCCAATAGTATTTTAATAGTCTCATTATTATAAATTTATTTTGTTATTTTACTACAATTTTAAAGATTAAAATTATAAAATTCATCCATCTCCTCAATTTGTAAAAGTAAAAGAAAAAAATGATCTTGTATTAGGTGAATGTGATAGTACGTTGTAAAAATCTTTTTTCTTACTTGTGTTCTCTTATTCTAAATATATAGTTTATAAGATTCAAATACATGTATACTGAAATAATCGGAAGAAAATACATATAAAAACAGGATGTTAAATATAATCAAGTAAAGCAAACAAACAGTCTTAAATAATTTAATAACTAGACCAGGTTCATGGCTCAGGTTCAGGTTAAAAATTAAACAAATGTTTTTAAAAGTTTTTTTATTCATTTATTGATTTTTTAAAGGGTTACTTTGGGAATCGGATTAGTTATTTTATGAATTGTATTACTTCTGGAATTCACTTTTATGACACAACATAGAGAATGTCTTACTTTCTTTAGGATTCTCTTTTCTTGACAATATGGAACTTTCAAAGAGTAAAAAAACAATAATACCTACTAGAGTTCGTGTTGCTCAAAATAGAGCAATTTATTGTGATACAATACAAATTTTGCATTTAGTTCTAAATCAATGACATCCAATTGAATATTTTGAATATCAGCGATCACCAAAAACTGTATGTTAACAGATGTTCAAAATGCTCAAACCGATTTCAATGTTATTCTAATTGGAAATTTTCAAATTTAAATTGTGGACATCGCCCTTATTTTACGTCCGATTCTCATTAATTTTTTGCGGGAATAGCTACGGACCAAGCCTTAGCCAACGATACCTAAAACTTGAAAATCGGTTGAGAATTAATTGTAGGAGGAATTTTCTACACAAACCTTTAGCTACACAAGCTTACACTGTTTTAAAAATGAATTCCCAGACAAATACATCAAAGAAGCTTAATATTTTACTAGGGAAAGGGAAAAACATAAAAATTATTAACTACTTCATAGTATTGTGCATTTGAAGAAACAATTACTTAAAATATTTATATTTGAGCCTAACAATGTATTTATTCTCACAAGGTTTTATTTAAATTCCCCTTTCCTTCAACCAACGTAACGCAAATCAGATGCAGCCTGCTTTTGCTGTACAGAGAAGGGCGGTGCTCACTGTCTGTCTTAAAACATCGTGAGGTTTTTATTCTTTTATATTGTGCTATACAAATTGCTATAATTTGTCAAATAAAATAATTATAAAATAAAATTATAATTACTTATTAAACACTGCTGACGAGTCCACTAGACGAGGGTTATGTAGGAGTAAGTTAACGACCATCGAGAAATGGACGAGAGGAATATTTCGAAAACCTGGGTATGTGAGAATTTCTCAATTCGAGGAATTTCGATAGGCCATATCTGCGGAAGAAAAAGGATTTAAAGTACAATCATTTCCATGTGAAAAAATGTTAATCTCATAATTGTTCAAATCCGACTAGTAAACAATCCTTATAAAATAAAAGAAAAGTGATAATAAACAATCAATGAGAAATGTCAATTAAGTTCAAAGGATGAATAGTTTGAAGTTTAATCATAGTTGAAAAATGTTACAGTTTAATCATATAAATAATTTTAAATTCTACTCTCTGATTTGTGTAATATTATGACTAATTTTGAATTTACTTGTAGGTGACTTTGTCAATATTGTAGAGAATAAGCATATTTGGTAAAGCTTAACTTTGTAATAATTTGCTCTAAATTTTGTTTACATTTTATTTTATATTATCTTTAATGTCGGGATAGTAAATTAAAATATTGTAGGAGAGTTGTGTTTCTTACTGCAGTAAAAATGCTCAACTGAAAAGGGGACTGTGGTGGTATTTTATCCTACTATTGAATAGAGCCTAAGTTGTGTATGTTGTAACTTAGTGGCAAAGGTCAGACATGATTATTTTCTAGCTCTGCCTGTACTCGGAGCCACTGTCATGCGAGTCCCTCGCTTGCGGTACACATTGTTAGACATGAGGCCAACTAAAAAGTACAAATAAGAGACACAAGACAAAATAAAATGTAGAAGGTTGAATTAATGTAGAAAGTGTAAAAGACAAAACAAAAAAGATAAATACGAGTTTACGTTCAACAGCTAAAATTAAGTTTGCTTTTTTTAATATAAACAAAACAACAAGAAGAGGAGGAGAATGAAATATTATCAACTTGAGTTTCGAATTTAGAAAACTAAAAGGCTCGAAACATAGATTGCCCTTTACTTAACTAATTATACGCCAAAACTCTTACTTAAAATATGATAATTCTTTATTTACCGAAAAACCACACAACACCGCACACTTGTCACATTTCATCTGCCACTAATTTTCATCTGATCTCTCCTGGCCGTTGGGTCGCTCATTCCTTCTTCTGTCTCCCAACATGAATGGTCGATGGCTTCTCACTGGTTGATCCCCGATAGGATGAGTGGCTTAATGGTCGTTAGCATAATTCTAAGAATCATGCCCTACCGGGTCTGTCTTTGCTCTCCTCATGTAGAAAAGGACAGATGAAAGGTGATCTAATGGAAAGCTTCCATTAGAGTGATTCCATTGGAGTGATTCTGTGTAATGTGAAGGGAACAATTGTGCTATCCGTGATCGGTGAGATAGATGGCAGGGCACAGGCAGAGCCATTGAATAATCATGTCTGACTTTTGTCACTTAGTTACAATGTATATCTTCATGTCTATTTATTCATGATTCATGCACATTGTGTTGGAATGTTCCCCACTCACACTGTGTTCATTTAATGTTCCCCTCATTGCCTCTCGAAAAAGCCAATGCATGAGTGAGAATATAAGCTAGTATAGCATCTGCATATTTAGTTCATTCTTTTACTAAGCACAAAAGCTTAACACTATGTTTAGTTTACTGAGTTTACATTTACTCATTGGGTAAGACTGTTTAGTGAAAATAATTCATGATTATTAGTAACATGTTTAAATAGCCATAACTACTTAAAAGTTTAACAATAACGTATCGAGGAATAAATAATTTACATCAAGATAACTGTTGTTAAACTGTTTGGAACATGCATATGGTGACTCCATATTCATGTTACAAGTTACTTCCCAAGATAAGTTTAACTTGGTAAAGTCGAGTTCCGGGTTCATGATAAGGGGATGTAAGATCTTATCACAGTTGTTATGCCTTACTGTGTTATAAATTTCTTGACGTTACGCAATTTACATAAAAATACCTATTTAAAATCTAAAATCTATATAAAAACAAAAATATTAAATAATTTTGATTATCACTAGTTGGTTAAGGTTAGCCGGTTTCTTCAAACATATTTAACGTAAACTTAGTTTAATTCAATTCAGGTTTGGATGACATTTTCCCGGAGTTTATAAAACACTCGGGTAACAAGGCTAGACAGTGGCTTCTGGAAGTTTTTAACACCACTCTGAAAACCGGCGACATGCCTGGGATATTTAGAAAATCCAAGATCATAGCTATCCTGAAGCCCGGAAAGGATCCAAAACTGCCTGAAAGTTATCGGCCTATAGCTCTTTTAAGTGTTTGTTATAAGCTGCTAGAGAGGTTGATTTATAACAGAATCCTCCCTATTCTCAATGCCAGCATCCCTGTCGAACAAGCTGGATTTAGGCCTGGTCGCAACTGTTGTGACCAGGTTTTAGCTCTGACATCTTTCATTGAGGATGGGTTCAAGCGAAGACTGAAAACCTCTGTGGCTTTCTTAGATCTGACTGCAGCATATGACACCGTCTGGAGAAAAGGCCTCCTAGTTAAATTTTACGACCTTATTCCTTGCCCTTTCTTGTTGCGTCTCCTCAACTCAATGCTCTCCAATAGGATGATAAAAGTATATCTGGGACGCAGAGAAAGTACGTTTAGGCAACTAAAGGATGGCCCACCACAAGGGTCAGTGCTCGCCCCACTGCTCTTTAATGTGTATACTGCCGACATTCCTGTAACTCGGTCCTTAAAGTTTATATATGCAGATGATATTGCATTGGCATATCAACACCAGCATTTTCGACAAGCTGAGGAAACACTAACAAATGACCTCACGACCCTCGGTGAATATTTTGAAGCCTGGAAGCTAAATCCAAACCCAACAAAAACTGAGGTTGCTTGCTTCCACTTGAATAATAGACTGGCCAACCGAAAGCTTAAAATCGTATTCAACGGTGTTGAGTTGAAACATAATGACCACCCACAGTATCTGGGAGTCACTTTAGATCGGTCTCTCACGTTTAAAAGCCACTTACAAAAAACGGCAGCTAAGGTGAGAACCAGGACTAACATTGTCCATCACCTTGCTGGCTCCACATGGGGAGCTAACGCACAAGTTCTGCGAACAACTGCTCTATCATTGGTATATTCAACTGCTGAGTACTGTGCTCCCGTGTGGCTAAATAGTGTGCACGTTAGAGAGATCGACGTCCAGCTAAACAGGACCATGAGAGCCATTAGTGGTACACTCATGGTGACTCCTGTACCCTGGCTCCCGGTGCTGTGTAATATCGCTCCTCCTGAAATAAGACGAAGGGATGCACTCATTAGGGAATACACAAAGATCTTATCTGCTCCACAGCTGCCCATCCATGATTACCTACCCCAGAATGCGGGCCGATTGAGGTCCCGAAAACCACCTCTACGAACAGCCTCCCAGTTGATGGACTCGAACTTCACCATCCATACAAACTGGACTTCCTCCTGGGACGCTTTTCAAGGTCGGAACCACTTCTTGATAGATGACCCGACCGTAGCGGTAGGTGGTATGAATCTTCCTCGGAAGCAGTGGACTATACTCAATCGTTTCCGCACTGGAGTGGGGAGATGTAATTATTGGAAGCACAAATGGGGAATGACCCAAGACCAGTCATGCGACTGCGGAGCAGAGTATCAAACTATGGAACACATAGTCGAAGAGTGCCCACTGAGTGCCTTCCCCGAAGGATTGGCCGGTCTGCATAGCTCAAGTGAAGCTGGGCTGCAATGGCTTAGCGCCCTGGATTTAGCTCTATAAAGAGAGATCTAATTTTTATTTTTTTTATTTTAGTGTTTAGATTTTTACTTATACTGACTCAGGTGCTCTGCACCGCAGAATTTTTTTTATTATTCTTAAACCATGGTGGCTGGCTGAATGAGCCATACGATATATATATAGTTTAATTCAATGTTAAACACATGGAAAATTTTGGTTTAAACTTGCTTCGAGAAACAGGCCCTAAGAAGGAAGAAGCGCAAAAGAGATCATGACACTGGAAAATATTTTCTTCAAAGACGCTACTATCTCTTTATTTTTTCCATCAGCTGGAAAATAAGTTACATCTTTTTTTTTTTTTTAAGAATAAGTGGATCAATCATGTACGTTTGGGACTTATGAGTGAATAAACTATTTGCAAAATAGGTGCCAGACGCGAGTTAGACGATGAGTTAGACAGTAAATGGATGGATCAATGTTGCGAATTTAACTTAAGTATTGAAAATAACAATTTTAATTGCATTGAAGGAACAATACTCTCTTCATTATAACTAATAAGGTATTTATATTTTTAAAATGTATGCTAATATTATAAAAAGTATTTTTAATCAATATTACTGCGTGTGAAATAGTCATTTCAAATGATTTTTTGTATTTACGCCAGTGGCATTTTTTGCGTTTTGACGGGGAACGGCCAAAACCCCAGTCTTGTTACTATTCAACATCGACCAGTTGTTAGAAAGCATCATTAATTAATAGCCCAATGACAAATTTCAGCTGGGTCCGGAATCAAACCTTTAAAAAGCTACTAATTTTTCTCAGGATTGAACTGGCAACCTTTGGATTCAAAGGCTAGCACTTTTACCACTCAGCTACCCAGTCAGTTTTATACATTATCGAAGCAAGTTTACATTATAAGTAAAACTTTTAATTCAACAGTATTGAAATTATGCTGGTTTTAATTATTATTATATTTTTAATAAAAACAGTTTAAAAACACAGAAATATGGAATAGTCTGGTCTTGTATAAGGTAGTTACCATTTAATTAAAATCAACCGAACTAAAAACAATGTATATAAGATAATCATCAGTGGCAAAATTCACTTCAGCTTCAATTCATTTATAAAGAAAACCGTAAGTTTACATTACGAGAGAAACAGCAATATTCATAGAATTATTTTCTTTGCCTCATTGAAAACTATTTAATAAGACAAATGAACTGAATTCTAAAACAATCATGATGGATTCATTCATCCAAGGTGTAAGGAATCTCTCTGAAACAGTCTTCTATAGCTGTTCCTCAAATCGAGAAAACCTATTCCTGGATGTAACTATGTGCCAGCCAATTTTTCTATCTCTCTGACTGTATGTAATGGTTCACGAATTGGGGAAAAAATGTTTGTAATTAATGTGATCCATGTCTTGAAAATTACAAAGACCCAATTTATTTTGAATTAAAAATTAATAACTTTTGAGATTCAACAGGCAGCAGTTTTAAATTTTCCGAACAGAAATTTGCCAAAAAGCACAAATATTAACAAAGAGACAGTCACCACTGAAAAAAAGAAATCAAAATATCCATTCCCACATAGTACAATTAAAAAATGAAACGATGTTAAAAAGAGTAAGACAAAATGCGTTTTAGCGAATTTCCCTATAGGGAATACCAATGTTCTCCTGCACCGGAGAACATTGGCATGTGTATATTGATGTACGACGTAAAATCAGAACCCTAACAACCCGAATCCTGACAGCTCTTCCTCCTTATCGAATATCCAATGGAAGTCTCCTAAATGTTCTCCCTATAAAGACTGTCAATGAAGATTGAAGCCCAAAACTTACCAATCTCGTTCGGTCTTATATATTAACGTTATTTCATTTCATTTCATTTATTTATTGCAACATAACATTCATGTACATTACAAACAATTGTTTGAAAAATGAACATGCTGCTTGTCAGAAACAAAAATAAAAATAATGATTCTTAAAACTAAAACAAAGTTTACTTAATATATAATCATGAACAATTACTCACAAATTAATTGTTGTGTCATTTATAAAATCCAAAACATTATAATATTCTCTTTCTACTAGCAATTCATGCATAACATCCTTAAATTTCTTCATTGTATAACCCCTTACTCTATTTGGTCCTAATCTATTATAAATGTTATGCCCATGTAATAAGGAGTATTCTCAAACAGTTTTAGTTTATGTATGGGGTATTGGAATTGATCTCTAAATCTGGTATTGTTGGAATGAGAATTTTGCTGATCTAAACTATTTTCAATTTGTTTGTGGACAAAAACTAAACACTTAAATATATATAATGAAGGAAGTGTTAAAATCTGCAATTTTCTGAAAAGTGATTTACATGACTGGCTACGATTTAAAAACATCATGGTTATAATACATCTCTTTTGGATTCTGAAAACAGACAATACTTCTGATGAAATCCCCCATAGTTCTATACCATATTGCAGTAAAGAGGCAAAACAAGCATGGTAGACCATCAATCTAATTTTTAAATCCACAGTTCCCCTTATAACCAACATCTGGAAACAAAGAGAACTTAATCTTTTACTTAGACTTTCAAGTAGTGGTCGCCAGGTTATATTATTATCTATATTCAAACCCAAAAATCTCACCATATTACCAACATTTATACAGTTATACAGTTATGTCAACAAACATATTTTTATCAAATAAATTTTTATTTTGTTGGGTTTGAAACTTGATTATTTCAGCTTTTGAGCAATTGAGTTTCAAACCATTTGCATAAAACAAACTATTTAATTCTGATAATAAGTTTGTAATAGCCAACTTAAGATCCAGATTATTAATTTTGTACATTTCAAAACTATAGCAGTATCGTCTGCGTACAGAATTACCTTAGCATGATTATAGTGACTGGCAATTTATTTATGTAGAGAACAAATGACAAGGGACCAAGAATTGACCCTTGGGGCACTCCGTTATGTATATCCTTACAGTTAGACATATAATTGTTATTTTTTGTTTTTAAAAGAACTCTTTGTCTCTTAGATGTCAAAAAAGAGCTGAACCATTTCAGAGCTGCTCTCCTAATTCCATAAAATTGTAGTTTTTCCAACAAAATCTTATGATTTACTGTGTCAAAATCCTTTGATAGATCACAAAAAATACCTGCAGTACTCTTTGATCCCTCCAAAGCTTATTCTGAATTAATTCTGCAGCTGCATCAAGCGTGCTATATCCTGCTAGAAAACCATACTGACTTTTAAAAATTATTCCATTTCTATTGAGAAAGATATTTAACTGATTGTATGCAGCCTTTTCAAAAATTTTGGATAGTGTTGGTAATACTGAAACTGGCCTATAATTTTCAGGCTCCTCTTTATTTCTCCTTTTGTGAAGGGGGATAACATGTGCATATTTTAATTGATATGGAAACCTACCTTCAAGAAAACATTGATTGATAGTATTGGTTAAAGGAACAGAGATATATTCTGCAGCATTTTTTAATACTTGGATTGGAATTTCGTCCCATCCAACTGATTTTTTATTCTTTAATTCACTTATTATTTTATAAACTATTTTAGGTGTAACCAGATGAAACACAAATTGATCTTCCAACACTTCCTCATTATTCAAAAAGCTTTTTGCCGAATCTGCACAAGGGGAATTTTCACAGCCTACTTTTAAAAACATTTCATTGAAATTTCATGCAATTTCATTTCCCTCAGTAACTCTCTCCCTTCAAACTTCAATCTCTCAAAGCCACCATACACAGCTTTGTGTAAACCTAATTCAGATTTGACTACATGCCATGAGTAGTTAGATTTGGTCACTTCTGGCACAGGTCAGCTGCCCCGGAAGCCACGTGCCGGGGCACATAGCTTCCGGTCGTATATTAAATGAGGGGAGGTATGCATAAATTAAAAGTTAGTTCAAAACTGAAATTCAACTTGATAATTGGGTTACGGAAAGTATGTCAAGGTCATCCCGAGTAAGTTTTAAAAAAGCCTATCCCGCTACCACAGGAAATAGTTCTGAGAGTTGAACTACCCGGTGATAGCGGGATAGGTAGATTTAAGTTTTGAACTTTATTCGTAAAAACAGATACAATCAATGTGCAAAAACAAATACAATCAATGTGCAATACAGGTTGAATTTTTGTGATGAAATACGGAGTTGTAAAAGCAAACGCCGACGACGAGGATGAGGTAAAGGCAGAGTCCCCAGATGACGTATTTGACAAGTTTGAAGAAACGTAATATCTCGAGTTGGTTTTCCCGTTCCAATTCCAATCGTTTAATTTCTAATTTCAATTTTTCTTCTTTCATTTTTTCCTCTTCCATCCTTGTGACGAAGGAAACTTCATCCATCATATCCATCATTAGTGTTGTTTTTTGGTGTTTGAAATTTCGAAACAAGTGATGTTGATAGTTCAAATGTTGGAGACGGAATGAGAAGTGAAAGCGAGGAACGTTAGTTAAACGAAGAAGTGGTGGGGGGAAGTTGAATTACAAAGAAGTGGTGGGGGAAGTTGAATCACAAAGAAGTGGTGGGGGAAGGAGGTTGCTCACCATTTGCTTCCGTACTTGTTGTTGTCGTGTCTGATTGTAGAGGTGTAAGTGGAGTAAGATTCAGCAAACTATCTTCATCAGAACTTTCAACCTTATCACAAATAGGACAGGCGTAAGTTATTTCCAGATTCATTTTAACAGTGTTGAATTTACTAACAATTTCGTGTAAAGTATTAAATATTTCTTGCAAATCTTCTTTAGAATTTACTTCGAAACTAGAATTCATTCGTGCCAACGGAGAGTTGTTCATCGTGCGAGAGTCGGCGATTGAATGAAGATCGGCGTTTAGGAAGGAGGCTTATTTGTTGGTGAGCATGAGCTTGTGACCAAGTAAATAGCTAAGTTCCTCTTCTTCGTCTTTTAATTCAATTATACTAACTGAATTAGTTGTTTCGTCTTCCTCACTCTGTGATGATGACGATGAAGAAAATAACTCACCAGGATTTAAATATTTAACCACAATTCTGAACCATCTCATAGGATATTTGTCCATGATAGAAAGTAAATTTTGAAACAATTCTTCCATCTCCTCCCTCTCAGTTATTATATGTTCAAACTTGATAAATTTTGCTTCCATGTTGTTAGTTAGAGTGTTGGAAGTGAAATGATTTAAAGTTTAATATAATATTAAATAAAAATTACAACCGGTAGTGGGGGAAATCTCAAGGTCATCCAATTGAAGTTTTAAAAAAGAGTGTATAACTGATATTACACATTCGATGGTTCTACAGGATCGGAATACCAATCTGATCTGTATTTACATCTTTTTATCATATGTGTATAAAAATCATCTTGATGAGACTTGGTGCGTTGACAATGAGCTAGATCGAGAGGATGAAATTTGAAACATCTTTGAGGACAGCATGTATGAAAATATCTTGATTTGTAAAATTTGAAAGTTCGCAATTCCGGTGGCGGTAGTTGTTTTGTTTTGCACTTGCAGTAACAAGATCCAAAAAATTCACATTTAGTGCAAGCTAACCCGTCCACCATCATTGGTCCTAAATCTGTACACTGTTGTTCACAACAGTAACGAGGTTCGTACTTGTACTTTTGTTCTTCCATGTTGACGCTGCTGAGTCCAGTGAAAGAATAAGAGTGTATAGTGTTGAATAGTCAGTTTTATGTACTACAAAAAGTGGTGGGGGTAATTTCAAGGTCATCCAAACGAAGTTTTAAAAAATTATACCTTACTAATGTAAGGAATGTTTATACTTAAGAAGTTTATTTCTGTTTATCTTCTTCAGACTTTGTCTGTTTCTGTTTGTTTTCTTCAGCCTTTTTCTCTCTCTCCGCTTTAGCCATAGCGATAAGTTCTTCAGTCGATAGTGGATGTACTTCAGGAAATTTTAAAATTAATTTAGCTTGATATCCTTCTTTAGTTAATATATTTAAATCTTCAGTCATTTGTTCAACGGTGTTGTAATCTTTTCCATAGATTTTTCCATCAAGTTCGATCATCATTCTGTATAACATCTTTAAAATTAGGTGTTGACGCAGCGAGAGTCGGGAAGCGAATGATTAGTTATACAAGTATCATTCCCTTTTTATCAACTTGACATTGATCACGTGATTCCTTAGTTTTATTTCTTAAAAGTTATTTAACATTGGTAATACTTGTGGAACTTGATGTTATGTTGACCAGTCGGTGATGAAGATGTTGTAGGTTGTGTTGAAAGAAATACTTCATCATCACAGTATTTTGTTTTAGTAAGCATCCTTACATTAGTAGCACTAACATCAACAGTTAAGTGATAACCACCGGTAAGTAAAACTCGCATTTCGTTGGTTAAATCTTCAAGTTGTTCAAAACTCGTAATGGTGTTGGTATCGTAAGATGCACACTTGACCTTTAGGGACATGTTGAAGTTTTGTATTTAGTTATAGAGAGCGAGATGTGTACGGTACGAAAGGTAGTCGTAGACTGATGAATTTCACAAGTTGATTTTCACTTTTATTATCACACAAAATTGGGTCAAGGTCATCCCGTGGAATTTTTAAAAAAAGCAACATATTGCTATGTACAAAGACATAACAATATGTTGCTTCTTTTATTTTTTTTTTGTTTTATATCATCTTTATTGAGAAACCATTACAAACATATATATTTACAAAGTTATGTACAAACTAGTTAGTAGTAGGTGTTACATGAATAGTTAGTTCAGTTGAGTTGTTTCCACTCGGTCCGTGTGAAACTAAATAGAGTGCGCCAGGTTGAATAACTCGAAGATCTTCATTTTGTAGAAGTTGTACAAACCGTTTCGGTAGGAAGATTTGAAACTTCGGTTCGTCACCAACTGTATACGGCGCCTCGCTCAATGTGCAATTAATAGCATCACCAACTGAAGTGTCCATCTTCTTGATTGTATGTATGATGTAATGTTTTTCTTCTTTTAGTTCAGAACATCTCTTCGTCGGTAAGATTGTTGATTTTGAATGAGCGTTGAATTGATCAACCAAATTTTGAAGAAAGTTCTGCGATGCCATCTTGATGTTATTGTTAATCTTCTTGTTAATCTTCTTGTTAATCTTCTTGTTAATAATAATGTCCGTCGGAGATGTTGTCTCTTCGGAGGTTCGAGTAATACTCATGCTGCGTCATGGTAGCGCTCTCACTTTTATTACCGACATTACCCCCACCATTCTGTTGAAGGAAATTATTCAAGCGGTAGGCATTCTTCAAAGCGCACTGTGACCTTCGATGTTTAAAACTCTTTGATGAAATACAAAGTTCATTGAAATAGCATTGGAAATCTCAATCTATTATTGCATTTATCACTTCGTTGCTTGTAAATGATTGTATCCAATTAGCTTTTTCCAATCCTCTTGTGTAGATAGTTTTGAGCTCATTGCAGTAATGATTCATAATGTGCGGCATCATGTTATAATTAATAAAACCTTCATCCCATCTTAAGTTGTGAAAATGTTTGTACAACCATTTGTTTGTAACTTTCGCTTTAGTTGTTAGTCTATTGAATGGTAATGGAGGTTTGAATAAGTAATGATAAACTACAGATGTGTTCATATCCAAAATTACTAATTCTTTTATAATAAAATTTCCATCATTTCCTCGAAAAGCTTGAAATTCAATTATACCTTTTTTAACTTCCATTATATGTGGCGCATTAGAAAACGAAACCCGTTTGTTCATGATGAAGTCTCGTCAGCAACTGACTTGTATTACAAACACGATTGTTCTTCTTTAACTTCTTGCGCTTCTTCGTCGATATTAAAGTTGGTGTGATAGTTGTTCAATTGTCTCCACATATCCACTTCTTGAGGTATTCGATTAAAAATTGAAGTATCCACGGGACCGTATAAAATTGGAACGAAAGGTTGTCTGTCCAATGTATCGATTAGATAGTCTTTGATTATTGCACTTGTAAATATTAGTTGTTTCAAATATCTGGTGACGGGACCGGTAGTACAACTTAAAGTGTAAAATTCTTCTTTAGTCAAATGTAATTTTACATCATGTCTAGTTAAATCTCTGAAGCGAACCATTTGTCCCCCACGATGTTTCACTATATCAACTTCAATATTTGATTCCAATAAACTTAATCTTGTTCTTCTTCCAAATGTGTTGTTACTCAAATAACATTCCAAAAGATGTTAATGTTTCATAAATGATTCCCAAGAAGTTTCAGTGAATGTAACCATTTTATTTCCATGATTTAAAATAACAATCGGTGAATAATCCAATGATTTTAAAATTCCAACTGAAATACTTTTCGTCATGCATGATGAAATGGGGTAGAAAATCCGAAGAAATACTTCTCTTAAAATATTAGTTGTAATGTTAACTTCAACCTTTTTTCTTTTTACTTCTTTTTCAGCTTCTCCTTCTTCTTTTTCTTCTTCTCTCTTCTTATGTTTGTTAAACTTGAGGAACTCGTCCATTTCTCGTTCAACTTGTTTTTCTATATCTGAACTATTCTCATCCATTAGAGGTGTATTTTCTTCTCCGTTAGTAGAACTCATCTTGCGAACGATGTTTCCCATACGACGGTCGAATATAAAATGAACTTTCCCCTCATGATTTTCTCTCTTTTATGTTTTTCGTGAAATCCTTGAAATTTATACAATCACATAAATGTTTGTTTTCAACTTGTTTTTCACAAACGAAATTCTAACCTCAAAAATTGAAGCAGATAATTCTAACCTCAAAAATCTGCAGTCGTTGTACTAATTCTTTTTAAAGTACATTCTTCACAATTCCGGTCAGCGGTGTGTAAGTAACTATTTTATCATGTAGAATTAGACAGTATGCTGAAGTTCCATCCGCTACTGGTTGTTCAAATTCCATTTCAATTTTTATATCCACACTTGATGATTTTACCGATTCATTTTGTTTTGAACAATCGATTACAATTATCGGAGCCTTGGAATAATACTGGTCAGGCGATAATAGTGGTGTATTAGTCTTTCCATAATATGACGATTGAAATCTTGCATACATATCGTATAAAATGGAAAAACGTTTTTTGCTGAACATGACATTCAAATTGTCATACGGAAAGAATTGAGAGTTTAAGAAAACTTTACAATTCTTTATCTTACAGTGATCAAATTGACCGGCATTTGCAGTGATAACATCTTTTCGCTTAGTTTGAAAACCGAGTATTATGTACCTTGCCCGTTCCAAATAAGTTGATGTCTTGACGGTCCATGTTTGTCGTTCTGTCTGAGGTAGTGTAGGATATTCATGGAATTCCCAACTTCGGAGTGGCATCACAATATCACGGTCAGACTTTAACTTTCTCAATAATACGATTCTATGTTCATCGGCCAATCTTACATGAGGTACTCTCCAAACAACTTTATCCAATTGTAGTTGCCATTCCAGTTTATCTTCCGTAGTTGCAGGGTCTGCAAGTATCAAGTCCTTGTTAGTTGAAGATCTGAGTAATACCAATTCTTGTTTGACATTTATTATTATTCGTTTGTAATCTTCAGCGAATCCCAAAAGCAATCGTAAGGGTACATGAAAATCAAAGTGACTGTTGGAATCCGGTGTTATAGTGTCTTTATCAGGGGCAACCCATCCGGCGGTAACTATTGAATTCTTCTCATGCGGTGTTAATGATGTTAATCCTTTCAATGTCGTTGTTATACCAACCTTTTTTGTCGAATCAACTGTCACCCCTGATATCTCATATCTTATTTCATCAAAAAGATATGCCATCGGGTTATTTATAAAAGGAACTGTTGAAGCAGTTTTTCCATCCAATTTTAATACCCGTCCTTCAATGTACAAATAACTTTCACACGGTAATGTGTAAATATCTTGTTGTTGAATGGGAATCCTTATTTCATCGTTATTGTTTAATTTTGATGAAGTGTAAGGGTTGTGCGTGTGATATTCCTTCTCCCATAGTGTTTCGTCGAATGTCGGTCCTTGAGATATATCCAGGATATCCATCGTTGTTAAGTTTCAATCCAATCTTCTGTAGAAAACGAATGTTGTCCGATGTTAACTCTTCCAATGTCGAGGAGCTACTGAGCTCCCGACTCTTCCGTTGCGGTTTAAATGATAATCCCATGTTGACCTTTATGTTGCCGCTCTGATGTGTATCCGTATAATTATCGTTTCTCCTCTAAAGTCAGACAACCTTTCGTTCCAATTTTATACGGTCCCGTGGATACTTCAATTTTTAATGGAATACCTCAAGAAGTGGATATGTGGAGACAATTGAACAACTATCACACCAACTTTAATATCGACGAAGAAGCGCAAGAAGTTAAAGAAGAACAATCGTGTTTGTAATACAAGTCAGTTGCTGACGAGACTTCATCATGAACAAACGGGTTTCGTTTTCTAATGCGCCACATATAATGGAAGTTAAAAAAGGTATAATTGAATTTCAAGCTTTTCGAGGAAATGATGGAAATTTTATTATAAAAGAATTAGTAATTTTGGATATGAACACATCTGTAGTTTATCATTACTTATTCAAACCTCCATTACCATTCAATAGACTAACAACTAAAGCGAAAGTTACAAACAAATGGTTGTACAAACATTTTCACAACTTAAGATGGGATGAAGGTTTTATTAATTATAACATGATGCCGCACATTATGAATCATTACTGCAATGAGTTCAAAACTATCTACACAAGAGGATTGGAAAAAGCTAATTGGATACAATCATTTACAAGCAACGAAGTGATAAATGCAATAATAGATTGAGATTTCCAATGCTATTTCAATGAACTTTGTATTTCATCAAAGAGTTTTAAACATCGAAGGTCACAGTGCGCTTTGAAGAATGCCTACCGCTTGAATAATTTCCTTCAACAGAATGGTGGGGGTAATGTCGGTAATAAAAGTGAGAGCGCTACCATGACGCAGCATGAGTATTACTCGAACCTCCGAAGAGACAACATCTCCGACGGACATTATTATTAACAAGAAGATTAACAAGAAGATTAACAATAACATCAAGATGGCATCGCAGAACTTTCTTCAAAATTTGGTTGATCAATTCAACGCTCATTCAAAATCAACAATCTTACCGACGAAGAGATGTTCTGAACTAAAAGAAGAAAAACATTACATCATACATACAATCAAGAAGATGGACACTTCAGTTGGTGATGCTATTAATTGCACATTGAGCGAGGCGCCGTATACAGTTGGTGACGAACCGAAGTTTCAAATCTTCCTACCGAAACGGTTTGTACAACTTCTACAAAATGAAGATCTTCGAGTTATTCAACCTGGCGCACTCTATTTAGTTTCACACGGACCGAGTGGAAACAACTCAACTGAACTAACTATTCATGTAACACCTACTACTAACTAGTTTGTACATAACTTTGTAAATATATATGTTTGTAATGGTTTCTCAATAAAGATGATATAAAACAAAAAAAAATAAAAGAAGCAACATATTGTTATGTCTTTGTACATAGCAATATGTTGCTTTTTTTAAAAAATCCACGGGATGACCTTGACCCAATTTTGTGTGATAATAAAAGTGAAAATCAACTTGTGAAATTCATCAGTCTACGACTACCTTTCGTACCGTACACATCTCGCTCTCTATAACTAAATACAAAACTTCAACATGTCCCTAAAGGTCAAGTGTGCATCTTACGATACCAACACCATTACGAGTTTTGAACAACTTGAAGATTTAACCAACGAAATGCGAGTTTTACTTACCGGTGGTTATCACTTAACTGTTGATGTTAGTGCTACTAATGTAAGGATGCTTACTAAAACAAAATACTGTGATGATGAAGTATTTCTTTCAACACAACCTACAACATCTTCATCACCGACTGGTCAACATAACATCAAGTTCCACAAGTATTACCAATGTTAAATAACTTTTAACAAATAAAACTAAGGAATCACGTGATCAATGTCAAGTTGATAAAAAGGGAATGATACGTGTATAACTAATCATTCGCTTCCCGACTCTCGCTGCGTCAACACCTAATTTTAAAGATGTTATACAGAATGATGATCGAACTTGATGGAAAAATCTATGGAAAAGATTACAACACCGTTGAACAAATGACTGAAGATTTAAATATATTAATTAAAGAAGGATATCAAGCTAAATTAATTTTAAAATTTCCTGAAGTACATCCACTATCGACTGAAGAACTTATCGCTATGGCTAAAGCGGAGAGAGAGAAAAAGGCTGAAGAAAACAAACAGAAACAGACAAAGTCTGAAGAAGATAAACAGAAATAAACTTCTTAAGTATAAACATTCCTTACATTAGTAAGGTATAATTTTTTAAAACTTCGTTTGGATGACCTTGAAATTACCCCCACCACTTTTTGTAGTACATAAAACTAACTATTCAACACTATACACTCTTATTCTTTCACTGGACTCAGCAGCGTCAACATGGAAGAACAAAAGTACAAGTACGAACCTCGTTACTGTTGTGAACAACAGTGTACAGATTTAGGACCAATGATGGTGGACGGGTTAGCTTGCACTAAATGTGAATTTTTTGGATCTTGTTACTGCAAGTGCAAAACAAAACAACTACCGCCACCGGAATTGCGAACTTTCAAATTTTACAAATCAAGATATTTTCATACATGCTGTCCTCAAAGATGTTTCAAATTTCATCCTCTCGATCTAGCTCATTGTCAACGCACCAAGTCTCATCAAGATGATTTTTGTACACATATGATAAAAAGATGTAAATACAGATCAGATTGGTATTCCGATCCTGTAGAACCATCGAATGTGTAATTTCAGTTATACACTCTTTTTTAAAACTTCAATTGGATGACCTTGAGATTTCCCCCACTACCGGTTGTAATTTTTATTTAATATTATATTAAACTTTAAATCATTTCACTTCCAACACTCTAACTAACAACATGGAAGCAAAATTTATCAAGTTTGAACATATAATAACTGAGAGGGAGGAGATGGAAGAATTGTTTCAAAATTTACTTTCTATCATGAACAAATATCCTATGAGATGGTTCAGAATTGTGGTTAAATATTTAAATCCTGGTGAGTTATTTTCTTCATCGTCATCATCACAGAGTGAGGAAGACGAAACTACTAATTCAGTTAGTATAATTGAATTAAAAGACGAAGAAGAGGAACTTAGCTATTTACTTGGTCACAAGCTCATGCTCACCAACAAATAAGCCTCCTTCCTAAACGCCGATCTTCATTCAATCGCCGACTCTCGCACGATGAACAACTCTCCGTTGGCACGAATGAATTCTAGTTTCGAAGTAAATTCTAAAGAAGATTTGCAAGAAATATTTAATACTTTACACGAAATTGTTAGTAAATTCAACACTGTTAAAATGAATCTGGAAATAACTTACGCCTGTCCTATTTGTGATAAGGTTGAAAGTTCTGATGAAGATAGTTTGCTGAATCTTACTCCACTTACACCTCTACAATCAGACACGACAACAACAAGTACGGAAGCAAATGGTGAGCAACCTCCTTCCCCCACCACTTCTTTGTGATTCAACTTCCCCCACCACTTCTTTGTAATTCAACTTCCCCCCACCACTTCTTCGTTTAACTAACGTTCCTCGCTTTCACTTCTCATTCCGTCTCCAACATTTGAACTATCAACATCACTTGTTTCGAAATTTCAAACACCAAAAAACAACACTAATGATGGATATGATGGATGAAGTTTCCTTCGTCACAAGGATGGAAGAGGAAAAAATGAAAGAAGAAAAATTGAAATTAGAAATTAAACGATTGGAATTGGAACGGGAAAACCAACTCGAGATATTACGTTTCTTCAAACTTGTCAAATACGTCATCTGGGGACTCTGCCTTTACCTCATCCTCGTCGTCGGCGTTTGCTTTTACAACTCCGTATTTCATCACAAAAATTCAACCTGTATTGCACATTGATTGTATTTGTTTTTGCACATTGATTGTATCTGTTTTTACGAATAAAGTTCAAAACTTAAATCTACCTATCCCGCTATCACCGAGTAGTTCAACTCTCAGAACTATTTCCTGTGGTAGCGGGATAGGCTTTTTTAAAACTTACTCGGGATGACCTTGACATACTTTCCGTAACCCAATTATCAAGTTGAATTTCAGTTTTGAACTAACTTTTAATTTATGCATACCTCCCCTCATTTAATATACGACCGGAAGCTATGTGCCCCGGCACGTGGCTTCCGGGGCAGCTGACCTGTGCCACAAGTGACCAAATCTAACTACTGCCATGCTGCTTGACTTTTATTTTCATCTGTTTCAATAAATTTACTATTTGTTAGTTTTTTAGCTGCCCTACATACCCTTTTAAAAGTTTTTATATAGTTTAACATAATTCAAAAATTGGTCATCTTTGGTAGTTTTAGATAATTTGTGAAGTTCCCTTTTTCAAATGCTAGATACAGAGATCCCACAAGTTATCCAATTTTTGTTAACATAATAAGAAGTTTTGGCTGTTTTTTTACTTTTACAGTTTTCTGGGGAAAGTGGTGTTCAAAATTAGCTTTCAACTCAGAAAAAACGAATCAAAGTTTTGTTGTGAGTTGTTATTGCTACAAAACAACCAGTTCACTTTTTTAATTGAGTGAACAAAGTTAACCACGTTTTCCCGTGTTAAAAACCTCTTTCTTACAGTTTTTCTGGGTACACCATTCTTAGAACTACTGTTATGCAGTGACATTAACAAAGCTCTATGATCAGATAGACCCAGTTCAATGTTTATAAGGTAGCTTTGGCATACACCTACAAGTCCGTTTGAAATAATATTATCTATGCATGTTTCTGACTCATTAGTTACTCTCGTAGGTAATTGGAAATTTATGTCTAGCGCATATGATGCAATCAGATTTAAAACATTCCTCAAAACCCTGTTTTTACAAGTATCAAGAATGTCAATATTAAAATCGGATGAAACATAGACCTTTTTAGTCTTGGATTCTTTTTTCAATGAATTTAACAGTTTTTCAAGCTTATGTAGGAAAACATTAACATTACCAATATCAGTTTTATGGTATATACAAACTAATAGATGACATACTCTGTTTTTATCAAAAAATTCTACACAACTTGTTTCAAACACAAAATCTTCTTTTAAATTATTAATCAAATCCTCTAGCTTTGTATAATGTATGTTTCTTTTAATTAATATGCAGGAGCCTCCCCTCATACCTTTCTCACGGCAGTAAAAGTCTCCTAACTCATAGTCCAAAATATTTTGCAAAAAACATATTTCATTAACTTTAAGCCAATGCTCATTTAGACAAATTATCTCTATGTTAAGCTTACAAATCACCTGCTTAAATTCTTCCATTTTTATTGAAGAACATAACCCCTGTATATTGTAGTGCATTAGCCAATCACATTTACTATAATAAGTATTTTCCAAATCTACAAAATCATTTATAAAATTTTCTTGGTTTAAAAATTCATTTTTATTATTATTTTTAATCCCTGTATTTGGCTTTGCACAATTTAAATCAATGTGCATGCACAATGTGCATTGCAGCCCGTTGTCGCAGTCCCGTCACGTCGGTGGCACTGGAGCCCTGATCAGCGATATTGCTTCACTTCTCGACCACTGAGGTATAATTTTTTTTTCTTATTTATGAAATTTAACCAAGAACATTTCAAGTAATTTAATATGATACCAAGACTGTATATGCCAAGACAATAATCATAATCTCACAGTTTTTGACAACTTTATAAATTACACGTTATACATGTTAAGTTTAAATTATTTATTAAGTTCGTGCAATAATTTTTTGTGCTTATTTGCATAACTCCTTAGTGGAGTATTTTGGCAAATTGCTCAGATATTCTATACTTTTTACAATTATCTAACTAATATATAACCTACAAATAAAAACATAATTTGAAATTAAATGCTGCCTTGTTTGTTGTATTAGGGGTAGTATATAACAAGACAAAAAATTCTTAGTAAAAAATTGTAAAAAAAATAATAATTTGCAAAACATAATTAGCCACCCGAAGAGTTGGCATCATTCGTTTTAAATAACACAACTCAATTATGAATGTCACAAATAGCTTATTTATCATGAGATTATTTAATACTTTATAACATGAGAAAATAAATATTTTGTAGTAAAAAAACTAATTAAATATTACACTTTTCACTGATCTGATATTTTCAGATCCATAATAATGCTTCTTGACCAATTTCTTTATTGTACAAATTTATATACCCTAACATCAGCATCTCGAATAACATTAGTCCAACGTCTCCATTCCTATACATGTTTCCAACATTACAACCAATGTCCAGAAACATTTCCACTATCTTTCTTTACAGTTGACTGAGGTAAATTTATAGGAGTTAAAAACCATACTAAAAATGTCAGTATAAATTACATTCATTATTTATTGTTGTGTTGTGATTTTCAAATTTTGTATTATATACTAAGTTATATTTTGTAATAAAAATATAAATGATGCAAAAATATTCGTAAATGAAAGTCGTACAATGTCACTAGTTTACACTACGTATAAATAAGAAACTAGATAAGGTAATCTGAACCGAGCGCCGTGTAGTGGCTGGGCTGCTGTGATGATGAAGTGGTTATTACAACGCGGCGCGGTGATGGGGAAACACAGCGATGTTGTGCCGCATGTTGTACAGCGTAACAAACCGACCAAACTCCAACGACACTCTGTGGAAATGGACGTACTACTAATATAGAATAATCGGTATCAGATAACTGACACATACTTTCTCCCAAGAATATGAAAAGTTGTTTAAAGCCTCAAAACATTAATGTCTTGATGGCTCAGTCGCATAGCCACCAGGTGAGCAGCACGAGTTTTTGCATCCAAAAATTGACTTTTTTAACACATTTTGCTCTATAACTTTTGAACGCGCATTTTCCTGGAGATGCGGGTGGTGTCATTTTATTCAGCATTTTTAAAACCAAAAAATTTTAATCAAAATCGTTAGAGCCATTTTTGAGAAATTTTGATTTTTCACGTTTTTTGGGGGTTTTTTGGGGTAAACTACCCTTAAAAATAAAAAATTCAAAAAAATGAAAAAAAAAACGCCTGGAATTATAGTAGATTTGGACCTATGTACCAAATTTCATTAAAATCGGACCATTAGGGCGTTCTCTAGCTCTGTTTACATCCTGACACACACACACACACACACACACACACACACACACACACACACACACACACACACACACACACAGACATCACTCTGAAACCTCCTTTTTTGGGCTCAGAGGGCACCAAAACGGATAAATTTACCAACGACTCAAATTTTAAAATGTTGACGAAACCAATACTTTCTCAATATATACATTTATAGGGGGATAGGGAGCTCCAAAATGGATATGTACATCATCAAACTATTGCGAAAATTTTTACGAAAACAATACTTTCTCCATATACTATGGTATAGGGGGAGAAAGTAAAAATATGACCGGGAGTTTTCATGGTATATTTGTGTGCTTTATAATTTTGTCATTAATACTGTAAATTGAGAAAAACTATGAATTTGGATGGATAAACATCGTAAAAGTAAGTGCATTACACGTAAAAGAAAAGTCAATATAAATATAATACTTGGAAAACATCACTTTAAATTTCTCCGTGGTGTTTTACAATTGTAAAAACAATCAAGGGGATAAAGTGATTAGGAGGGATTCACTTATCCTGACAAACTCAACGTTTAAATTTAAAGTGAAAACGACCTTTACACCTTCCTTTGTATACTTAGATACTTTCCTTGAAACACCGACGCACCCAAAGGTGTGTATTTTAAGGAGAGTACATGACTGAAAGGTGAGTTTAATGAAACAGATGAGGTGTAGCTTCGTTAGTGAAAAATAGCAACTGTTTCATTTTTCAGGACCATTAATTAATAACCCAATGACCAAAGGCTGTTGGATCTATTATCGAACCATCAAAAAGCATTAACTTTTCTCAGGATTGAAACGGCAACTTTCAAATTAAAAATTGAGCTCTATAACCACTAAGCTTCCCAGCAAGTATAACTAGAGTTGTGCTCTAAAACAATTATCTACAATAAGATACTAAACAATTTAAACATAATACTAAATTTCACATTAAAAATATGATTATGCTGTACAAGCAGAAAATTTAAATGTCATACTACAGAAAATGTGTCACTAATAATGTTATCTCACAAAATTCTCGGCAATGAGATATAACAACATTCAAACCTGTTTCACTGCTTGCAATATTGATGCTGATAGAATTTACGGAGTCAGCGACAATCCAATTTGCAGGTTAGCTCTGAACGGAAACTACCACACCTCTATGAAACGTATACCGTCGTGAGGCGCTGTCATGTATAACTTAATTAAATATGTAAAAAATTAACATAAAACAAAAATTTTAGAAAAATTATGCAATAATATAAATATGAATTAATTTAAGTATTTTAATATTGAATTTTCAATAACATTGTGCTTTTATTATCGGTGTTATGAAAGAACACTATATATATTTTATATAAAACTATAATCTTTCAATCCGGGATTTAATTTCTTTTCTAAACAATAAAAAAAAAAAAATAGAAATATGAAGTAAAAAATATTAAGATAATATTCACATATTGAATTCATCTGTTGGAATGAAGTCATGTTTTTACCGTTCTCTAAATAGGTTTTACTCTTAACTAAGTCATCTTTAAAAGATTAAAGTCTCAATAGTATAGTATTCAAAACTAAGAACTGCTCAGACACAACACTTTTTTAAAGTAGGGACCTTAATATACTAGGACACTGAGTCCGGGCCACTTGCATTAACATAGAATCAAATGAAAGCTATTATACACTAGGGGATTGTAGGGGCAAAGGTCCCTAAAAATCAAGATGGTGATGTTGTCTCAAAAAAATAAGTTTCAATTCATCACCTCCTTGCACAATTAATTACTCTATTTCATCTCAAGTTGTAGTATGATTATAATTATGTAATTATATGTAATTTTCTAATAAAATACTACCTAATCTTGACGAAACATTTTTGAGTTATCAAATCAGTAATTTACCAATAATCTCTCCTTTATTAAAATACAGTAGTCTATTTTATGGGAAAAAAGCTATTGCACTATTATACACCGGACTCAGTAAAAATAGTTTTAACCTTAAACATGTCCATAGTAAGTTTGAATACTCAATTAAATAGTTCAATCCAACATTAGCCCTTTAATACTGTATACTCCTTCACCCTGGACCCCTGTGCCACCCATTCCCCCACACTCGCCGTGTCCCCCGCGCCTTCCCTAGTCCCCGTTCAACTTTCGGGTCCAGTGTTTTCTGTACCTCCAACACCTCTAGGGCCCGAGTAACCTCCATGCTCCCGGACCTTGTGCCCCCATGTTCCTCCCCCCCCCCATTCACCCATGATGCCTGCAGTTCTTCAACATGGTCCGTACCCCCCATTCCCAACCAGCTTTCGTACCACTGACGATCTAGTGTAGCTTGTGCCCACATATGCCCGTGCTTCCATGCTCACTATTTCACCCCGTGCCCGCTATGTCACTCATGCCTCAATCTTGGCCCCAATGCCCCCTAACCCCCAGTGCCACCTACACCCCTCGTGCCAACCGCATACCCCTGCACCCACGGTGCTCTGTGCCCCCATGCCCACCCTTCTTCCCCGTGGTCACGATGCCCTTTATGTCCCCCATGCCTCCCGCGTGCCACCCCACACCCATCTAACCCTCTTGCCACCGACGCCCCTGGTGCCCCTCGTGCTCCCACACCCCCCACCATCACATGCCCCCATGTCCCCTATGTCCCCCATGCCCCCCTCGTGAACTCTATGCTCCCATATCTCGAACATCCTGTGCTCCCCATGGTCCCGTATCGCCATCCCCGCCGTCCTTCCCGAACCGTCCTGTGCCCTCCGCAGTGCCCCCTATTTCCCCCGTGCCCCCATGCTCCCTTATCCCCCGTCCCACCGACGTCATTGTGCTATGATTGTAGTCTATTTTGTCCTATTCAGTCAATTAAGTATAACATTGATTGATACACTGTGTTGTCCGTTTTCGCACACTATTATTAACATGAAAAGCTCCCCGTTTTTATGGATTAACGGGCTTTTATTGTTTTCCCTACGAACTACGTAAAGAAATAAGCAGAGAAGGGATAAAAAAATCCTCATTCGGAGGTTATCCAATGTTAGTAGTTTACATAATATGATTCATGATTCAGTCGGAAATAAACAAACACTCAACAAAAAGATTCAACTCTAACTACTCTAAATAGCCAATATACAAAGCATTAATTAATAACTAAACGAAGTTCACTGATTAAAGACAGTATATATTTAACAATTATAACAATCATGAAACGTCTAATCCGCTTTTAATCGTGGTATATCAGCATATACAAAATCATTCTACTCCTGTCTCCTTAAAGCCATAGATAAAGTCACGAAGAAGACATCCGTTGTGAACCAGTAATTTGCCCATGATTATCAGTGTTCTCCTTTTTTATAGTGTATTGCCAATTTTTAAAGTTATAATTGTATGGTTATCTTAACTCAAAATATCTGCTCAATAAACAGCTGAGTTTATGATAAAAAATATTTACTTTAAAATCTGCTTAATTACACGTGCAGATCTAAAAATCTTCTTCCCATTAAATTAACATTAGAACTTCAAGGTCCAATGGGGCGAAGCCCAGGTAACTTTTGATAATTCAGTATTTTTCCTTGCGTCCTTGGCCCTCAAGCTTTAAAATGAGCCATCATGCGTTACCCTATCTTTCTTCTAACTCGAGATATTTCGTGGGGACCGATTCGCTTACGGAATTATATATATAGATTAGCTGGACACTGTGTCCGTTCTCTAAAATGGTGGTCCGGCCACCGACAACAGTGTCGCCACAGATATCGCTTATAGGGACTTCAAAAACCCGTTAAAGATTCAATGTATTTTTCTGGTACCTGAAATCTAATTTCTATTTTTACATTAATGCAAGCAATAACCAACTTTGACTTACATAAAATATATTTAAATACAAAAATAAATAATTAAATTAAAAAAAAATAAAACAAAATGACAAAATTTTTAATAAACTTTTATAAATTTTTGAAACTGAAGTTTTTGACGAAAAAAACAAAACAAAAACAAACAATTAGTTTATGTTTTTTTTTATTTTTTTAAATTTTTTTATTTGTGTCTGTGATTATGATATATAAAAGGCAATACTGAATTAATTCATACAAAAGTGTAATAGTAGTCCATAACTTCAATATTGATATAACTATACAGGAAATATTTATTCAAAATATTAAGTTTTATAAATAAAAAAAAATTATATATTGAGTAAGTTTTATTAAATTTCCACAGAAAAAATGGGTTTTACACTTGGCTTCAGAGATTCTCATAAAGTTTAATTTTCCTCTAGAGACAAAGGACCCCCGCTGATCTCTAACAAGGACCGCCTTAGAACATCGTGGCTGATATTATCGCTCTAATGAGGATAACGCTCCTGCGTCCTTCATTACACCAGAGTAATCCGTTATTTTATGAAATGAAATTTAATTTAAGATGAAATAGGCTTGCAAAAAGACATTCCACTAATTATTTCGCACGAACTACATTTTGTTTAAAAAAGTAGCTACTTACTTTGTTTTTTCCCAATAAAATCCAATTGTGATAAAATATAAAAATCCACCAAATCTAGGAATAACACCCCCGCTCCTATTTTGAGCTTTATAAGATCTTAACATGAATCAGTGGAATCTCCAAACTATTTATATTAGCAAACTAAGTAGTTTTGCAATCGACGCAAACTTTCTCTCTTGTTTTCTCGTTACTCTTATTTTGTGAATGCCGTTCATGCCAATGAGATGAATACAGTGTGTTTTTTTTCTAAAATATCATGAAATTGATTCAAAAATTTAAATTAATTTGTTATTTTTCAGTTCTTTTTAAAGTTACATTTCTGTTTTACTAGATAAACTAATGTCAACTAGAAACCTAATGTACTTTAGGCAATGTCACAAATTTAACTTAGCAGAAACTTAAAAATTATAGGCCTTTGGCCTTTACTTTTTTAATAAAAATAAAAAGAATTACTGTTGTCTTTGATGGTCTAAAGCAGGGGCATTATAAATCTCAGGCCGGAAAAATGAGAATTCTTTTTCCCCAGCTTTAGGCCTGCTGGAAATGCAAAACGCAGTCCTGTCTAGTGCCTCGAGGGGCTAAACATTGATCCGAAACTCCAGCTTCCTCCACGGGCACAGCGATTTTGCCAGATAGAAGATCTTGTGGACCAGTAGCGTTGTTTGGACTTTAAGGCACTCTATAATCCTTATTTTTTTCCTTTTCAATGAATTTTACTTACGTGGTCTCATTTTCTTAAATAAAAACAAACCATAATAAAGTGTTTGAAGTCTGGTCAGATGATTTATTGTTTGACGGAAGAGGCTATATCCAAATACAGGGATAGCATAGGAGGTTGATGGAAAAACCATTATTACGCAACTTGCTAATTCAAAAAAAATAAAAAATAAAATTACGTCGAGGTTATAATGTTTCTTTTATATTTGTTTATGACATGTTGAAAGCTTATACTGTTTATAAATGTAACTATATGTTTTTAAGCTACATGATTCTATGAAACAAAACTTAACCAGTTTTAACAGTGATTTTTTTTAACAGTTTTAACATTTCAATCTCTTGTCAATATTTTGTTTAGCCTGAAACGTGGAGTAATGAGTAAACATGTTTTGATGCTTTGAAAGTCATTTTTTCGAATGGTTTTAATATTTCAATACTATAAATTTTTTCAAACACAAATTTATAAACTAGTGTTTCCCAATAAGGTTTTTATAAGACCTTTTAGATGGATCGAACTGTCCAATTGTAAAAGTAACACTAATAACAAGTTATATTGACTGAATTGTAAAATTTTATCGATCCAGAATATTATATGAGGAAGCGGTAGTTTTACAAATATGGCATATACCATATATCAATACACCCCCGTCGCAGCAGACCCTGCGTGCTCAGTATGAAGCCATGTACTGAGTATTCATCAATATCTGTCAATAAATAAAGGAGTTTGCATATTCTCCATGTGATCAACATGGAAAAAGAGTATATATTTTTGCTGCGTTGATAAATTACAAATACCCCCCCATCGCAGCAGACCTGCGTACTCAGCGAATTTTCCAAACGATCTTGAGATATCGTATTTTCCCCATAAAACACCATAGGAATGGGTATGTAGGTTTGCTGCCATGGGATGTTGTTAGAAAAATGTTAGTTTTGTTCGGAACATGTAATAGTTACATAAGGCAAATATCAAACTGTATAAATATTCAGCACTTTTTAATTATGTCCTCATAAACCCCATGGGGGGTGAGTATGTAGGTTTGCCGCCATATGGGTGTTGTGAGCAAATATCAGTTAAACCCCTACCTAGTGAATGTACATACCAAATATTATCAAGTTATGGTGGTTTTTCGTTTTCCCCCATAAACCCCATAGGGGTGAGTACGTAGGTTTGCCGCCATATGGGTGTTGTAAGCAAATATCAGTTAAACCCTACCAAGTGAATGAACATACCAAATTTTATCAAGTTATTCCAATAAATAAGCGAGATACAGGGTTTTGTTGATTTCCCATAAGATTAACATGGAAAACCTATTTTTGGCTTTTCTCCGTAACCTGTTCAGCCAAATTAAAAAATTCAAAAATACTAAATTGTTTGTTTTTTAAGCTCTTTTAAATGGTTTTAGTTAAAATTGTTGAATTTTGAAAAATTTATGCTCCAAAAATGCCAAAAACCCATTTTTGATCCCTTTGAAAACCCCATAAAAACCCCGTTCCCATTACCCGACTCATGCTGGTTCGCGAACTCATGAAAATAGAGACCTGGTCTTAAGCGTTCATATACCAAATTTGATCAAAATCGGACGTCCCCTTCAATAGACCTGGCGAGAGTATAACCCAGCCCTCTGATTGGTCGAGAGCTGGTCACGTGACTGATGACGTCATCAGGCCACGCCCCCAAGATGGCGGCTGGCGGGAAAATTCCAAACTTTTGACCACGTGTTCTAACCTCACTTTTACCGCGTGTTTGACCACGTGAGTCAAGATGGCAGCTGTTTTGGCGGGAAATTCCAAACTTTTGACCACGTGTTCTAACCTCACTTTTTACCACGTGTTTGACCTCGTGAGTCAAGATGGCGGGGAATTTCCTAACTTTTGACCATGTGTCTCTAACCTTACTTTTACCGTGTGTTTGACCATAGTGAGTCAAGATGGCGGGAGATTTTTTTCAGTTTTGACCATTTCTAACGTGGTTTATTACGTAACATTTGACCTTGGAGGTCTGAATTAGATTGTATAAAATACTAAACACTAGTACCTTGACTACATACCATGTTTCAGAATTTTTTGCTCTAAACGGTAAGCGTGTTATGGGAGAAAACCTATAGGGGTTGATTTAAGAAAAAAATAAGGGATGATGGTTAAACTCTTGGTTGAAAAATTACGTAGAGTACACATGCCTCTACCTACAACCCGAATCTAGTTCACCTCAGCCTTCAAATACCTGAGCAATAGGTGTAAGACAGTTAAGGTGATGAAATCAGCCCCCGATTGAAAAAACTGGGTATTTTCATGCGATTCAATGTTAATAAACGCTAGAATTAAGGGTCTCAAACGATTATGATGATATTTTGCACATTTCAAGTTAGGGGTTGTTCCGGGGGTAGTTCACCCCCAGAGGGTAGTTAATAAAAATTAAATGTTGTATGTGTACCAATATACCAAGTTACAACCCTGTGGAAGTATAAATGGGGGAGATACAAAAACCGAAAGTGTCCAAAAGAAACATGAACGGACTGTAGGCGCAAGTCGTTTGCGGAACGTACAGTATACCAGGAAAGTTCAACTGGATAAACTGACAAACTCTTTGCACACTTATCTATAGTTATCTTTATCTGAGGTCATAAAGGGCAGACAGTTTTCCCGTTGTTTAGTGATTGCCGCTATCAAAGGTTACAGAGGTTAACGAATACTGATAGCGCTATTTCATTCTTT